>OW240922.1:53721319-53771918 GCA_933207985.1 Pelobates cultripes
TTATATTTTTAAACCTAATTAAACCAAGAACCACAGACTTAGTAGTAAATGGTTGCAGTAATAAACAGATTTTAACTAATTTCGACAGATTTAATACAAGCAGCTAAGTAACCGAACGGGTAAGTGTGTGTGTGTGTGTGTGTGTATGTATGTATGTATGTATGTATATGTGTTCATTTAGTTCGTACGAACGAAAGAATTTCACGAACAGCGGTCGGCAGTTTAGACCGCACAGGGGACCCACTGAAGCTTAAGTATCGTCTGCAGTCAACTAATTGCACACGAACACCAGAAGTGCATGAACAGGTAAGTATGCGAAGGAACAGATTTTTTTTTTTTTAAACGAACAGAAAATATCACGAAAACCGCTAAATAAACAAACGGGTAAGTATACATGTACATAGTTTGTTTGTATGAACGAACAGTAGACAAGAATTTTTATGAAATTTACACCAAAGTTTACATGAACAAGGGTCGGCAGTTTAGACCGCATGAAGGACCCACGAAACGTAAGTATAGCCAGCGTTCGACTAATTTAGTCACACGAACCGCAGGAGTGCATGAATGGGTAAGGATGCACGAACAGGTAATGTACAAGTAAAAAGGGAGCCTACCCCTACGTTTTTAGACCCAAACAGAGGGAAATAGCCGAACGCTATTTCCCTCACAGGCTTACGTGAGCGTGCTGGTCTCATGACCAGAAGCCGGATACCATGACCAGGTAGAAGCTGGGTGGCAGGGTTGCAGAATGAAAGGACAGAGGATTCAGCTGGACACCTCTATTGCTGGAGACTGGAGCTGTTTGGCGGGATTCTCGGACCAGACGTGCTGGTTGCTATGGAGATAGACAGCTGACAACTTGAACGGCAGAGGTGAGTAGGGGCTGGGAGTTTAAGTAGGGGACTTACTCCTCCCACAAATTCTATCGGGTATTTATTGAAAACAAATTAATCAATGTTTCAACCCTTTAATGTCATACAAATATACAGCTGCAGATATGTTTAGATACATTGATCAATGTGTATATATAAAGTATTATGTCAAATAACGTATAATTGCGCACTAAAATCCTCTGGTATTTTAGAATCATCTATCTATCAGGATGCATGGGAGGTCTGTTTGTAGCTTGAACTCCTTTTATATGCTTTACATTTTGTATTTTACAAAGAAGAATATCCTCCAAATGAGTTGTTGGTTGTTTTAACCTATGATATTTTGTATTTTCTGTTATTAAAAGAAATCTAAATTAGCACAATGTATTTAAAAAGAAAAGACAACAGGTTATTGACTAATGACATCGTATAGGCATCCAAAAGAACGGTTGCAGCTAGTTATGGATCTTCATCATGAACAACACTGAATTAGTGAAAGAGCAACATGGCTGGGCTTTCGATGTGAATAGGTTGATAGATTTGTACATAGCTAAAGAGATGGAAGAATTAGCAAGTCAAGATTGCAATACATTATTTCATCTTTTGGCAGATGATTCACAAAGATGTCTAAAATATGGCGTATGTTATGCTCACAACCACTTGTCCATTTAGCTCTAAATCTTGTAGAGCATGTTCCTCACAATTGATCAATTTTGTATTTTTGCCTGTTATTGTAGGTTTTGATATTAGTTTCATTGCTAATCACACTAGAGTAGGACTGTGAAATGTAGTTGATAAATATCTGGTCAAGGTTAGGCGTTGCCCTCTTTATTGGTTTTCATTTAGGACATCTCGAGCAGTCCATGTATAAAGCTGTGCATCTTGTTTTGGAAATACATTTTTTCTATAGCAGTTGAACTGTTTTTTTTTTAAGTGAAACCTATTAAGCAAAGGTCTAGAAATCAACATGGTAAGGCCTGCATAATGTGAAGCGTTAAAGGAAATAAAAATAACATGCATTTTAATCAGTGCAGCTCTTCAGTTCATCTTTTTTAACAGTTTAACACAGTCCACTGTAGGAGCTTAATTAACACTGCAAGCATTCAAGTAGAGCTCCAATTAGGTTAACGTGCATTTCTGAAATTATCATAATTGGATATTTTAATGAAGTGGATAACAGATCTGTCAAAGACCACACTTTATTTAGTAGTTTTTTTTTTCACCTACTCTGAAACCTTTACAGTTCCTATGAGACCACTGAAAATCTGTCACTACATACATTGTTCCTCAATATATTGTTTTGGTACTGTACCATGGTCGGATGTGCTGTACGACCACAGAGGCCATGGCCTGGGGTTGGCAGGCAGGAGAGGAGCAGCATGGTGAGCTGATTTTCGTGGGGACAGGCAAGCTGATCGGGGAGATCTCTGGCAGGTCTGACACTCAATATTGTATCACAGAGTTGACACAGTTTGCGGTGGCAATGCTCTGATATAGATCCTTTACGGAGCCAGAAGGAGCTCTCTGCACCCACCGGGGTGCAGACAGAACCATCTCCCACTGGACTACTGGTTATCAGTTTCCCCCTACCTGACTCAGCAGGGGGAATACACTTTAAGTTGTTTTTTAATAAAAATGTTTTTTGTTTAAGCAGCTGCTTAGATACTGTCCTGCCACTCAGCCCCTATCCCCACTACAGCCCCTGTCTCACAACCAGAACACTTATGTCCCCACCACAGCCACTATCCCCCACACCATAACTTGTCCTCCTTCTACAGTCACTTCCCCAAACCAAACCCCTGTTCCCCACCACAGGCTCTGTTCACCTATTGCTGCTCTTATCTTTCAAACTAAAGCCCTCCCACTTTAGCTCCTGCCCATCAACTACAACTCCTGCCACCACCACACCCCCAGTCCCCCAACTACAGCCACTATTTCCCCTACCATAGTCTGTCCTTTCACTACTATCCCCCACTAGAACCACAATCTCTGCACTGCAGCACCTATACCCCTTTTTCCCAAATCACAGCACCGCCACCCTCTCCACAAATAACAGCCACTGTTTTTTGCAACAGTTCGTATGACCCCAAAATTCACACCAACAGCCCCTATCCCTTGCACGCATACACTACAGACTAGATCCCCAACACACCTTTTCTACAACTCCAATTTCCCTGCACACATACAACAGTACCAATTCCCACACACATACTCTAAATCCCCATTTTGCTTCCCAAATATAAACTATAATCTTAATCCCAGCAAACACAACCTACAGCCACTATCCTCAACAAGAAACTTACAATATAACCCTATCCTCCCAACTGCATATGATACAGCCATATTCTCTCAACACATTACCGTTTCTATCCCCCTTAGCACTCACTACAGCTCCTATCCCAAAACAGCCCCTACTTACATGCCCACACACATACCATACTGCAAACTGCCATATCCACATACACAGCCACACAAGCAGCATCACCACACACAAGCACTATTATAGGCAGCTACTGCCACATACACAAGCAGCATATCAACAAACATACAACCAAACAGGTCTCTTTTAGACATTTCCACGTTACCAATGGGATTGAGGAGGATGCTGTCTCCTAATCGATTATAGAATTCTGTATGTAACACATTTAAACCACAAATGTTATAACTCTTATATATTCCTTGTGATGTCTCCATATATGTTATACCCTGTGCTGCCACTATACCATAAGACCTTTAATATCTACCTACTATAAGTTGTATATCTGACTGTTTTGTAATTATGCAAAATACAGAGTAAGGAACAATGTACACACAAAAATGTATATACAATTCAGATATGTGAAATGCATTGTGAGTAGTTTTTATCACATTCATTATGCATTATTTATATTTACAATTCTCTTACAACAGATTGATAAAATAGACTGTTGTTTATTTAAAACCTAGCACTATTTAATGTGTCCCCCATGTTAAAATTAGTGTAAGACCCACCCATATTGGGCTACTGGTTGACAAAATATGGCTATATGCTGGAACTTAATCCCCATATTTGTTTGCTGAGATGTGGGTTTTTTTTGTCCATTTGAAAGTTTTGTTGGTTTTCAAAGATATTTGGTACAGGAAAAATAAAGGGGGAAGGGTAAAGAGAAGGGAAGGCATCATCAAAAGTATGTTACAGTTGTGGCGAAACCAACCTCGCCACTGTGAACTGGAGAAGCCCGGTTGCTCGCCTGCTCCCTTTGGACTATGGCCCTGCAGGTTAAACTGTTTATTTCCCCTGCAGAAAGGCTTATTTGTGTGATCTGAGTGCCATTCATCTAATAATGTGCACTCAGATCCCAGCTATCTGGGGATATGTGAAATGTCTGTGTGTTATGTGTAAATGTGACTATGTATTTTAAAGTGTTTTGTGTCTTTTTGCAACCATGTGCTTAATGGAGTCTTGTGTCTATCCTGGGAGATAATTGAATTACTTATCTCCAGGATAGAAGACTCTGAAACTGGTTTGGGCCAGAAAGCCATGCTTCATTTAGTCACAAAGGACTTTTTACTAACTTTTGAACCCCTTGTCTGATTTGTGCCATTTTTGAATATGTTGTTCCCCCGAATGGATTGATTGTGAATATGTAATTTTATGTGAATGTGATGTATGGTTTTGGAGTTATGAAAGTTGGGTAGAAAGTATGTTTTAACTGTATGTATAATTGAGTTTCCTCTCAGGATAAAGGGAGGGAATATGTGGGATGTAACTGATATGTGATTGGTTGTTTTGTAACGCCCTGTGGGCTGTACTATGTTTGTGATTTGGGAATAAAAGAGACTGTATGTGACAGTACAGGGAGTTCCTGTTTTAACCCTCAAAGTGAAGTGTCGTCTCATTATTGGGGGGAAGGATTTATTGTATGCTGTTCCAGTTTGACTGCTAGGAGAGTAAACCTATTCGTATGGTTCCTATTCAACTGTCTACAGCATTCAAATGCTTGGGAGAATTTGTTTCTCCAGTTCGGTGATTGTGGTGTCTGCCAGAGTGCTTGGAGTCCTCAGGAAGCGCTAGGAGCATCCTTCAACGGAGGTACCCAGTCGGGGTGCCAGGCGATCCGTTACAACAGTATACACTGCAAATATGACTTTAGTGTTGAGACAGCGTACATTCCATTTGGTGGTAAGTAAAAATTAGTATGGAGTATGTTTTACGCTGGTTAAGTGTGTGTGTTCCTCCACCTCTCCCACAACTCCCAGGCCCTCTGTATGACCCCTAAGGATGGGAAGAGGAAGGTGTAATTTCTTTCGTACATGCGTTATGTGTCAAGTACCACTATGATGCTCGATAATTGTGGGGTTTTTGTGGACTTCCAATCCCTTGCTATTGTCTGGTGTGCCATCAGTAAGATTTGCATTATTATTTTCTGTTGGTGCCGCAGAGTGGCAGGCGGCAAGTCTAGGAGCAAATAGGTCAGAGGCGTTAATTGGAGTGGGCACGAAGTCACCTTTGTAATCATGGGGCTCACTTCCTCCCAAAACCTTTTAATTACGTCACATTGCCACCACACATGCAGCATCGTGCCTCACTCTTTACTGCATCTCCAGCAGATCGGAGAGATGGTGTGGTATAAGATATGTAATTTGTCTGGCACTATATACCATCTGTATAATAATTTTCTGTGTTGTTCTAAATGGGTGGAGAACCTTTTGTTGCTGTTGCTGTAGATTTCCATTGGTATGGGGGTTATCAAGCCTTCCAACTCCCAGTACCACTGCTTCGCCTGTGGCGAATTGGCATATGTGATATGCTCTGATAACATTTTGTAGCAGAGAGAGATTGGTTTTCTTTGGGGGAAGGCAGGTTTTTTTTTTTTTTTTTTTTATGTACATTTGTTCCCAAACCGTGAGGGAGGTTGTTGACAAGCCAGGAGTGTCTTTCCCTCTATGTTGCCTATTTAAGTATAATTTTTATTGTAAATAAGAGAATTGTGAGGTTTGGGGCAAGAGGTATTTTGCTTTCAGGTGGTCAAATTGCAACAGCATTTTACCTTGAAAGAGGTGGTACAGATGATTCACCCCTTTTTTATGCCACTGTGTAGCATGGAAAGTGGGGATGAGATAAGGGAGAGCCAGTATCTGTGTCACAACAGCCAAAGTCGTTGTTTTGGGTTAAGTGTAATTTATGCTTGTCCGATACAGAGAGTAATAGGGTTAGTGTAGCGGGGAATCGGGTAATTTTTGGTCTATTTAGTTTAGGGATCCAAAGTAGATTAGTAATGGTGTGGGGATTCAGCATTCCATTTTCCAGCTCAACCCACTGTGGAGGGGGCTGATTTATGAAATTTGGAATAGAGGTAGCTAACACCGTGGCCCTATAGTATGTTTGCAAGTTGGGAACAGCCAATACTCCCTCTTTATTCAGTTCCCTCAGAAGTCCCTGAGCCACTCTGGGCCTACTGTTCACCCAGATAAAGGTCGAGAGGTCTCTGTGCATCACTCTAAATAAGAAATTGGGTATCTGCAGTGGGAGAATGCAGAAGAGATATTGAATTTTCTGTAACCCTGACATTTGAAAAACTAAAATGCGTTCGGTCCAAGAGAGTGGTTTCCATCTCGAGTAATTGGGTACATTGTTTACACACTTTAGCATAGGTTGCGGGAAACAAGTCAGCAGGGTTCTTAGTGACTGGTAAGCTCAAGTATTTTATGGTGTCTTTACGCCACTCAAATACAAAGGTGTGCTGGAGCAGTGTTTTTGGGTCTGGGACGGGTTCCCTATACACAGAGCCTGTGTCTTGGTCATGTTGAGAGAATAATAAGACCCTTAATCAGGGCCGTCAGTCTAGTTCGGGACTGTTGTGGTTGTGTTATGTATAGAAGGATGTCATCCTCAAAGGCACTGATCTTAATCTCTCTGCCCTGTACTCTGACACCTCGAATGGTATCATCGTCTCTAATACATTGTAAAAGGGGATCAAGGGCCAAAACATAGAGGAGTGGGGACAGTGCACACCCCTTTGTCATACCATTAGTGACTGGGAAAGTGGGGGATATGAAGCCCAATTGCTGCACTTGCACAGTTGGATTGGAGTAGAGGGCCATGACTTGTCTAGTAACCTGGGGTGGGAACCCATATTTGCTTAGCACCCTCTCTAAGAAGGACCAGTTAAGCCTGTCAAATGCTTTTTCAGCATCCAGCGCTAATAGCAGCCCTCCATGGTCAACCTCCCTCATGTTATCCATTAGTAGGTACATTTTTCAGGTGTTATCCAGACCCTGTCTTCCCTGTATGAACCCTGTTTGATCATTGTGGATCAAATGCGAGAGGAGTAGACCTATTCTATTTTGGCTTGGATCTTGGCATAGAGTTTAGAGTCCATATTTAAAAGGCAGATGGGGCAGAAATTTTTACAAATATCAGGAGTTTTGCCAGGTTTGGGGATAGTGATGATAGTTGCCAAGGTGGCAGTAAACCCATTTCGGTCACCTTGTGGAAGACTTGTAGAAGTTGGGGGGCAAGAATGTCTCCAAATGCTTGTAATACACGTTGGAGTGGCCATCTGCCCCAGAGGATTTGCTTAATACTATCTTTCACCTCTTGTAGGGTGATAGGCGGTAGCAGGGCTTGCTCCTGAACTAGGTCTAGTTTGGGAAGCCCCACCTCATCTAGATAGCTGTCAATTTCGTGAAGTGATGGATTGTGTAGTTGAGTGTCTGACGCTAGGTTATACAATTTTGAATAATAAGTAGCAAATTCTCTGCTTATTTCCGGTGGACCTAATTTTCTTTGAGCCACCGTCGCTTGTCAGGTAACTTATTTTAGACAAGGCCATTTTATTTCTAAGCCGGAGAGCTAGTTGTTTGCTTTTCCGCTATTATGGTATACTATGGCTTTAAGTTTGGCCATTTGGCATCCAATTTTAGTGGCGTTTTAACTCCGAAGAGGGAGCTAGTTTGTTTTAATTAGAGGTCAATGCAATGTTTTTGTGACATTCTGTGAGGTTTGTCTGTCGTGTTCGTTTAGGGTAAGTAGAGTGTTGGATGGAAAGCCCCCTAATCAGTTTTATGGTCCAACCATACAGTATGGTCAGGTGAGTCTTCAGTACAGTTCAATTGGAAATAATCTTTTAATGCCTCCTCAATTTATTTTGTGTGAAGGTGTTGTCTCAGAGGAGAGATGCGTTTAGCCTCCAATGTCCTCTCCCTCTAAACTGGAAGGAATCGTGTAGGTCTAGGGCTATGATCAGACCATGTAATTTCACCAATCTCTGATTTGGACAGTTGTGCCAAGGATTGTTGGTCTAGGAAGAAATCACCTATGCATGCATATGTGTTGTGTACTTGGGAGAGGAAGGTGTAGTTCCTCACCAACATATTGAGAGTTCTCAACCCATCATAGAAGTTGTATTGCATAAGGATGTTTGTCATATTTTGACATGTTTTGTATAGTTATCTCTTCCTTTTTCCCGTAGGTTGTGCTGTGGTGTCTAGTGTTGGGGATTGGATGAAATTGAGGTCTCCGCAGAGGATGATCTCCCCTGTTTGACTTCATCTATCTTAAGCAGGAGTGAGTGAAGGAAATTTCTGTGATCTGAATTGGGAAAGTACACAGTAACTAGGGTATACTGTGTATTGTTAAACAAGCCTATCAATATTAGGTATCTGCCCTGGGGGCCCACTATAAAGCGCTGACAGGTGAAAGATAAGTCTATATGAATAAAGATTGACACGCCTTTGGTTTTAGATTCTGAAAGGGTATAGTATTGGGTAGGGAAGTGTTTATTAAAGATCGCTGGTGTATGGGTATTTTTAACCCCTTAAGGACAGAACTTTCGGAATAAAAGGGAATCATGACGGAATATTTCCGTCGTGTACTTAAGGGGTTAAAGTGAGTTTCTTGGATACATGCTATGTCCACTTTTTCACGTCTCAGATCCTTTAGCAGTAGATGTCATTTACATGGGGAATTTAGCCCCTTTACATTAAAATTTTCATAGTGTGGGGTAGGAGATATCAGATTGGCATTGTGTAACCATTCTACAATACTTGAGGACCAGTATTGCCTATCTGTATTGGCTACTTGCTTACGAGCCAAGGCTTTGACCAGTAAATGTAGAAGTCTCGAATTGGTTTTGTATAGGCAGCCCTTGCTTGGCGCACTGGATACTTGTTTGAAGGTGCCTGATAACTTGGAAGGGTAGGGAGGGGAACTGGATATTGAAGGTGTGGCGGTCACCCCAAGAGAGGAGGTGTATCCACTGCCAGAGATGTCCTTTACCCTTAGTGTGGATAGTGCTGTAGTATTCCCAAGTTGATCTCCAAGCAGGCAATAGAGCCAGTATAGCTAAACAGCTCTAGTGGTTATAGCAGGTCTAGCTGTTCCCTTTTGTTAAAATAAATCACACTCCCATATATATCATACAATCCCTCCCCTCTGCCTGGGAAATAATTGAATCAAGTACTGAACTAATGCCATTATCTCCATGCGAAAAAGAACACCATTTTACAGGCAACCCGAAAGCACCCCAAAAACTCACAGAAACCCCACAAAAATCTGGGTCAGCAACATATCCAAAAATCACAAAATACTGAAAGTAGCAGTTCATGGAAAAACTAGTTGTGTGCCCCTCGTTCGGGAGTTTGGTTTCACCGAACATCGTTCCAGAGACTTGAACCTAACCGAACAAAATTGTGGCTGGAAGTCCCAGCGGTGTTCGTGCCGTTGAATGGCAGATTTTAGTTCCATCCACTCGACGACCAAACACCGCTGTAGGCGTTCGTGAAGTTAAGATGGCCCCCACCTCGTGTTCGGCCATACGAATGCCAGCCAACCCCTTAGAATGCAATTGATTTTCTGTTTTTTGCAAGTGTAAAAGTGGTCAGCCAGGTTATTGAGGGGCACACGACTGCACTGGGTGGTCGATCCATTTGGCGAATTGTTCGGTTCACGAATTAAGTTCTCAATTTTGTTCGGGTCAATTAAATAAGTTATTCAGGGACAGGAAATCTGTCACAGAGAGGTTGAGATGGGGAAGAAGAACTTGAACATAAGAATCACGTCAGGTCATGTCTGGATGGACACTGGTGGTGGGTGGTAAGAAGTCCTGTGTTCCAAACAAGACTGGGCATAAGAGCGGGCTCGGGAGCCACCATGGTGTCACGTATTCATCTGCACATAAAAATGTTGTTAATTGCATGTACTGTCTGACAGGAAAAGTTGTGCCGAGCAGCAATCATGCACATGGAAACCTGGTAATTGCCTTTGGGGTCAAAGTCCGGTTACAGCCAATCGGATCCACAGGAGGGGTATTTAGGCCCAGTTCTCCTTGCTCAGTGCCCTGTCGTGGTTTAATGCCTATGGTTATTTGAAAGTGCGTTCTTGATCTTGGTTTTTTTTTATTTATTTTTTTTATTTTTTTGGGGGGTATTTGACTTTGTTTTGACTTCCCTGAAATCTGGTAACCTTGACTTTTGGCTTTCCCTCATCTTTGTGTCTGATTCTGTGTCCCTGACCTTGACCAGTCTGGCCATTCTAAGGTCCGGTTATACGTTATCCTTAGTCCTAGGTGTGACACAGTACTGCATGCTGGATCAATTTGTAATCCTGACGTTACGATATGGCCGTAAAACCTGCAGAATTGTGTGAGCAGGAGGAGAAGGATCACCATATGGATCAATTTGCCCGGACTTTTACTAGAACAGCTTATTTACAATCTGAGGCTTCTCCAATTATGTCACCACTGCCTAATGTACCTCCACCTATAGTATATGAGGCACCTACGATCTCCTTATTTCCTCTCCTGCATTTTTCTGGTAATATCCAGGAATGTAGGGGATTTCTCAATCAGAGTACCGCTTTGAGGCCTCACCTGTTTCATTTTCTTCAGATAGAGCTTAGATTGGGTATCTATCTGATGAACCAACTTAAAGGTAAGGCCTTAACCTGGGCTAATCCATTGTGGGAAAGTAATAGGAGTATCGCTCGTTGTTACCAGGAATTCCTGGTGGAATTCAAACTGACGTTTGAACCATTAGGCAGAGAGGAAGATGCCTCCACTGCCCTAATGCATATCAAACAAGGGAACTGGTCTCTTGGATTATGCCATAAAATTTCGTACCTTGGCATCTGAGGTAGACTAGCTTTTAAAAAAGGATTATCTGAAGTTATGCTTGATGAAATTTCTGCCAAAGATCTACCTATGTGATGCAGATCGATAATAGACTCAGGAGCAGGGAAATGACTAGAAACAGAACTAGACATTTGACTATGTCACTAGCCCCTCGATTATCCCCTCTATACTGTCTGAACCCGAACCTACGCAGTTAGGGGTTACAGGATCTCTGAGGCAGAGAAACAGTATAGGAGAAGAGAGGGTCTGTGCCTATATTGTGGCAAGAAAGGGCATATGAGAGATGATTGTCCTATACATCTGGAAAACTTTTGCACCTAAGAACCATAAGAGGACAGGTCTAGTCCTCTAGTAATTACTGAAGCAGATTTCTCCTTGACATTTTCACCTATTTCAACAAGGAGAACTTTTTATGCAAAGCCCTGGTTAACTCATGTACGGCTGGTAACTTTATTGATTTGTATTTTGTTAAGTACTCTATACCAGTCAAGGAGAGATCATCACCTCTAGCGGTTGAGGCTATTGATGGAAGACCCCTATCTCAACCTCTTATTACCCATGAGACCTTGCCTGTTTGCATTACGATAGGAGCTTTGCATAAGGAAGACATTACTTTCCAGATAATCTCTACCCCTTCTTGTCCCATCGTATTAGTGTTCCCTTGGCTCATCAAGCATAACCCTCATATTGACTGGACTAAAGGGGAAATACTGGTATAGGGTAGAGACCATCAGGAAAGCTGCATGTTACCCATTTCTAAAAAAGTGGGCATTGTTGCTTTACCCACTGCTACGTCTCCGACTCCCAAAATTCCCGATCAATATTGGGAGGTTAGAGAGACGTTTAGTAAAAGCCAGACTAATGCTCTTCCTCCACAAAGATCTTATGATTGTTCCATTGATCTGTTGCCCGGGGCTATGCCTCCTAAAGGAGTGGTGTATGCCCTACCCCCACAAGAAAGTAAAATCATGGAGGGATGCATCAAGGAATCTTTAAAGGCCATATATATATAAATCCTCCTTGCCTGCTGGTAATTAACATTGCCACTTGTGCCTGGAGAGGACTACATGCCAGCCTCTTGCCATGTGATTATGGTCCCTGGGAGGTTTGGCCCTTTAAATACAGTATTTGGGCATAACTGTGACTTTTTGGAACAATGCCCCGTTAAGACTGTGTCCCCTGTCCCCTGTCCCCTAAAATACTTTGTGCCCTTTTCCCACTTGGTTCAGTAAATGGGGCTTACTGAACCAAGTACCACACAGGCGGACCACCCAGAAGTGGAAGCGTGCGGCTAATTTACCTTCCAGGATGGAAGCCTGCTGTAGGTAAATTGTCGACCGCAGGGTGGCCGCCGTTCGTGCAAATGAACACGTGGCAGTGGCCATCTTTGATCATTCGAACGTGGTCAGCGGTGTGTGTGTGTGTGTGTGTGTGTGTGGGTGTCCAAATCCATGGAACTGAAATCGGCTAAACATTTCAATAAACACCGCTAACTCTTACCTTCTCCTCCACTCAGTTTTCAGCTACAGAGACGAAGTCCCGTTCGGCAATTTGAACTCACTGGTATACAGAGCCAATTGCACATCATTTTTCTGCCTGAAATAGACCGACCGCACAGCCCAAATCTATGGAACTGTTTTGGGCAGGAAAATGTGCCTGCGGCCGATCATAAAGGGACCTCCAGCTAACTTTTTAACCCCTGAACCGATTGCCCTGATTTTTGAGTATGTTTGTTTATATTTCACATATGCTGATTCTGAAAATGTATATTTTATGTGAAATGGCATGTATATTTTGAAAGTTATTAATATTTTGTAAAAACTGTATATTTTCTGCCTGTGATAATTAAGTTAGTCTATTGTGTTGCGATAATTGTATCACAGGCAGAGAGGAGGATTTCTAATGGAATGAATGGGAGTGTTTAGTTGTGTTGTAATGTTTTGATTGGTTGTTCTTCAAAACCCTGTGGGCAGTACTATGTTTGTAAAATGGGCATAAAAGCAGAGTGTTTGATTAAAACTTCAGTTCTTCCTCACCATCAATCTGAGTCCTGTCTCTTATTGGGGGAATCAGCTACAAGGGATTGCTACGAGTGTCATACTCTCTTGCTATAATCACCGAGCTCTTGTGAGAGCTGTTTTGTTCCTGTTATGCTCTCTGGGGAAAGAGGTTTACCCACTGGAAGCTGGATACTGACCTTGGGTCCAGGGTGGGTGAAGGGCGACGAGACCCCGGCGCAGCTGCATTGCTGGAAGTGGGGTCTGCAGTGATGGTGTCGGAGTGCTCGGAGTCCTCAGTGAGCACTAGGAGCATCGATTGGTGGAGTTACTCAGTCGGAGTGCCAGTGGTCCGTCACATGGTCTTTATTGTAAACTTGAGAAACGCGTATTTGATAAACATGACGTTCAGTTTTTGGGGTATGACATTTCTGCCTCTGGTTTCCAAATGGATCCTACAATGGCCATTACCCAGTTGGTTAAAAGCCATACAGAGGTTTATTGGTTTCTTCAACTATTACAGGAGATTTATCAAAGGTTTCTCTTCGCTAATAGCACCCATCACCAAAATGACACGCAAGGGGGCTAATTGTACTGTATGGCCTAAAGAGGCTTTTGAGCTTCTTAAACAAATGTTCACATCTGCTGACATTAAAGGACCACTCTAGGCACCCAGACCACTTCAGCTTAATGAAGTGGTCTGGGTGCCAGGTCCCTCTAGGATTAACCCATTTTTTTAATAAACATAGCTGTTTCAGAGAAACTGCTATGTTTATAAATGGGTTAACCCATCCTCCAAATCCTCTAGCGGCTGTCTCATTGACAGCCGCTAGAGGCGCTTGCGTGATTCTCACTGTGAAAATCAGTGAGAACACGCAAGCGTCCATAGGAAAGCATTATGAATGCTTTCCTATGAGACCGGCTGAATGCGTGCGCATTCAACCGAATGGGAGGAGAGGAGGCGGAGAGAAGGAGAGCTCCCCGCCCGGCGCTGGGAAAAAAGGTAAGTTTTTACCCCTTTCCTCTCCCCAGAGCCGGGCGGGAGGGGGTCCCTGAGGGTGGGGGCACCCTCAGGGCACTATAGTGCCAGGAAAGAGTGTGTTTTCCTGGCACTATAGTGGTCCTTTAAGACATCCTGACATTAGTAAACTAGGAAGTGGGTTAGGGGTAGGGTTAGAGTTGGGGTTAGGTGTGAGGGACCGTCTGGCACCCTGACTGGTACCTCTGTCAATCGATGCTCCTAGTGCTCACCGAGGGCTCCAAGCACTCCACCAGACACCATAAGCACTGTAGACTCCTTGAACCGCCGCAGCTTGGTTGGGGTCTTAACGTCCTCCCCCCACCCTGGACCCCAGACCCGGATCCAGCTCCCAGTGGGCAGACCTCTCCTACTCTAGAGAGCATAGCAGGAATAGCTCTTAGAAGAGCTAGTGATTATACTCAGGGGGGTATAGTGATTATAGCAATTCCTAGAGTGTAGTTCTCCAATCCCCGAAACATGATACAAGACTTCATCTCATTTAATGGCAGTCACAGCTGGCCTTGGATGCTAATCCCCATGCACATGAACACCAACTTAGACCTTGTGGGGGACAAGATGACAATTGTTACAAACCAGTCAGAACAGTAATTAAATGTATGACACTCCCACAACAAACATACAATCCCTCCCCTCTGCCTGTGATATAATTGGATCAGATACTGTATTTACCTAATTATCTCCTGGCAGAAAAAAACACATTTTACAAAACCCCATAAATACCCCAAAACACAACATATCCACATCTTACATCCCCTGATAGCCCTAATATGGATGAACAACATATCCAAAAATCACCCAGATCAGAGCAGGGGTTCAGGAAGTTCCTGGACGTGTGGTTTTTTTTTTTTTTTTTTTTTTTAAATCCACTGTGCACATGGTCCCATGCTCAAAACAGTTCCAGAGAATTAGGGCTAACGTCGGTCTCTCTGCCTGGAGTGCAATACTTTTAAAGTGCATTGGGCAAGGTATATTGCATAGGCCCATAGTCCTGAGGCAATAGGCTGGACAGCAAACCCCTCCAAGAACCCTTGGCAAGGTTCAGTTTGTCACAGGGTAGGAGGCTGGCAAACAGGCCCATCCAAAAGCCAGCAACGAGGTTACTTTAGTCACAGTAGGGTTTGGATTAGGGGTAAGGTTAGGGTTAAGGAATTGCTGAAGTCCAGAATTCCAAACTTGCCGAATTCCCGATTTGCTGAATTACCAAAGTCTTGAATTTCGGAAGTGCTTTGAATTTCTAAAAAGTGGCAAAACAGGAGAGGGAGGAAAAATTAAGGGAATTATGACAGTAATCTAACCCTATCCCTAACCCAAACACTAACCCTACTGGGTTAGGGGTAGGGTTGAAGTCAGGGGGTAGGGTTTGGGTTAGTGGTAGGGTTAGGGAATTGCCAAAGTCCCGCATTTCGGAAGTGTCGAACCAAACCAAATTTTTTTGCCCATGCACATGCCTAATCTGTATGCTAAATGAACTGTTTTTTATTTTTTTTATTTTTTTTCCAGTCAAGCACAAACACCCCATCCTACCTGCCATAAAACAATGATGTATAGACTACTAATACATGCACTATGGATAATTGAGATAAATCAGTGGAGTATGCAAATTTCTTAAGCAAGACATATGCAATTTGTTTCAGTTCAAATTTAAATTCGGACAAATTTCGGCAATTTGGACATTCGGATGCTTCCGAACGTCCGAATTGCCCATGTGCAAATTGCTGAATTTCCGAAGTGGCGAATTTCGAAAGTGCCGATCCAAACCAAATTGCCGAATTTCGGAAGTGCTGAAGTGCTTCAGATTTCTGAAAAAACACAAAACAGGAGAGGTAGGTAAAATTAAGGGAATGATGAGCGGAATCTAGCCCTAACCCTTACCTTACTACTACCTTCCTAGTAGGGGTAGGGTAAGGGTTAAAGGTAGGGCTAGGGTTATGGGGTACGGGTAGGGTTAGGGGTAGCGTTATGGTATTGCCGAAGTCCCGAATTGCTGAATTACAGTCATGGGAAAAAGAAAGTCACCATCTTTGAATTCTATGGGTTTAACATCGGTACATAAAAACATCTGTTCTTTAGCAGGTAATACAATTAGTTAAACACATGACACAAATAAAGCCAGAATGAAGAAGCCATGTGAGAAAAACAAAGTACACCTTCTGATTCAATAGCTTCTAGAACTACCTTGAGCAGCAATAACTTGAAGAAATCTAATTCTGTATGACATCATCAGTTTCTCACATGGGAGTCTCTCACATCATTCTCTAATCAGTGGCCCATTCTTCTTTACAATGTTGCTTCAGTTTATTGAGGTTTGCTGGCATTTGTTTATGCTTAACTCTTAGTTCCCACCATAGCATTTCAATTGGGCTGAGGTCTGGATTTTTACTGGGCCATAGCAACACCTTGATTCTTTTCTTTTCAGACATTTTGTTGTAGATTTGTTGGTGTGCTTGGGATCAATGTCCTGTTCCATGACCCAATTTCAGTCAAGCTTTAGCTGTTAGACAGATGGTCTTACATTTGACTCTAGAATATTTTTGGAATACAGAGAAGTTCACAATCAACTCAATGACTGCAAGGTTCCCATATCCTGTGGCTGCAAAACAAGCCCAAATCCACCCCTCCACCACCATGCTTGACCATTTGTATGAGGTGTTTGTGCTGATATGCTCTTTTTTTTTTTTTTCAACAAACATAGCACTGTGCATGGGCATATAACCACACATCTCCCCTTTGGTCTCGTCTGTCCAAAGGACATTGTGTCACATATTCTTCCTCACCTTGTGATATATGCGATAGTAATTGCCTTCCTGACAATAATGGAAGTGCCGCTCAGCAGCCCGGCGCAAGTATACCTGACTACTGCAACATGTTGATGGATGCTAAGATTGGGTACTTGGTGAATCAACTTAAAGGTAAAGCCTTAACTTGGGCCAATCCATTATGGGAAAGTATTAGGAGTATTGCTTATAACTACTGGGAATTCCTTGCAGAATTTAAATTAACATTTGAAGCATTAGGCAGGGAGGATGACGCTTCCACTGCCCTAATGTGTATCAAACAAGGGAACTGGTCTATCTCAGATTATGCCATAGAATTTTGTACCCTGGCTTCTGAGGTAGACTGGACTAATAGCGGTTTGATCTCTTCATTTAAAGAAGGATTATCCAAGGCAATTCTTGATGAAATTGCTGCCAAAGATCTACCTAAGAGGTTAAATAGACCTTAGGACCAGGGAAATTAGAACCAGACATATGGCTATATTACTGGCACCTCGTTTCTCAAAACCTATTATCCCTGACCTCTCTGTACAGTCCGAACTCGAACCTTTGCAGTTAGGGGCCACTAGACTGTTAGAGGCAGATAAACCGTATAGGAGAAAGGAGGGTCTGTGTTTATACTGCAGTAAAAAAAAGACATACGAGAAGTGCTTGTCTCATACGTCCAGAAAACTTCTGCAGTTAAGAACCTTAAGGGGAACAGGTGTGATTGATACGTCCTCTGGTAATAACCAAAATAGATTTCTCCTTGACATCACTGCCCTTTGCAACAAGAAAAGCTTTTCAAGGAAAGCCCTGATGGACTAAGCAGGTGCAGCAGGAAACTTGAGGTGCATTTTGTTAAAAAAACACTTAATACCTATCAAGGAGAGATCATCACCTCTGGCCGTTGAGGCTATTGACGGGAGACCTCTCTCTCAATGTTTGATTACCCATGAAATCATGCCTATTAACATTTCCATAGGAGCTTTACACAAGGAAAACTTAACATTCCAGATAATTGCTTCCCCATTCTTGTCCCATCATATTAGGATTTCCTTGGCTCATTAAGCACAATTCTCATATTGACTGGGCAAAGGGGAAATACTGGAATGGGCTAAAAACTGTATAGAGAAATGTTACCCATAACCAAGAGAGTGGGCATCATTGCTTTGCCCACTACTACACCTCAGACCTCCGAAGTTCCTATACAGTACTTAGAGGTTAAGGAGGTATTCAGTAAGAGTCAGACTGATATTCTACCTCCCCACAGATCCTATGATTTCTCCATAGATCTGCTACCCCCAGCTATGCCCACTTAGGAGGTAGTATATGCCTTATCTCCACAGGAGAGTAGAATCATGGATGAGTACATCAGATTCCTTAAGTAAGGGCCACATACGTAAGTCATCCTCGCCTGCTGGTGCAGGGTTCTTTTTTGTATCTAAAAAAAGATGGAGCATTATGTCCATGCATGGATTACAGGGGATTAAATAAGATCACCAGAAAAGATGTCTATCCCATTCCCCTCATCTCCGAATTGTTAGACTCCAGGGTGCTAAAATATTTACAAAACTTTAACTCAGGGGTGCGTACAATTTGGTAAGAATTAAGGAAGATCATGAGTGGAAATGGCATTTAACACTAGAAGTGGGCACTATGAATACCTTGTCATGCCCTCCGGGTTATGCAATGCTTCGGCCGGATTTCAAGACTTCATTAATGATGTGCTCAGAGACTATATTTATCAGTTTGTTCTAGTATACTCGGATGATATCCTTATTTATTCTCCTGACCTTCAGACTCATCACAAACATGTCAAACAAGTGCTGCAAACCTTGCTTGAGAATAGACTTTATTGCAAACTTGGAAAATGTTATCTTTGACCAGACTGAGGTACAGTTTTTGGGGTATAATATCTCCGCCTCTGGTTTCCAAATGGATCCTCGTAAACTAGAGGCTGTGTTCTACACTGGCCATTACCTAATGGGTTAAAATCCATTCAAAGGTTTATTGGTTTTGCTAATTACTACAGGAGATTCATCAAAGGGTTCTCTTCTGGCTAGTTGTACGATATGGTCTAAGGAAGCTAGAGAAGCTTTTGAACTTCTTAAAAAAAATTGTTTGCTTCTGCTGACATTTTGGTACATCCTGATACTAGCAAAACCTTTATACTGGAGGTTAAAGCCTCTGAAACTGGGGTGGGGGCTGTATTTTCTCAGAGGGAGAGTCAGGATACCCCTTTGCATCCATGTGGGTACTTCTCTAGAAAGTTGTCCCCAGCAGAGCGTAATTATGATATTGATAACACAATGGTTGGCCATTAAACTAGCACTTAAAGAATGGCGATATCTTTTAGAGGGTTCCAAGACCACCTTTTGATCATTACTAGCCAAAACATTTGGCATATATAGGTGATGCTAAGTTACTGTCTTCTAGACAGACTAGATGATCTTTGTTCTTATCTAGCTTTAACTTTTTTTATAACTTACAGACCTAGTCCCAAAAACATTAAAACTGACGCCTTATCTAGACAGTTTGACATTGGATCGGAACAAGAGACATCCCTTATTGTTCCACCTGAGTGTATCATTGCTTCCACTGTTCTTTCCTTATCCCCATTGCTTGGTGCAATAATGGAGGCTCAGTCCCAGGCACCTTGCAATAAACCTCTAGATAAATTGTTTGTTCCGTTGATTGAGGGAAGATAATGAGGGTGTTCCACAACAACGTGACTACCGGGCATTAATAAGTTCATATCCACTATCTTGATATTGTCTTGGTGGGATTCATTCAGGAAAGATGTGAAGGAATATGTGCAGGCCTGTTCAGTATGTGCAGTTTCTAAGGTTCCTTATAAATTTCCATGTGGATTATTACATCCACTTCCTGTACCTAGTGTTCCATGGTCCCATTAGTCCATGGATTTAATTGTGGAACTTCCTAGTTCTAATGGTTCTAACACCATCCTTATGGTGGTCGACCGCTTTTCCAAGATGGCTCATTTTGTTCCACTCAAAAAATTGCCACCCTCACAAGACCTGGTTCTTATTTTTATACGAGAAGTGGTCAAACTACATGGCATTCCTCAAAATATTGTGTTTGACAGAGGTTCTCAGTTTGTGATTTTGGAGGGCTTTCAATAAACAGTTGGGTATTGAATTGTGATTCTCTTCTTACCATCCCCAAACCAATGGCACGGTTGAGAGGGCTAACCAGTCATTGGAATTGTATTTGCGTTGTTTTGTGAATGGCACAAAAGATAACTGGTCCGAATTATTGCCCTGGGCCGAGTTTGCCAAGAACAATGCTACCCATGACTCTTCCGGACATAGTCCATTCTTTGTCAATAACTGTCGTCATTCTACTGTTCTACCGGCTATTTTTTCTGACACAGCTATCCCTGCTCTGGATGATCACCTCGCTTCTATTCATGAAATTTGGACTGCGACTGCTCGTTTCAAATTTCATGCTGATAAACGGTGGGGTGCCAGCCCTGTTTACCAAGTGGGTGAGAGGGTGTGGTTATCACGCAACATCAAACTAAAAGTTCCTAGCATGAAGTTTGCCCCCAGATTCCTTGGTCCATTTTGTATCATTCAGATAATAAACCCGGTCTCCTATTCTCTGGCACTTCCTGCCTTTTTACATATTCCTAATACATTTCATGTTTCCTTGCTCAAACTACTTATTTGCAATAGGTATACTGTCCCAAGTGTTCCCCCCTCCTTTATTGGTTGAGTCTGGACAGGAGGAGTATGAAGTCTCCTCCATAATTTATTCCAGTTTTTTTTCGTGGTTCCTTACAGTATTTGGTTGATTTGGAGGGGGTATGGGCCTGCCGAGCGTTCTTTGGTTCCGGCTTCCGACATTCATGCTGGCCACAAGATTCGTTCTTTCCACACCAAGTTTCCTCTCAAACCTGGTCCTGCCCGCTTGGTGGGTGGTCTTCAGGTAGGGGGTAATGTCACATTCATCCTTACCTTGTGATATCTGCGATAGTAATTGCCTTCCTGACAATAACGGAAGTGCCGCTTAGCAGCCCGGCACCAGTATACCTGACTCCTGCAACATGCTGATGGATGCCGGCCGCTGCAGATCCACGCCATTTCATAGCCCCACATCTGCCTGCGGTAATGACGATGTCAACGTGCGTGTGACATCACACAAAAGACGCGCATGCACGTTCTGGGGTCAAAGGCCGGTTACGGCCCATCAGATCTGAAGGAGGCTTATTTAAACAGTTATACTTTTCCTCATTGCCCTGTCATGGTTTCCCTTATATGGTTATCCGAGAGTGCGTTCCTGATTGTGTGTTTCAGGTTATTGACTTTGGCTTCATTTTGACTTCCGACTTCTGGTATTCTTGACTAATTAATTGGCTTTTCCTTATCGCTGTGTCATGCTGTGTCCCTGACCACGGCTAGTATATTGTCTATTCTTAGTACGTTAAGTCCAGCCATTCTAAGGTCCGGTTAGACGTTACCCTTAGTCCTAGGTGTGACACATTTCTGCGTGCTGGATCCACTGTAATCCTAACACGTTGTTCCTGAAGGTTTGTTCAGATGCAACTTTGCAAACCTAAGCCGTGCTGTCATGTATTTTATTTATATTTTTATTTTGAGAGACGAGGCTTTCTCCTTACAGCTCTTTAACAAAAAACATACTTGTTCAGTCTTTTTTTCTAATTGCACTGTCATGAACTTTAACATTTAAAATGGTAACTGGGGCCTATATAAACTGAGATGCAACTCTTGGTTTTTTTGTTGTTGGTTTTTTTTTTTTTTTTGCAATTTCTGAGCACTGCAAGGTCTGACCTTCCGGTGAATTTGCTGGGACGTTCACTCCTGGGAAGATTAGCAACTGTGTTGAATATTTCCACTTTTGAATAATCTTTCTCACTGTAGAATGAATGACATTAAATTTTTTCAAAATGGCCTTATAACTCTTCCCAGTCTGGCAGAAACAATTGCTTATCTGAGAGCACTACTGTTGTCTTTCTTGTTGGGCATTGTGATAACACACCCATGAATACTCCTAAGTCTGCTAATTAGAGAGACATTCCAAATAGGTTATGGTGGGGAAAATTGTGATTGAAAGCCCATTCCACATCGTCTGTGGATAGATAATTACAATGTTAAACAAAAATCTTGTTGGTGCAAATCATCAGCATGAGGTTGGTTACTGGTTTGCTTATTGAGACTTGGTAGTGCTTGAGAAGCAAACCAGTAACCAACCTCATACTGATGATTTACATTAAAAATGAAACAGCTGTCCATGAGTGGTTTACTGGTTTTGCATCTTTTCCTAAGTTGTGTTGCAAAGCTGTTGTATACAGCAAACACAGACTCAAAGTAATCCATGTTTAAAAAGGAATGAGGCAAAAATGTGACTTTGTTAAAGTAATTTGCATATGCCACCCAGAATCCTTTGCAGTAGTAACATCACTGCAGATTTGTGATTTCTGTGGGAAAAGCAAGTCTTATGGCTTGACTGGTGTGCAGATTTTTGTTTAACATTGTAATATATATGTATGTATATATTAAATATATATATTTCTCATTTTTTTCCAAAAGGGTGTCTTTGAAATGTATCGCTCTTGTAATTAGTGTCTCTCTGGTTCAATTTATTCTGACTTGCATATTCTCTAATACATATGTTAAGCAACCTAAGGAGTTTTAATGAGGTTGTTTCATTCCAATTTCTCTGTCTGAAGCATTTTGTGGACACAGGTAGTGACATTGCTTGTTAATGGGAATAGAAAAGTACATGTTACAGTTTTAGATGACATTCTCTGGATAAAAAAATAAAATCTTTAGGTATTCAAATAACCTGCAACTACTTTTGCAAGATATTGTGACTGTGTTATCCAGCAACAGTATGAATGAAATGGACGAAAGCATAGGCTTCTCTGGTAATCATCCTTTTGTTACCATATTTTGCAATTCTTGTTAATGGATGTGTTGAGAAGCCAAAAAACTAAACTGGTCCCTGGGCCATGAAATGGGAGTATAGAATTAATAAGATGCATCTGTCAAAAGACCCGATCTGAACCAGTTGCAGAGGTTGAGTGTCTGTCAGTAGCCTCTCAATCTCATCAGCAGCCACCACTTACACCTGAGCACAATCTCTTTTGTAAATCCAGATTAGTTCTAATCTTAATGTAATTGTTCCTTTAAATCTGTTACTGTTGGTTCAATCACTATTTGATGGGCACATTCAAAAAGCAATGCCCACATACTTTAGAATAGGAATCTATTTGATAATCATCCTAGGAGGACTACGAAGACTTGAAAATCAAAGGGCTAAACGTTTTCCTTTGAGTAACTCAATCTCTCTGTGGGTTATTTTCCTTTTTTGTGTTCTTGATAATGGATGTTCTTCACTGCCATGCTTCTTGATGGCTTGGCACCCCATGAGGTTGGTGTGTAGGAGTGTGAAATGTTTGGAACATTTCTCTTGTTGTTTGTATGAGCATATATTACCCTAGTGAAATTTGCTTGTTCTCTCACAGCTTGACTAAAACTATTGATTTATAGCACCTGTTGTCTTCAAGTGTTGAAGACGTGTATGTTTCTAGGGAACTGTATATCACTAGATAAAAGATCTAGTGCACTACTAGGAAGGGCAAATCGTATTTTATCTGGTTTCAGTCTTCCAACAGATAGCTCATGGTATATGAATGTCTAAGAATGTATCAATAAGACTTTGTCTTTTGCTGGAAAAAGCTATTCTGTAAATTACGAAAAATGCGTTTTTTTGTCATAGTACTTATTTTTTGTTTCATTAAATTAATAATTAACCCTTAAACTCTCAGACTAATGGATAAACCTGTTCATTTTATTGACTTTGCAAAATTTAATTTAGTCCATAAACTCCATCTTTATTTATACTGAAAGATTGATAAACTGCCTGTAGAGCAGGGGTTTCCAAACCAGTCCTCAAGGTAAGCATACCAGTCCAGGATTTAGGAATTACCAGCTGTGTCTAAGGTGTTTTTAGAAAGGAAAAAAAATAACTTGACCCTGCTGGGTAATCCCTAGACTGGTGAGTGTGCCTTGAGGACAGGTATGGAGAAGTCATTGGCTTCTTATTTAATGTCTGCAAGTGAAATAAGAATTACTACCAACTAAGTAAATAGGGTCTTCTATTTCACTATTAACATTCCAGAGACCAATAAAGATTGTGACAGCACTTTATTTTAAAAATTATTTAACTGGATTTGCCATATGTGGGTGTGACAACATTTCTATATTTTTTTAGTTATATTGGTTATATTTCACCTGCATGTTATGCCCCACCCCCCATTCACAAACACTAGGTCTGGTGTTGTATACATAACCTTCGATTTAAAATGTTTAACACATGAAGATGGGTGAGAACAAGCTTTTCCATTGGAATTTTCCAGGTTATTGTGTGATAAGAAATAAAGGATCCCTGGGGATATTTAGCTCAGCCTATCTTCCATCCCTGTTCATATTCTTATTGGTGCACCTAATTGTAAATATATTTGCTCTGTGTGCTGTGGTCTTTAGGAAGGGGTTTCAGAATATTGTGTGTTTCTACAATTTGCCAGCAAGAAGTGTGTCTTGTCTCTTTCTGAGATAGCACCCATCGCCTCCTTAGACTAGAACATTAAACTGTAGTGAGTGTAGTGCTTGGAATCTCCCTTTTAATTGAACAATATGATCCCAGAACCTGGTTACAAAGGACATTCTTCCTATATGTAGCTCCATAAAACTGTTGCTAAACGTTCTCACATTGTGGTGGAATTTCCTTAACTTCCTTACAGCATCTTAATACCATCTGGGGCTCTCTGCAGTACAAGGGCCCTATTTAGCCTTGTACTGCAGAGAGCCCCAGATGGAATTTTTGTCCCCAAGTAAATGGGTTAATCTTATAAGAGCAGACATTAGGCTGTTAGAGTAGGACCTGCCAAAGATAGGGTACATTGACATTGTGGCAGGCTTATGCAATGTATGATCATATAATGTAACTAAATCCCCATTATTTTTGCCTAGATTAGGTCTTTTAAAAAAACAAAATCTTTCAACATTGAAGTTGCTGTTTAGTGGATAGGTGAGTGTGCTGGATCTTGTGTAATATATATATTTATGAATTATTTGAACTAAGCAACTCTTCATCATAACCAGACAATATGAGCACTCTGAAAATTGTCAAAAGCTTAGAGAAACCTCAGTAGCTTAACCCTCAGTGAGTCCCTGCTTAGGTCTCAATGTTTTTGCTAACCATTACCGAGAGAAAATATTCTGTTAGCATTCTGGGTGGGGTCAGTAGGATATGCAATCACGTTCACTCTGTGCTAGAGATACAGCAACCCTGGATGATCATTTCGGTTTTATCTGGGCCTCGTTAGTGTAAGCACTTTGTAATGAGAACATCTCTGCCTTTTGTAGGACCTGATCACAATTCCACTTTTATCACACTTCCACTCTATTAACTTCATCATTATCACTTCATCAACTTTCTTTATATAGCTTATGTGCACACTGTAATGTATGCTAACAAAGGATTAATATTTATTTAAAAAGTATATCAAATACATTGGCTCGTGGGGTTATTTTATGGTACCTAAATAACTACACTTAAAGGAACGCTCCAGATCCCTAAAGCAGATCCACTTGACGAAGTGCCTTAACACACTGTGAAAAGTGTGTTAACTTTTTTCATTTTACAAATAGTGATGGACAGCCAGGGGGTGTAACAAGGTTAATTTGTAAAAGTGGCAATTTCTATTGAAACCTGCAGGCAACTGGTCCTGTAACATCTTGGTAGATTAGAAGTGGAGGGCTTGCAAGTGCAAATGCTTCAGCCAAGATATCTGCAGCACTTGCATGCTGTTTTTAAGATATAACCCAAATAAAAAAAAAGTTTTTATTTGGGGATTGTCTACTAAACAGCAACTTTCTTTTTGGGGGGTGGGGGGTTGTGTCCCTTTAACATTCAATTTGAAGCTGCTACCACTTTAAAATGTGACAATTATGAATGACAGTTAACTACGTAGTTTACTACATAGTTTTATTAAATATTAGAACGTATTAATATTAAAGTTTTTAATTAAAAAAAAATATATATAGATATATATATCAACAAAAATACATACATGAGAGTAAATAACTTGATTGTTATTCTTGTTATTTCAATACATATCCGTTTTAATTCATTAGTGAGCAATGAATATAAGTGAACAAAATATAGGATTTAATGTCTTTTTAACATTGGAAGGCAACACTGACTTCAACATTAAAAGCTTGAAATGGTGTCTTTTATTGTTCAATAAATCTGCCCAGGACTTCTCATATGCATATGAGAAGTCCAGGGCAGATTTATTGAACAATAAAAGACACCATTTCAAGCTTTTAATGTTGGTCAGTGTTGCCTTCTAATGAAAAAGAAAAATCAACAAACCATATTTGGGAAAAAAAATAAAGATTTTTAAAGAGAGAAGAATTTTGAAGCTACAATATTTCACCAGCACAACATTTAAAGGGACACTATAGGCACCCAGACCACTTCAGCTTAAAGTGGTCTGGGTGCAGTGTCCCTGTTGTTTACATTGCAGCACTAAGTCTGCCCTCAGTGGCTGTCTTCCAGACAGCCACTGGAGGTGCTTCTTGCATCCAAAACAGACCTTTATTTACTTATTATTTAATTATATTATTTAGGTATTAGACCCAACATTCCTCACGCTCTGCATGAGGGCATCAGATGTTTACCCATAGGAAAGCATTGATTTAATGTTTTCCTATAGGGAAGTCTATAGTGCCCGGTCATGGTGGGGCAGAGGAGGATCGGCCCAGCGCTGGGATTAGGTAAGTAAAGGCTTTTTGTTTTATTTTATTTTTATATACTTTATTTTTTCATCTTGACAAAATTGGCGTGAGCTATATAAGCGATTCGGCTTGCGCAGAAGCCTGTTGATCCACATTATAATTGTACATATTTATGCATATTCATACAGGTGTCATTGCTAAGCACATCCAACAACCGTCGTGGCGCTGGGTTCATTTGGCCACTTGTCAAGGGATTTTTTGGTTATATAATAAAACTTGTTTTATAACTGAAGCACTTGACATGTTCACAATACCTGGTGCGCAGTACTGTATGTAAGCCATTCCAACCTTTTGTAACCAAACTCCTGTTCACCTCTCCAGTATTGTCGTTAGCCATAAGACATCTATAGTTGTCAAGTTGCATTCATTTGTCTGTTTGTTTAATTATAACAATAACTAAAAAGTCTATAAAACTTATGTAACCGTCTACCATAACTTTGCGTATGGTGGCTCCTGTACTGTAGCATGCTATGTCTCAGTTAATGGTAGGGTGGAAGAAAGAGGTGAAAATAGGAAGGAGAGAGTAGAGAGAGTTTCCCATCAGGCCATGGGTGCGCCGGTTACCAACCGTTTGTTGTTACGCGGTCCCTCGTGAGAGAGGCCTTGTTAGGGGGCAATTCCAGAGGGTGGGGGGTTTATCATTTGGTACTTATGTCCGCTCATGCTCTGTCGCTAGATGTCCAGGGTTCCCATAATTTATCAAATCGTGTCATGGACCCTCGTACCCTGGCTGTCAGGCTGTCTACAGGGAGTGCAGAATTATTAGGCAAGTTGTATTTTTGAGGATTAATTTTATTATTGAACAACAACCATGTTCTCAATGAACCCAAAAAACTCATTAATATCAAAGCTGAATATTTTTGGAAGTAGTTTTTAGTTTGTTTTTAGTTTAGCTATGTTAGGGGGATATCTGTGTGTGCAGGTGACTATTACTGTGCATAATTATTAGGCAACTTAACAAAAAACAAATATATACCCATTTCAATTATTTATTATTACCAGTGAAACCAATATAACATCTCAACATTCACAAATATACATTTCTGACATTCAAAAACAAAACAAAACAAATCAGTGACCAATATAGCCACCTTTCTTTGCAAGGACACTCAAAAGCCTGCCATCCATGGATTCTGTCAGTGTTTTGATCTGTTCACCATCAACATTGCGTGCAGCAGCAACCACAGCCTCCCAGACACTGTTCAGAGAGGTGTACTGTTTTCCCTCCTTTTAAATCTCACATTTGATGATGGACCACAGGTTCTCAATGGGGTTCAGATCAGGTGAACAAGGAGGCCATGTCATTAGATTTCCTTCTTTTATACCCTTTCTTGCCAGCCACGCTGTGGAGTACTTGGACGCGTGTGATGGAGCATTGTCCTGCATGAAAATCATGTTTTCTTGAAGGATGCAGACTTCTTCCTGTACCACTGCTTGAAGAAGGTGTCTTCCAGGAACTGGCAGTAGGACTGGGAGTTGAGCTTGACTCCATCCTCAACCCGAAAAGGCCCACAAGCTCATCTTTGATGATACCAGCCCAAACCAGTACTCCACCTCCACCTTGCTGGCGTCTGAGTGGGACTGGAGCTCTCTGCCCTTTACCAATCCAGCCACGGGCCCATCCATCTGGCCCATCAAGACTCACTCTCATTTCATCAGTCCATAAAACCTTAGAAAAATCAGTCTTGAGATATTTCTTGGCCCAGTCTTGGCGTTTCAGCTTGTGTGTCTTGTTCAGTGGTGGTCGTCTTTCAGCCTTTCTTACCTTGGCCATGTCTCTGAGTATTGCACACCTTGTGCTTTTGGGCACTCCAGTGATGTTGCAGCTCTGAAGTATGGCCAAACTGGTGGCAAGTGGCATCGTGGCAGCTGCACGCTTGACTTTTCTCAGTTCATGGGCAGTTATTTTGCGCCTTGGTTTTTCCACACGCTTCTTGCGACCCTGTTGACTATTTTGAATGAAACGCTTGATTGTTCGATGATCACGCTTCAGAAGCTTTGCAATTTTAAGAGTGCTGCATCCCTCTGCAAGATATCTCACTATTTTTGACTTTTCTGAGCCTGTCAAGTCCTTCTTTTGACCCATTTTGCCAAAGGAAAGGAAGTTGCCTAATAATTATGCACACCTGATATAGGGTGTTGATGTCATTAGACCACACCCCTTCTCATTATAGAGATGCACATCACCTAATATGCTTAATTGGTAGTAGGCTTTCGAGCCTATACAGCTTGGAGTAAGACAACATGCATAAAGAGGATGATGTGGTCAAAATACTCATTTGCCTAATAATTCTGCACTCCCTGTATAAGGTATACGTCTTTTATGTTTGCTATGACTGCCTTCATAGGGGGTACTTCTACTTTCAGCCATGTTTGGGCTAGTGCTCTCCTAGCTGCTAGTGTCACTTTGTGTATTCGCTTTTGTTCCCTCCTTGTCCAGTTCTCTAAGGACCTGTTAAATAGGTACGTCCATGGGTTTAAATCCGGGGCTCTATGGAATATACGTGCCATTAGTTGATGTATCTGTGTCCAGAATGCTTTTACTAGCGGGCACTCCCACCACATGTGGAGGTAAGAGCCTGTTGGTGTCTTCCCCATTTGCCGTAATTTCACTGGTGTAGTGTACCACCTAAACATCGTTTTATAGGCCTGTTCCTGGAGAGACACACATATGGATACAGAGTTGTTCGCTTCCCAAATCTCTCTCCATTCCACCCCCTCCAGTTCCTCCCCTAGTTCCTGTTCCCATGTGCTGGTGTATGTGAGAGAGCCCCATTCCACTGTTTCTGAGCATATGCGTGCGTATAGTTTTGAGATGAGGCCTGGCAGTGGTGATTTTCAAAAAAGGACATGCGCCCTGTGGCCGCGTTTTGTATGAGTGGGCATTTCACGTAGTCTTTAAGTTGCAGATAGCGGAAGAAGTCAGCGGGGGTGAGGTGTGTCGTCTGTTTTAGGTGTTCAAAGGTAACTAATGAGTCATTCTGAAACATGTGGCATATCCTTTGTAGCCCTGATTTCTCTAGGTTGGCAAAGTCTCTCGCTGTCAGCGGGAAGGCCCTGTTCCGTAGTAGTGGGGTTAGTGGGGATGGGGTGGATATCAGTCTAAATTTGTGAGCTGCGGCATCCCATATTCGCATAGAATTCAGGATTGCCGGGCAAGTCGTGCGTAGGATAGGTCTATCCTCCTTCGGGGTCCATATGTGGAATTGGGGTAGATCTTCTCCCGTCATTAATGACTCAGTCTGCCCATCTCCTTTCCTCTGGTGGGGTGTGCCACATTGCCACTTGTGCAAGTTGGGCCACCAAGAAGTAGGAGTACAGGTGTGGTAGGCCTAGACCACCCCCTTGTTTCTGTCTGTATAGAATGTTTCTTGAAATTCTGTGACGTTTATTTTGCCAGATAAAGTTTCCTATCACTTGTTGTAGCGGGGCTAGGTTTGATGGGCAATGCTTGAAATAGAAATAGTATACGGGGTAATATGTTCATTTTAACCGCGTGGACACGCCCTATCCATGAGATGGGTTTATCTTGCCATTTGTCCATGTCGGTGGTGAGTGCCTTAAGTAACTGGGTGTAATTCAGTCGGTATAAGTTTACTGGGTCATCCGGTAAGTGAATCCCTAGGTATTTAATATGACCCTGTGCTATTGGTATGTTGTGGATCACCCGCACCGCCGCCACGTCCCCCGCAGACATTCCTATCGGGAGGGCACTTGACTTATCCAAGTTGGCCTTGTATCCCGAGAAGGTTCCGTATTTTGTTAGAGTTTCTGTGAGGGCCGCCATCGAGTCCCTTGGCTCTGTAAGCGTCAGGAGTACGTCATCCGCGTAAGCGGAGACAAGGAACTCCTGCCCTACAACCTTTACCCCTTTAATGCGGGGTTTTTGCCTTATGGCCTGTAGTAGGGGCTCTAGCATTAATGCGAATAATAGTGGAGAGAGAGGACATCCCTGTCTCGTACTATTACCCAGACTAAATGGCTGGGGCCATGCACCTGCTATTGTCACCTGTGCCGTTGCATTGCTATACATTGCTTGAAGTGTGGTCACAAATTTATCTGGGAAGTCCAGGAACTTCAGTAGATTAAAAAGGTAGGGCCATTCAACTCTGTCAAATGCCTTTTCAGCGTCTAGTGAGACAACCAGGGTGTGGTGAGTTGGTTACCCGTTGTCGCCATATTATATTAATATTTCTTCTGGTGTTTTCAAATAATTGGCGGTCCGGAATGAATCCCACTTGGTCTGGTTGTATTAATGAGTTCAGCATGGCGTTAAGGCGAGCTGCTAATATCTTTGCTAATATTTTGATGTCTTGGTTGATAAGGGAGATGGGTCTGTAGTTCGTTGGTTGTAGGGGGGTCCCTGCCTGGTTTCGGGAGAAGGATAATGTTTGCTAGCGACATTTCCTTTACGGGGTTTCCGCCCTCCAGAAAATCGTTAAAGAGCTGGGATAGTTTGGGTGAAAGCTCTTCTCGGAACGTTTTATAATATCTCCCGTCGAATCCGTCTGGGCCCGGGGCCTTATGGCTCCGGCGTCCCGCTATGGCCTTGTCTACATCTTCGCTGGTGATGCTTTCGTTTAGGAGTTGTGCATGTTCTGCGGTTAGCTTCGGCAGGTCCAGTTCTTGGAGGAAGGTGCGCATTGCGGTCTCTGTTGTCGCTAGGCATTCCGGGTCTTTAGGAGTGTGATTGTATAGTGACCTATAATATTCTGTGAATATATGGGCAATATCGGCTGGGGTGTGTTTTTATAGTGCCGTCTCTGTGCTTGAGCACTCCAATGTGTGTACGTCTTTGTCTCGGACGCAGTACTCTAGCTAGTAGGGTGTAGGTAAAGGGTTTTTAACCCTTTTATTCACCGAAGAGGGAAGTGTGTGGAAGGGGGAAGGCAGAGGGAGCTCTAGTGCCAGGAATACAGCTTGTATTAAATTCAAATCCAATTCCCTAAGTTCAATTTGTCATTCCTATTTTGGATTTCCCATTTCAAGTTAATATTCAGAATCTCAAATATAAACTTACAATGAAAACATGGCTACATAAAAACTCTCATCTCCTAAATTTCTTTTTATATGCCTCGTTTGTGCTTAAACTGTTTGTGCTTATACCTGATGCAGTCAGAGGAGAATCTCTACTTGCGTCAGAGATGATGAGCAAGCATTTAACTGCAGTATTTATTTTCCCCCCAAAAAACTGCAAATCTAACAATTTTGCTGAAGGAAGACAGAAGGTAGGCAATAGTTAATAACTGTATTGCTTTTGAGTGTCTTGTCTCATCTTCCTTGTTGCCCTTTAAACAGTTGGATGATGTGAAAAGTAGATTTTTATGCAAGAGTAATATTGTCCTTATTTTGACATTATTGTTTTATTTTCTGTGATTGTGTTTAATATTCCTAGCATTTCCCATGCCCTTTTCAATTCTGCGCGGTATTGAACTGATGTTTTTCAAGAGATGTCCTCTGCGATCCCTTAGTCCATTTTCTGAGTAGCAATAATTCAATCCCAAGCTTAACAATATGCCAATATGTCACATGAGGTACATTATATCTGCACCTCGCTTTGTAAAGCTGTAAGATTGCTATCTTTTTCCTGAGGGTCTGCTGAAAATCTCACAAGATGAGGCATGGATAGACATGCATACAGCAGACTATTCAAACAATGGTGCTAAAAATAAATCCTCATTTATTTATCTTTATGCAGCTTGTGTTTCACAATCTTTGTTGCTGCTGATTTTAAATTTTCTTTTTTATGCAGGTGTTTATTTTTCTAAATATTGTAATACTGCTTGTATTTATAAAAGACCAAAACAATAAAAAGTGTTAAAAAAACAAATCTAAAAAAAACAAATCTAAAATATAGAAACCCAAAACCCATTAGCAAAATGCTCCAGTAACAAAATCCTTATGCATCTGTCAAGTTAACCAAATAATTAATTAGATTATTTGCAGAAAAGGTAAAGGGAAAAGTATTATGCATTACCTTAGAGATGGTTTGAATTAAAAGATCAATTCTCTCTTGCTTGCTCCATATTATAAAGGAAAATGAGAGCATAAAAAAATACAATTACCATGTAGCAAAATAAGAAAGTATAAGCACATATTTCTATTAAAAAAAATGCAAACTGGTAGCTTTCACAGGTGCCTGTAGGTAGCTGCCTACTGTATCTATTGGCAAATCAGGATTTTCACTGGCCACAAATCTTTAAATAGGAACCAGAAATCAGAAAAAAAATATATATATATAACGGAGTCAAATGTCAGTCTAATTACATAACTTTATATGTTTGTGATCTCAAATCACGATTCACAGGGACAAAAATTAGCCATAGGCATGTTAAATCAGTATCCTTTATTAGGAGGAAGTTGGTTCAGAAATGGATATGTAGTGTGTGTGTGTGCGTGTGTGTGCGTGTGCGTGCATATCTAGGGTATTCAGTGGTATAGCCGGTATTTGAGACTGCCTGGCCGGTGCCAGCATTGCAAAAATACCGTCAATACAAATGCTGGTATTTTTCTATGATTGAGATTAGACTGCAATACCATCAGTAGGAGTTGAGGTGTGTGGAGTGAGGCAGGGATAAGAAGTTATCATTATCTCTCTGCCTCTGTCTACTGACTGAATCCATGGAAGAGCAGCTCCACATAGAGAGTTTAGCCAGCAGCTCACAGTGCAGATCAGGTAAGTGAGGAATGGTGGGAAAGAAGTGGGAGGACAGGCTGTAAGGAGAGACACGTGTGTGTGTGTGTGTGTGTGACCTAGGTTAGTGGTTAGCAGGTTCAGAGAAACAGATTATGGCTGCTACTCGGATAGGGACACGAGTCTTGCCGTCAAGCATGTTCCCCAGGATCTCAATCAGCGCTATCTTCAGTGATTATAGCTTTTTTTTCCCCCAGATATTATTTGAGACTTAATGTTGGAAGTAAACTGGCTTATTCAGGGCAAGGTACACTCAATTATACACAGACCCCAAGCATTGGGTCTCCATACATTGCAATACAAACCCCTTCCGAGGCGTCCCTGTGCCTGGGAGATAATTGAGTCAAAGAACAGAAACTCAATTATCTCTTGGTTACAGGGACCCACACATAAGATACCCCAAAAACACATTACAAGTCTTTTTTTTATCCCTGGATAAACATAAATGGAAATGGAAGTGCACTCAACCCTTCGTTGTGGAATCCTGGGTGCTCCATGGAAAGTCCCAGTACCCAAAAAGGACCAAAGATAAGTAAATATATAGAATAATCCAGGCACTCCAACAGGTTCCAAGATTAAGGCAATTTATTTGAACCAGGAACTAAACAGCAACGTTGCAGCCCTTTAGGGCTTTTATCACGCTATTGAAGCACATACAAAATTCACAATATATAGGTATATACAATGATTTAACAAGTGAACAAACATGTGATACAATAATTAGCTACACCCATTATCAATCAATAGTGATACATATACAAATGAAACATAACTGTCTCTCCAACGATCATCTTAATACCTGGGGGTGTCAAAAGGACCAGGGAGTATCAGCCAATAAAATCTAATATTTATCAATCACTAGATTAAATTACTTCATTGGGCACAAGTTATATCTAATCACTTTGAATACCTTTTAATAGTGTAGCGGAGATGCAATATTCCCCAGGTTGTCTCCGCTTATAATCCAAGTGAGGCTCAGGAACAAGTAAATAATAAATCCATAGGCAAAGTTTCCAGCAGGTAAAATAACAGCAACCTCCCCACAGCAATCCCAATAACTGGACGACACACAGTTTCAGGAGCAGAACTGACAAGCCTTTAATCACAGTCTCCTTATAAAGCATGCTCCCATGCAAGGGAGGGATTACAGTAATTATTACAGTAGCCAATCCTGTCCTGGTAACCTCCCACACATCTCCTCCCCTCAGCCAGCATCATAATCCCCTTATCCAGTACACCAATTCCCCCCGTTTCTGGATGTACCCCTAAACGTAGGGGTACCTCTTTAAATCCTACATCCCCTGGTAGCCCTGATCTGGGGGAACAACATATCCAAAAACCACCCAGATCAGACCAGGGGTTCGGGAAAAGTATGGAGGGAATAAAATGACCGACCGCACGAACTGAGATAGCCGAATTCGGTTCCATGTGAATGGGCCCTGCGGTCGGTCCTGGCATAAGGGAATAAAATACACGAAAACCTCTAGCTATAGAGGCTAGGGAGGGTTCGCCTGAATCCCCTCGTTCGGTATTCTCTATCTACCGAACGAGGGGCCGTTCGGTAGTTTGGAACCGAACGGACCAGGGCTGTGGAGGTCTCAGCGGTGTTCGCCTACTCGAGTGTCCGATTTTAGTTCCAGACACTCGACGGCAAAACACCGCTGTTCGGGAGTTTTAAAATGGCGCCGCCACGTGTTCGTTTGTCGAATGGCGGCCACCCCCGAGAACAAAGGACGGCTACTTACTGTTCAATTACCCGTTCGCAACAATGTTGCAACGGGTAATTGAGGACACACTTCACACAGGGGAGGTCTGGTTGTTCGGTAGTTTCATTCGAATAAACTAAGGGAGCGAAACTACCGAACAATCACAAGAATACAAGGCTTTAAAACACATAGGAAACTAACAGATCACACGAATGCATTTATTTCACAGACATTTTCAGGACAGCCCAGTGCCATCCGCTACACTGCTCCCCCTTGCCCACAAGCCGGCATACACAGTCTGATCCAACACGGATCGGCTTGGGGATGTCCGGGGACTCACGGATCATTTCTCCAGGTCAGTTTGTCTTGACAACCCGTCGGCATTCCCATTCTGTTTACCCGGGCGGTACTGAATATTAAAGTCAAAAGGCTGCAGCGCCAAACTCCAGCGCAGCAGCCTGGCATTGTCCCCAGCCACCCGGTTTAGCCAGACCAACGGGTTGTGATCCGTGAGTAACGAAAAAGGCTGTCCATATAGATACGGCTGTAGTTTCTTTAAGGCCCACACCACAGCCAGGCATTCCTTCTCGATGGCGGCGTAGCTTACTTCTCTGGGTAACAGCTTGCGACTGATGTAAGCCACGGGTGTTCTCCGCCATCGGCTCCGACTTGGCTCAGTACTGCTCCCAATCCAAACATAGAAGCGTCTGTGTGAACAAGAAAACGTTTAGTTGGATTGGGAGCTGCCAAGACAGGAGCATTTATCAGTGCATTTTTCAGATGTTGGAATGCCTGCTCACACTCCGGGGTCCAGGTCACCTGGCGGGGCAAATTCTTCCGAGTAAGGTCAGTGAGAGGTTTGGCGAGGGCGCTATAGTTAGGGACAAACTTCCTGTAATACCCAGCGGTCCCTAGAAAGGCTAACACCTGGGTTTTAGTCCTAGGAGTGGGCCACTGGGCCACGGCTTCTACCTTGGCAGGTTCGGGCTTCTGTTTGCCGCAACCCACCCTATGTCCGAGGTACTGCACCTCGGCCATCCCTATGCTGCACTTGGCCGGTTTCAATGTCAAACCAGCTTCCTTAATCCTGTCTAGAACCGCTCCTATATGGGCCAAGTGCTCCTGCCACGTATTGCTAAAAATGGCAATATCGTCCAGGTAGGCACAGGTGTAGTCTTGGAACCCATCCAGGAGTCGGTCTACCATCCGCTGGAAAGTAGCTGGGGCGTTTTTCATCCCAAATGGCATGACCTTAAACTGGTATAAGCCAAATGGGGTGACAAAGGCCGATTTCGGGATGGCCTCTGGGGCCAGGGGGATTTGCCAATACCCCTTACATAAGTCAATGGTAGTGAGGTATTGACCCCTGGCCATTCTGTCCAGTAGCTCATCTATCCGTGGCATAGGGTATGCATCGGACACCATTTTCTCGTTTAATCTCCGGTAGTCTACGCAGAAGCGGGTCGTACCGTCCCGCTTCGGTACGAGTACTACCGGAGAAGCCCAGGGACTATCTGAGGGCTCAATTACCCCCAGTTGGAGCATCTCATCGATCTCCTTGCGCATGTTTTCCCTTACCGCTTCGGGGATGCGGTAGGGGGTCTGACGCATCGGTAATTGCCCTGGGGTCTCTACCCGGTGAGTGGCCAGAGGGGTGTACCCAGGTACGTTAGAGAACGTGTCTCGTTTCTCTTCCAACAGCTGCCGTACCTCGATGCGCTCCTGTGGGCTCAGCCGGTCTCCCAGTGTGACTTCCCCTAAATCCCCAGACATCTGCCCATCTTCCAGCAGATCTGGGAGTGGTAAGCTGTCAGACTCATCTGAATTGGGCGCGCATATGGCGGTTACCTCCTCGGAGCGTGCTTGGTAGGGCTTCATCATGTTCACATGGAGCATGCGTTGCCCTCCCGTCCCTGTACAGGAGCCAATTATATAGGTGGTGTCACATCTCTGTTCCACCACCTTATAAGGTCCCTGCCAGGCGGCCTGTAGCTTGTCATGTCGGACAGGCTTTAAAATCAGCACTTTCTGCCCGACCTGAAAGCTACGGTCCCTGGCTCCCCGATCATACCATGTGCGCTGGCGAGTCTGTGCCGCCTGAAGGTTTTCCCTTACCGTCCTGGTTAAGGCTTCCAGGCGGTCTCGGAGAGCCAACACATAAGGTATGATGGGGGTGCCATCTGCGCTCCGGTCTCCCTCCCAATGCTCTCTTATAAGATCTAAGGGGCCTCTGACCCTCCTCCCAAACAGCAGTTCAAACGGGGAGAACCCCGTGGATTCCTGCGGCACCTCCCGGTAAGCGAATAGGAGATGTGGCAGGAACCGCTCCCAGTCCTTGTGGGTCTCTGCGAAGGTTCGGAGCATTTGTTTCAATGTGCCATTGAACCGTTCGCAGAGCCCATTAGTCTGGGGGTGGTAAGGGGCACTGATAATAGGCTTAATGCCACAGATCCTCCAGAGGTGTTGGGTGAATTCTGCGGTAAATTGGGTACCCTGATCCGAGATAATCTCCCTGGGTAATCCCAACCGGGAGAATATCTGCATGAGGGCATCCGCGACCGTTTCAGCCTGAATGTTGGTCAGAGCCACCGCCTCTGGATATCTGGTAGCATAGTCTACTACCGTTAAAATGTACCTTTTGCCTGACGGGCTGGCTTTCTTGAGGGGACCTACCAAGTCTACCGCTATTCTGCTAAACGGTTCCTCAATTATTGGCAAGGGGTGTAGCTTCGCCTTCCTCCGGTCTCCCCTTTTTCCTACCCTCTGGCAGGTGTCGCAGGTGGTGCAATACCGGCGCACTTCCTGGCTGATCCCTGGCCAGAAGAAATTTTGGGTCAGTCGATACCTAGTACGGCTGACCCCTAGATGTCCGGATAGCGGGATATCGTGCGCTATCCGGAGTAGCTCTGCCCGGTACCGCTGCGGCACCACTAGCTGCCTCATCACTATTGGGTCTGATCCCTCAATCTGCTTGTCTGTCTCCCGGTACAAAAGCTGCTTGTCCCAGACAAATCTCTCCCCCCCTCCCTCCGGAGGGTCTGCTGTCACCTTGTCTCTGTATACCTGCAAGGTGGGGTCAGTCACTACCTCTGCTGCAAATTCGTTAGGAGGGGCCCAGGGGACACAGTCAAGGGAAAGGGAAGGGTCTCTTACCTGAACCTCCGGAAGTGTGTTGTAGTCCTGGGTGCGGGCCTGTTGACGGGTGACCACAGGATGAGCTTCTCCTGTGGTGGGCGTCTGGGGCTCAAAAGCAGATGTGAGCCTCCCCAGATCGTTCCCCAATAAAACCTCCGCCGGTAACTGCGGCATCAACCCCCCCTCCACATGTCCTGCCCCCGCTCCCCAATGTAAATGTACCCTTGCTGTAGGTAGCCGGTACACTGCTCCCCCGGCTACCCTGACGGCCACAGTTTTACTTAGTCTCGCTTCATCCGAGACCAGATGACTTTTGACCAAGGTGATGGTAGCCCCTGAATCACGTAGGCCCTGTACTGCTTTACCCTCCAAGTATACGGTCTGCCTGTGATGTTGTCTGTTATCAGCATTGGCCTGGACTGGATCCGCCTCGTGTAGTACTTCCCACTGTTCCACGGTTGTTATGGGAACAGCTGACCCATATGGTGTGGCCACTATATTTTGGTAGTGATGGGCGGAGGCTGCTCTCGGTGGTGGTGGTGGTGGGCCGGGGCGAATCCACGTAGAACGATCCCTCAGCTGGGGACATTCCCTTTTATAATGTCCCCACTTCTGGCAGTGATGACAGGGGCCAGAAGCGGGCTGGCGAAACCGGGGCTGTACAGCGGGTGGTGGTGGTGGTGGTAGTTGCCTCGGTGGAGCTGGGTTGTAGCTGTTTCCCCCAAAGGTTTTAAAAATAGCTTTTGGGGCTGCTGGTTTCTGCTGCCTGCGTGCATCCAAGTACTCATCGGCCTTCCTAGCAGCTTCGGTAAGGGAGGTAGGGGTTCTGTCCCTCACCCATTCCTGGACCTCGCCTGTTACCCCCTCATAGAATTGCTCCAACAACACCATTTGCAATAAGTCCTCCATGGACCGAGCCTTATTAGACTGTCCCCACCCCAGAGCGGCCCGATGCAACTTGCAAGCCCATTCCACATGAGAGTCCTTGTCATTTCTCTTTAGGTCTCTAAACCGTCGCCGATATGCCTCTGGCGTGATTGCATATCGGGCCAGGATCACTTCTTTTACTCGGCGGTAATTCCGAATTTCCTCATCAGGTACAGTTCTATAGGCTTCCGCCGCCTTCCCTGTGAGCTTTCCTGCTAAAATAGGCACCCACTCATCTGGGCTAATATTATGCAAGGCACACAGTCTTTCAAAGTCTTGGAGAAAAGCATCTATATCTTCCTCTGCTTCTATATACGTTTTAAAGGCTTGGTAAGGAATTTTTGTCTTACCCTGTGTGATGGTAGTTGTGGTAGCATTCCTCTCTAGCTGCTGTAGTGGCCTTTGGCGCAGTATAAACTCCTGTACCTCTGACATTGTCCTGGATATAATATCCGTTGTTGGATTCTCTCCATAAAAGGACAGCCTGAACTGCACCTCTCTCCGGAACTCTTCTTTTTCAGCTCCATCTGCTGCACTCTGTTGCTCAGGGATTACCCTGCCCTCCTGCTGGTATTCAGCCATCACTTCTGCAATGAGGATTGCTTTCTTTTTGTTGCTGGCTGCAATGCCTTTCGCTTCCAGGAGATCTTTTAGCGTGGATCTTTTAAGCTTGGCATAATCACTCTCCATCCATATTCCATTAGTCCTTGTTCCCTTGTGAGTCTGGATCCCAGCGCTGCCAACCAATGTAGCGGAGATGCAATATTCCCCAGGTTGTCTCCGCTTATAATCCAAGTGAGGCTCAGGAACAAGTGAATAATAAATCCATAGGCAAAGTTTCCAGCAGGTAAAATAACAGCAACCTCCCCACAGCAATCCCAATAACTGGACGACACACAGTTTCAGGAGCAGAACTGACAAGCCTTTAATCACAGTCTCCTTATAAAGCCTGCTCCCATGCAAGGGAGGGATTACAGTAATTATTACAGTAGCCAATCCTGTCCTGGTAACCTCCCACACATCCCCTCCCCTCAGCCAGCATCATAATCCCCTTATCCAGCACACCAATTCCCCCCGTTTCTGGATGTACCCCTAAACGTAGGGGTACCTCTTTAAATCCTACATCCCCTGGTAGTCCTGATCTGGGTGAACAACATATCCAAAAACCACCCAGATCAGACCAGGGGTTCGGGAAAAGTATGGAGGGAATAAAATGACCGACCGCACGAACTGAGATAGCCGAATTCGGTTCCATGTGAATGGGCCCTGCGGTCGGTCCTGGCATAAGGGAATAAAATACACGAAAACCTCTAGCTATAGAGGCTAGGGAGGGTTCGCCTGAATGCCCTCGTTCGGTATTCTCTATCTACCGAACGAGGGGCCGTTCGGTAGTTTGGAACCGAACGGACCAGGGCTGTGGAGGTCTCAGCGGTGTTCGCCTACTTGAGTGTCCGATTTTAGTTCCAGACACTCGAGGGCTAAACACCGCTGTTCGGGAGTTTTAAAATGGCCGCCGCCACGTGTTCGTTTGTCGAATGGCGGCCACCCCCGAGAACAAAGGACGGCTACTTACTGTTCAATTACCCGTTCGCAACAATGTTGCAACGGGTAATTGAGGACACACTTCACACAGGGGAGGTCTGGTTGTTTGGTAGTTTCATTCGAATAAACTAAGGGAACGAAACTACCGAACAATCACAAGAATACAAGGCTTTAGAACACATAGGAAACTAACAGATCACACGAATGCATTTCTTTCACAGACATTTGCAGGACAGCCCAGTGCCATCTGCTACAAATAGAGTAAAGTAATTTAGCGTTTATCAAAAACACCAGAGAAGCTCTAAATACTTACACTTCCGGGTAAGGTCACGTGGTTTTAACCCAGTGACCTCAATTGACCAATTGTATATCGCTGTTCATGCCGATCATGTGATCTGAACACCTGACCTAGTCAGAGCCAATCACAGCCGCGCATAAATGCGCATGCCTGAAACACTATATCTCAAATGTGCATGTGCCGACTTGCGCCTGCGCAATACACTCTATCGCACCTGACCTCATGAGAGCCAATCACACTCGCGCGTACATGCGCATGCATAAAACAATATATCTTGAATGCGCATGAGCCGACTCGCACGTGCGCAATATATTCGATAGCGATTACAAAAATTAGTTACAAGATAACCAAAGGACGTGCGCATGCGCGATCATAAAAACTAAACTAGTAGTAATATATAAAGTCTAGATGGCTCAACCCGTTCAACATAGTGCCCAAATCATATAAAAACAATAAATAATTCATAAATAAACAAAATAAACAAACTAATATTACCAAATATAGTACTCCCAATTTGATAGTCATATCATTAAGTATAGGATACTATTAGAGAAGACTCTACCAAATGGCTGATCTACATCCTGCTTCCAAAGACAACCCCAACTATAGATACTGTGTATAAAGTATGAACAAAATTAATTATAAACGGTACATTCCATAATATTATATAATACACAATTAATGTCTGTCTATAGATCATACATTACATATTATAGTAGTCTTCTTGATATTATATGCCCAATTGGGTAATAAAATACAAAATAAAGAAAAATTATAATTAATGTGTACATAATTTTACGTAACTATAAATATATTTACGTTAATAGATTGAATAAGTATCAAAAATCTAAAAACCCATCATAAAAATAATAGTATATAGTAAAGTGAAAATATAAATAAAAATTAATAAACAGAAACAAATATCTCCATGGATAATAATTACAGTGCATAAAATTTGATCTAATTCTATTGAAACAAATATAATCTAATAACCTACTGGGCTTATAAATTTCTCAAGAGACTTCAATAGATAGTTGACTTCATACTTGATTCATAATTTACAATTTTATTCAAAATGTGTTAATAGTTATATTTAATGCCAAACAAAAACATCCTAATAGTTAAATTTAAATGAGATCAATCAATTAATGCAATGGATGATCTCAATAATGATGTGTTCATACTTAGTACAATGATCAAATCCAGTATCACAATAATACATCAAAAAAATAAATCAAACAAAAATAAAGATGACCAAACAACCACATTTGGCACTAAACTAGTACCAAGTCGAAAATTCGACAGCTGTCGCTTAGTCAAAACTTTTTCATGAGACATTTTAGAGACAATAAACAAGTGCTCAAAAAAGTGATAACCAGCACAAGTAATCTGTCAAATGATCTGTAAAACATAATAAAAAAATTAATTAAAATATATAAAAACAACAAAGATCAGATTTCAATATTAAATAAACAGATTGAGGTCTTATTCTTGATTAAGTCCCCTAGGTGCTAAGGATTCTAATTCTCTAATCCAATATGCTTCTCTAAAAAGTAATCTCTTTAGACGATCCCCACGTCTTGAGTTTTCCTCTACATGTTCAATGATTTGAAATTTAAGTTGAGTTATATTATGTTTTGCTTCTATAAAATGTAATGGAATGGGCAAGTCAAGCATTTTAGTTCTAATTGTGGATTTATGTTTCGAAAATCTTTCATTTTCTGTGTTGTTTGCCCCACATAGATCAAACCACAAGGACATTTTAAAATGCAAATAACATATGTCGAATCACATGTAACGCATTGTTTAATGACATATTTATTCATCTATGTGGATGAGTAAATATTGAACCCTTGATCATAGAGTTACAACAAATACAATTCAAACATGGAAAACTTCCATTTCTTTTAGAGTGTAATTTAGAGGAAGAGGATAATTGAGTTCTAACCAACCTGTCTCTTAATGAGGGAGCACGTTTATGTACCATAAGAGGTTTATTTGTAAATTCAGCAATATTAGGATGACACTTGGATAATATGTGCCAATGTTTGTCTATTGTACGCTTTAAACCAGAGGATAAAGTACTATATCTAGAAATAATCTTAATTCTATACTAGTTTGTTCAAGTAAATTTAAATCACAGTTTTCTGTTGTTATTGACCTATTCCAATTGAGTTTGTAAGATAGAGACAGGATATCCCCTCTCACAAATTGGAACAATTGGAATCTATGATGATACGAACGATGGCCACCTAGGAAAGCAATTAACTACCGATTGCAACAATGTTGCAATCGGTTAATGGGCGCCACACGACCCTATGCGGGTGGGCTCCCGTTCGGTACATTATTTGTTTCATGAACAGTGTTTAGAGTCTCTGTTCGTGAAACTCCCATATGCATGCTAGCGGCTTTCGGCTGTTAGCCTATGCATGCTCTCTATTCTAAAACACACGAATACATTTTTACACCAGGTTAACACCGCTTCTTCAGACAACCTTTAAATGTTTTGCAATATGACCTAAAGTGGTTAGGTTTGCCACAACGATGGTAGTAAACCTTGGGGACATAAAATAAGAGTTAAACATTGACATCCTTTAAAATATGTTACTGTATTAAAGGAATTCTCAGTTGATAACCCCCCTCCTCCCCCCACTGTTTATTAGATATTCCTCAAAACGCACAGAAAAAAAACATGAAACTGGAAACTTTCTTTCTGTACTCTTTTTACAAATCACCCCCTATTTCCCAGGGAATACTCTAGTAAGAGGCTCTGTGCTGGAGTCACAAATGCAGTTGCATATGTTTACAGCTTTCCAATGTCTCTCAATGAGCTGTAGTACTGCTCATTGAGAAAGTGGAAGGCAGACATGCTCTATTAAGCTAATGGAAGCGGAAAAAACTTACTGGCTGTAAGAGTGACATCCGAGAAGTGTTTCCGCGTCCACTTGTAAAAGTGCTGCTTTAAAAGTTCAAATTCATGGCATAAATAGCAATACTGGTACTATAGCATTACTGGGGATGTATTTCAAAACCACTACTTTGCCCTTAACTTTGTAGTCTGGTTTCTAATTATTTACACTAAATTGTTTAGTTTAGGAAGTAAACTACAGAGGTTTAATATTTTGTAAATTATAGACAAACAATAATTGTTTTGATAAACTTCCCCAGTTCAGCCTAGGCACAGCTTGGCTCTTTGAACCTACGATTTGCAATTTGGATTAGAATTAATTACATTTTGGTGTTTAGTGAATACGTGTATTTGTATATATTGTCTCTGATGCAGACAGGAATGTGACACAGCCTGCTGCTGGATCGATTGAATGAGAACTCAGAAGAGCAGTCCAATCTCCCCGGTAGGTGTTTTTATTTTTTTTATTTTTCTTGGCATTTCAAATTTTTTTTTTTTTTTTTTTACTCTTATGTCACTCCTTGTGATTTTACATACTGATGTTATACCATGTGATGTCACAGGAAATGCATTTGTTATTAATTATAAACAGACTTTTCTTGTCCTTTTGGATTAGTAGTGGTGTATTTTTTGGAGTTCTGGCATGGAAACCTTCTGTGTTTAGTATGTGCCTTACTTTGCTCTCTTAAACCTTAGTGTCTGTTGCCACCAAGTCTTGCTGCAGGTCTTTTGCATTTACTCAAGGGTTTTTCACATCCTTCCTTATCAGAAATCTGGTTGAAGCCGTTGATCGCTTCATTTTTAGCTTGGTCCAGTTAGGGTTCCTTCAACTTTGAACTTGCAAACTATGCTTCCAAAGTTTCACAGTTTACCTGGGAGCTGGAGCCCAGGGGCAGGAGATGGCACAAGTAGAAGGCAAAAACCAAAGCGCAGTACAGATGAAGGGGTGATCCAAAGACAGGGTCAGACGAGTCGCAGAAGTCAGGGCTGGCAGCGGAGTATCGTAGTCGGTAAGGCAGGCAGAGTAACAAAGATCCAGCAGGAAAAAACAAACAAAACAAAACAATCAGGCCTCTGGCAGAGCTGTCTTTTACAGCCTGCTGATTAGGAGCATCTGACCCTAATTGGTAAACAGCTGCAGTTGGATCAGCATTGCTCCATCCAGGCAAGGAGTCAGGAAGCAGAATAATGCAGACAGCTACTGAAGCCTGGTGGACCGCATGGTAGAGAACCTGATTTGGTATGCTGGAGCTGTGAGCTCAAATCCAGCCAGGTCTCTTAAAGGGGTGGCCATGCCTTACTGTCTGCAGGGTTCGGGGTGCACTGTGACACAAAGATGTCTCTAGGAACATTCAGTGGCTTTCTTGTTTGCAGGGGGAGATGATCTCTTCTACTAACTTTGTTGACCCTTTTTTTAGCCATATTTCTACATGACACTGAACAAACCCATAGCAACTAATGAAGCCCTTGATTATTTGTCTCAGGTGGGCTTGATACAACACCTGTTTTGCCTATCTATGCTGCTGTGAAGGATTCTATTCTGAGGGTGGAATCATTGGAGAAATCATTATAAGTTGCATTGTGTTGATTTGTTCATTGCAAACAGCTGAAAGTCTGTAAATTGTGACAATGAACCTGACTTTCAATGAGGGTTGAATCATTTTTTTTTTTACAACTGTATGTGTTAAGGGCTGTAGTGTCTTAATGGGGCTTGTAGTGATACCGGAGAAACTGACGGAAGCAAAGCACAGAGGGATGGACACAGGTTTCTTCAGGAAGGAAGAGATTCTTTATTGGATCACCGATCGGGACTCAGAGGGACTAATGTCACCAAAAATACAGCAAGTTCTGAGCCCTGAACAATAGTGCAGGCTCCCTATATAGGCACATAACTCCTCCCATATTAAGCTCCACCCGCACATTCTCTTGACCAATCATTACAAATAAGAATTAACTTCCTGCTTGACCGCATGGCTTGTCTAGCACAATGGAGGAGGGGAATACTACATCCTGTATTCTTGCACATGCTCCGTACACTACTGATCGTATCTTGCCTCGTGCAACCAACTGATCGATACGTCAGCATATGCACGTACACATGCCACGTGGTAATCTCGGCCTACTAAATTTATTTTTACCGAGATTCCACCACATTCCCCCCTTTGATGCCTCTTGATATTTTACAATTACTTGAGGCATCACTTAACCTTGGTTTGCATACACCACAAGTTACCTTTGAACCAGACCAGACTTATCCTATGATGTGAATCTTCAACACTCGTCTTCCTGCATTGGTTCTCCCTGATCTAGAGCCTTATATTTATAAATTGCCATTATCTGTGCAGCAGCCTTCCTCTCTGCTATATTTTCTATCAGGCTTTGCACAGACCTAACTACTAAGGGTATAAGACACGGCAGGAGTAGACACAACATTAAAATCAGTAGGACTCCACCTACCACTGCCTTAAGCCCTCCAAACCACTCATACCAGCTACCAAACCAACTACTTGGATTGTACCCTTTCCATACCTGAGTAGGCACATGCGCTAGTTTAACCATATGGCTAGTAAGCTCAGCTATTGCTTGCCCTTCGTCATCTATTTGAAGACAGCAATTGCTCAGGTTAAACTTCCCACATACACCTCCCTCTACTGCCAAAAGATAATCCAAGGCTAATCTATTTTGGTAAACTGCTGTCCTCATCCTGGTATTATGCTTCGCTAGAAGATTAAGCGCTTGTGATGTCTCGTTAGTAATGATCTCAACCACCGCCTGTAACCTTATAATGCGGTTGAGCATATAAATAGGGTTCTATAACCAAAGGTACCATCCTCTGCCCACGTGGCTGGCCCATAATAATCTATAATACGCTGGGGAGGCCATTCATTATCTTCCCAGGCACCTATCTCTATGGGTCCCCTTTTCTTCCTATGATTCACATCATACACTTTAACACCTAAAGTCTCACCTGTTTCAATAGGCAACAAGAAGAAGGATGGTTTTAACATACCCAACACACATGCCCCTTCCCAGTCCTGTGGTAACTCCGAATAGGCCTTCTTACCACAGATCCAGTACAAATTCGCTGGGGCTCTCCAGTTAGATGTGATGGATAGATCAAACCATACGTCCTTTAAATTGGCATATCTTGCAAGCGGGTTAGATGGTTCTGAGACATTTGAAGCCGACCACCAAGTTGTATTCTTTGTATCATCATCATAAGCTTTTTGCCCTAGACAAGTTAATTCTCCTACAGAAGTATTATACATCATTCCTTTCCTCGCTATGCAAACATAACCTATGATGGAGGTCTTCAATCTCCACTCAGATTTACCTCTAACACTCATATGATAGTCGGCTTGTGTAGATATTAATTGGTCAACTGCCTCAGAACCGGACATTACCTCCTTTGCTTCCCAAGGCCATTGGTCTCCCATGTTAGTACCTCCACACACACATAGCAGTTGGTAACATTAAGACTACCGGCAATACTCTCGGCTAAATCAATGAACAAGTTTTTAGCATTATGGGGGATCTTATTATCTATGCTCATCTCTTCATAAAAGGAATGGTATACTTGATGAGTTTGGGAGGTTACCGTATCAGACTCTATCCCTATAAACAATATTGTCCCAGGGTCTAAACCCGTCCCATATATTTGAAACCCAAATAAATTACCATATTTATCTAAGAACTTGTCAGGGTTATTTATAAGTATATGGATTGGATTGCATTCCATAGACTTACAATATGGATTAGTAGGCAACTTAGTCACAATCATGTCCTTGTCTGCTGTCTGTCCCCAAGTCGCCCACCCCACACAAGACCAATATGGGCAGAAGTTATAATCTCTATTTGGGCATCTTGGACTTACATATTTATTTTTACTACTGGGACAAATATATTTATCGTTAGACCCATACGTCCTCTCCCATCTAAGATCCCCACATACATTCCACGGCTTTCTACCACTTGATATTGCTTTACACGCATCAAATAGCAGAGCACCTGAAGAATATACGGATTTTAATACCGTCTTATTAATTAGGGTCCCCTGAGAATCTCCATTTCTGAGAGTCAACCAAATTGTACGGGGTTGATACTCAGGACTGAAGCACTTAGGTTCTCCTACTCCTAAATGACACACACTATATTCTATATTTAAGTATCTACATCTTGATACATCTCCTTTACACTCATATTGCGAATGCCAAATTGGGGTCTGGGATATATGGTTACCTGTTCTTGTAGTCTTAATGCATACCTCACAGCTAGGAGTGTTGGTACCTCTACCTTCCTGAATATAAAAATACACATAAATAAACATTATTAAAAATACATCTTTCGTCGTCATCCTCAGTCTTCGTCCGTGTGAAGGCACCTCAGCTTCCAGGATGTAAGGACTGCAGGGAATGGAGTTCTGCTCGTCTTCACAGGGGTCCCCTCAAGACTTTCCCTGACTTATACACTCGTTGGTGAGTGGACAGGCTTTATTATGGCCTTCTCACTCACTTACCAAGTCTCTGAAACAATAAAATTTGTAATCTACAAGGTTCCTCGTCACTCCGACTGAGTCATGCGTTTTAACCGGATCTTGCAGGGATTCTCTGGATTTGCTGTAACTTGCCAGGAATCGGCTGCTGCTGGTTTAACCCTGGAGTGATGTATCCACGGAGCCACTTCGGCTACTTTTATCGCTGTAGGGGTAGACAGAAGAACAACATAAGGACCTCTCCACTTGGGCCCTAACGGCACATTATTCCACTCTTTAATCCACACTTGGTCGCCTGGGTGGTAACTATGAATTGGGGGATAAATATTCACAGGTAATCTATCTTGTACCCATTTCTGTACCTCCTCCATGGTCTTACCCAACTCCACAACCTGCTGCCGGGTAATTCCTTCTCCCAACTGACTCAAATCCCCCCTTAAGTTACCAAGCACGGGAGGTGGTCGCCCGTACATGATTTCAAAAGGAGAGAGGCCCATCCTTCTGGTAGGTGTACTACGGATTCGCAATAGAGCTATGGGCAAGAGAGCGTTCCACTTAAGTTGGGTTTCCTGACACATTTTAGCCAACTGATTCTTAATAGTTCTATTCATTCTCTCTACCTTACCAGAACTCTGGGGTCTATATGCCGTATGAAGCCTCCACTTTATACCAAGCATATGAGTCAATTGTTGTAGGCACTGATGAACAAAAGCTGGACCATTGTCCGATCCTATAGAGCAGGGTAGTCCATATCGGGGTATTATTTCTCGTAGCAGGAATCTCACGACTTCTCCTGCTTTCTCTGTACGAGTAGGACATGCTTCTACCCAGCCTGAATAGGTGCACACCACTACCAGCAGGTAGCGATGTCCACCCGATTTAGGCATCACTGTATAGTCAATTTGTAAATCGGACATGGGAAGTCCCCCCATAAACTGGACTCCTGGTGGCTTTACTGGTCCTTGTCTTGCATTATTTTTAGCACACGTTACACATCTACGTACAATGGCCTGAGTCAAGTTGGACAATCTTGGTATGTAGAAATGTTTTCTGAGAGATTCTTCTGTACTGTCTCTCCCAGAATGTGTCCCGTTATGATAGTTTTGGACAATTTCTACCGCTAGTGATGCTGGAATAACTATTCTTCCATCTTCTAACTGATACCATTTGTTCTCCAAATACTTTCCAGGTTCAGTCCTTAACCACTCCTCTTCTTGAGCTGTATAAATTGGAGTCCATTGAGACAGTGGAGTTGGTATAAGAGCAGCTATATGCCCCACATATTCCTGTCTTCCTGATTCAGCAGCACGCTTAGCTGCACTATCTGCCATCCGATTCCCTTTGGTTACATCACCATCTCCTCTCAGATGCGCCCGACAATGTATAATACCGACTTCTTTCGGCTCCCACACTGCTTCCAATAGTTGTAGGATCTCAGCTGCGTATTTGATTTCTTTGCCTTCTGAATTCAATAGTCCTCTTTCTTTATACAAAGCTCCGTGGGCATGAGTGGTTAAAAACGCATACTTGGAGTCCGTGTAGATGTTCACTCTTAAACCTTCAGCCAATTGTAACGCTCGTGTCAGTGCTATCAATTCTGCCTTTTGTGCTGATGTTCCTTTTGCCAGTGGCCGAGCTTCTATCACCTTGTCTATCGTTGTTACTGCATATCCTGCATAGCGGATCCCTTCTTTTACATAACTACTGCCGTCGGTGTAATATTGAACATCAGGGTTCTGGATGGGAAAATCACGAAGATCTGGTCTACTTGAAAATACTTCATCCATTACTTCCAAACAATCATGTTGACTTTCAGTAGGTTGTGGCAAAAGGGTGGCTGGATTTAAGGTATTTACAGTCTCTAAATGCACTCTTGGGTTTTCACACAACATTGCTTGATACTTGGTCATACGGCTGTTACTAAACCAATGATTTCCTTTGTAATCCAACAACGTCTGTACTGCATGTGGAACTCGTACATAAAGTTCTTGACCCAGAGTGAGTTTATCGGCTTCAGCTACTAGCAGGGCGGCTGCAGCTACAGCTCTTAGACAAGGTGGAAGTCCGCTGGCCACTGCATCCAGTTGCTTAGACATGTAGGCAACGGGTCTTTGCCATGATCCCAAGTACTGTGTCAATACTCCCACAGCCATTCTTCTTTGCTCATGTACATACAGGTAGAATGGCCGTGTGTGGTCAGGTAGACCTAATGCTGGGGTACTCATCAAAGCCCTCTTCACATCTTCGAATGCCGTTTGCTGTTCTTG
>OW240922.1:53772018-53784638 GCA_933207985.1 Pelobates cultripes
TTCCACGGGAAAAATTAATTGGGAACCCCTGCTACAACAGGCAGATTGTGTTTTAGAATCTTGCATTGCATGGTTGGCTGAGTCCTATGTGACACCTGCAGGAATCTAATTCACTAGTCTTTACTCTTACACTAGCCCTCTAGACTGTAAGCTAGTTAGAGCAGGACCCTCATTATTATTTTATTATTTTATCATTTTATCATTTTATAATTTATGTAGTGCCAGCAAATTCCGTAGTGCTGTACAGTGGGATCTACCTATTTTTCCTGTGTAATTGTCTAATTTATGGTAAATCCTCACCCCCCCTCCCCCCACCCCACCCACTTTCAGAATATTGTAAAGCACTGTGGAATTACTTGGCACTATATAAATACCAATAATAATAATAATAGGAATAATAATAATAACAACACAATAACACTATTCTATATTAATATGTAATATATGATACATAATGGTAAATGGTAAAATGTGTATTAAACTAGAGGATAATAAGGCTATCAATAGGTGCTGGAAGAATTTATGAACCACTTGACTTTCAGGTTAATTATAATGTTCTCTATTTAATAAACACACACATTGTGACTTTACTCTTTACCATCATCAGAGTATTTGACCGCTACATTCTACAATAGCTACTGAACATGAAAGCACAAATCACAATTAATTTGTCCAAGAAGGCAAGGAGGTTACACACTCCAACTGATAACATCTCTTAATTTTGGAAGATAATGAAGACAAATCCCTTCAACAATACAGTCACAAACCTCTCTTATGTATCATGTGTAAGAAATTGGACAGGGACAATATGGCTAAATAAATGGTCTTAACATTCTCTTTCCTGTTTAATAAGAGTTGAATATAAGCAGAGGTCATGAGATGGCAAGTTTTAGGTTACTGCTTATAGAGATGAAACTTTGTTCTCAGAAGAAATGCTGTAGAGTGAATTTATTCTGAATCTACAAAAATAAAACAAAATTAAATATATTTGTCAGTAAAAATAACTATTCACAGAACAAGTGTTAATAGTACACATCTCAGATGTTTTTAAGGTAATTGGATATGATTTTTGCAACTTCCTGCTACTTATAATCTACCCCCTGCTTTATATAATCGCCCTGCTTGCAGATTGAAGATGATATAATCAAGAACAAAGAAGACACAGTCATATTTGATAAAACCATTAAAATGCTGCCATTAATATAAAAGTTAAGTTCTGCTTTTATGCTCATTTCCATACAAATGTTCAATTAGACCTGTTGTTTTCATATATGTCTCAGCAATCTTCTGTATATTAAAATTCCATATCCTGACCCGGGGTCTACAGAGCACCACATCCCTCCACATCTCCATACCTGTCTCCAAGAACTTACCTAACTACTTATGGTCAGCATCGTAATTTCTGAACTGTGTCTATTCTATAGAATTCCTTAACTCACTCTGTTCAACTCACCTGCTGTCTTTTTAAATTTTCTCTGAAGACCTATGTACTCAGAAAGAAACAGCTTTAGAAATGCTATAGAAATGTTTGAAAAGGGAAACCCTCCTCATCAGGTAGCCACTTAGTCCATCCAAATTCTACAATCAAAGCACACACTCAGTCTGATCTTCCTCACGTTGTTCCTTTACTATCAGTTACTATCACACTCCAACTGTTGATTAAGCTACAGGCTGACAAAAACAGAGTATTAAGAGGTATTAATGCACAGATTGTCATTTTTCATCAAATGGTTTTGTTGCACAACAATGACAAGTTTATAAATCCGTGTCAAATCATCTAGTACATTGTAAGAAAAAAAAACATTAAATGCCTTGTCACGCACTCTGTTTTGTGAAGAATACATTTGGCCATTTACTTTATCATGTTGAATAAGACTTAAAAAAAACCATTTAATAAGTATAGCACTTATCTGTCACAAAGCACAAAATTAATTTTAAGTTGCGGAAATTGACTCCTTTCATTACTTCTTTACTAAGAACTCATTTTAATAATGGCTGCTTATTAAATGATGTTTGATGAGCTAATAAAGCCATTGTGTTCAATTAGTTCAGATGGAGTTGATTTTGTATTACATCAGGAATACAAGGACACTGTCTGCACTTCATCCACTGTACACTTACTTTGGCTCATCAGACCAACTCACGTAACAGTTTCACGAATGAGGTTAATAAAGATTTAGAAGTAATCTGATGAATGCATTACTGTACCTTAGAATTCATGGTCTAAACATAAGCAGACCTCAAAGAGCAACATGGGGACAGAAGAGTAGTCCAGGGAAGGCAGAGTACACAGCAACAACAAAAGTAACAATGGGTATAATTGCCAACACAAGGAAAACTGTGTCGTAAACATCAAGTATCAAGGTACACACAAAGGACAAAAAAATAATAATCATAAAATGACACTACAGTATTGATGGATATGACTTTTATGGTATAGCATTGTAATGTGATTTGGCTGTCATTTACTTCCATTGACATATAATTGAAAGAATATTTGGGGCCCCTTCCACAGCTCAAGGACTGGCCTGGAGTCCACTCGTCCTTGAGTCTCTGGTTACAAGGATAAGTAAAGTGTGTGCATAGGTGAGGCAGTGTGTGTGCATGCATAGCTGATGCAAGATGCATATATGTATAGTGGATGCAAAGTGTTTATGTGGATGCAAGGTGTGTGTAGTGGATGCAGTGTGTGTGTCTCTAAAGTGGAATGGAGTGTGTAAAGTTGATGTAGTGTGTGGGTGTATATAAAGTGGATTTAGTGTATATGTGTAGTGGATGCAGTGTGTGTGTGTGTGTATACTGCATGCATTGTGTGTGTATAAATTCCTGGGGCAGGAATATACATCCAGTTGCAAGGAAAAGTATGTGAACCCTTTGGAATGATATGGATTTCTGCACAAATTGGTGATAAAATGTGATCTGATCATCATCTAAGTCACAACAAAAGAAAATCACAGTCTGCTTAAACTAATAATACACAAAGAATGAAATGTTGCCATGTTTTTATTGAACACCCCATGTAAACATTCACAGCGAAGGTGGAAAAAGTATGTGAACCTTTGGATTTAATAACTGGTTCAACCTCCTTTGGCAGCAATAACTTCAACCAAACGTTTCCTGTAGTTGCAGATCAGACGTGCACAATGGTCAGGAGTAATTCTTGACCATTCCTCTTTACAGAACTGTTTCAGTTCAGCAATATTCTTGGGATGTCTGGTGTGAATCGCTTTCTTGAGGTCATGCCACAGCATCTCAATCGGGTTGAGGTCAGGACTCTGACTGGGCCACTTCAGAAGCGTATTTTCTTCTGTTTAAGCTATTCTGTTGTTGATTTACTTCTATGCTTTTGGTCATTGTCCTGTTGCAACACCCATCTTCTGTTGAGCTTCAGCTGGTAGACAGATGACCTTAAGTTCTCCTGCAAAATTTCTTGATAAACTTGGGAATTCATTTTTCCTTCGATGATAGCAATCCGTCCAGGCCCTGATGCAGCAAAGCAGCCCCAAATCATGATGCCCCCACCACCATACTTCACAGTTGGGATGAGGTTTTGATGTTGGTGTGCTGTGCCTTTCTTTTGCCACACATAGTGTTGTGTGTTTCTTCCAAACAACTCAACTTTGGTTTCATCTGTCCGCAGACTATTTTGCCAGAACTGCTGTGGAACATCCAGGCGCTCTTGTGCAAACTGTAAACGTGCAACAATGTTTTGGTTGGACAGCAGTGGCTTCCTCTGTGGTATCCTCCCATGAAATCCATTCTTGTTTAGTGTTTTACGTATTGTCGATTCGCTAACAGGGATGTTAGCATTTGCCAGTGACTTTTGTAAGTCTTTAGCTGACACTCTTGGATTCTTCTTCACCTCATTGAGCAGTCTGCGCTGTGCTCTTGCAGTCATCTTTAAAGGACGGCCACTCCTAGGGAGAGTAGCAGCAGTGCTGAACTTTCTCCATTTATAGACAATTTGTCTTACAGTGGACTGATGAACAGCAAGGTTTTTGGAGATACTTTTATAACCCTTTCCAGCTTTATGCAAGTCAACAATTCTTAATCGTAGGTCTTCTGAGAGCTCTTTTGTGGGAGGCATCATTCACATCAGGCAATGCTTCTTGTGAAAAGCAAACCCAGAACTGGTGATGGTTTTTATATGGCAGGGCAGCTGTAACCAACACCTCCAATCTCATCTTATTGATTGGACTCCAGTTGGCTGACATCTCACTCCAATTAGCTCTTGGAGATGTCATTAGTCTAGGGGTTCACATACTTTTTCCACATACACTGTGAATGTTTACATGCTGTGTTCAATAAAAACATGGCAACATTTCATTCTTTGTGTGTTATTAGTTTAAGCAGACTGTGATTGTCTATTGTTGTGACTTAGATGATCAGTTCACATTTTTATGACCAATTTGTGCAGAAATCCATATCCTTCCAAAGGGTTCACATACTTTTCCTTGCAACTGTATACATATACAGAAAATGTTTACTGCCAACAGAAGTCACTATCCTACCCATCTCCTTCCTCCCCGCCTGCTACTTACCTAAGGCCAGGGAGAAGCAATACTAGATTCCTATGTAGTCTGGTGGCACAGTTCATGCTCCTACTTGCTTGCAGACTGTAGAGCAGTGGTTCCCAAATTTGTTACGTTCGAGGCGCCCTTAGTATTTCAATATATTTCAAGGCGCCCCAAGCCAAAAAAAGTCTAGGTTGTATATATATATATATATATATATACATACAGCACTGCGGCTTATACTGAGTTCCTGATCAGCAGAAATGTTGTGGTGCCAGGGGTAAAAGAAATTGGTCTAGATGAATATTCTTGTTCTTGGGTAGAACATTGGCTTAAGGATATAGTACAACAAACTATCATTAATGGTGCATTTTCAAGTTGGACAAAAGTGGTAAGTGCTGTCACAGAAGCTCCACATTGAGGGTTAAACAGGATCTGGCTTTACTGTGGGCTACCTGCCCGTATTTATGCAGGTCTCCCACTTGGTGGACACTCCCCTAGGGGACCAAATGGGAGACTGGAATTACAGATGGACATGGGGACATTTCAGACATACAATCACAAGCTTTTCCCACAATGCAATATGGTTTCCTCCCCTCTGCCCTGGAGATAATTGAGAAGTAATTAAATTATCTCCAGGACAAAGACAAATCGCCATCTTAAATGCAATACCAAAAAAATACATAAAAATATATAACTTTAAAATAACCGAACATTTCCCATTCATATCACACATCCCCAGATAGCCTGGATCTGAGTGCATATTATTAGCAAATAGCGCCACACACATAGTTCAATCGCCATGGAGTCAAAGTTCTTACAGTCTTTCGGTATGCGATTGACTCCATGGGAAGGCTATCTGGGTTAAGTCCTTTCGTGTGTTTCAAAACTCCCGAACGGCCGGTGTTCGTACGCTTTCGTCGAGGCAGCCAGGTGACCCGTTGTTTCAGCGGTGTTCGGCAGAAAAAGTGTCCGTTTTTCGTTCCATGGAATCAGTGCCAAACACCGCTGGGCTTTTGTGTGTTTTAAAATGGCCACTGCCTCGTGGTCGACATACAAACGACGGCCACCCTGAATTTGGTTTAATTGAGAAATGCCTGCGGTTAACCACAACGTTCTAATTGGGATCAAGAGGTTAACCAGCAGCACACTTCTTCTTCTGGGTGGCCATCCGTTCGGTGAATTTGTTCGGTGAAAACAGTCATTCGTATAGCTGGGCTATAGAAACAGCCATTTACACGAACGGGGGCAGGAATAGACGAATCCACCACAATAGGCAGACAGATGGTTCTGTCACATAAGGGAAGACTGGGATTTAGACAGTACATCCCATTCAAAAGATCCCAGTATGGGATCAAATTTTATAAATTTTGCGAAAGTGGCAGTGGCTATGTATACACCTTCCGTGTATACGAAGGAAGGGATATCCACCTTGATCTCCCAGGTTGCCCAGATATAATAGGGACAAGTGGGAAAATTGTCTGGGACTTAATAATGCCCTTACTTAACTACGGTTAACACTTATACATCGATAACTTTTATAACAGCATCCCACTCTTACAAATGCTGTACTGTTTTAAGACCGTGGCCTGTGGCACTAACAGGAAGAGTCGCACAGGTTTCCCAAAGGCTCTAGTGGAAAAAAAAATTGAAAAGGGGGAAACAGCAGCTCTCTGCCAGAATGAACTGCTGGCACTCAAGTACCGCGATAAAAAGGAGGTTTTCATCCTAACTACCGTCCATGATGAAAACACTCGCAGGGTCGCAGTTCGTGGCAGAGAGGAATGTAAATGGGTGCCAGTCTGCATACAGCAATATAATCGGCATATGGGGGGAGTTGACCTGTCCGATCAACTAGTGCAGCCGTCTTTAATCATGCGCAAAACCAGGGCATGGTATAAAAAAGTGGGCACATATATAATGCAGACAGCAGTCCACAATGCCTTTATCATTTTTAAAAAGGCAAATGCTGAGCTGAAATCCTTTCATTTCAATTTCAGTTCATTTCTGGGTTACTTGAGTGCCACAGAGGGAGACCATCAGTGGAGCCTAGCAGAAGAACGGAGGCAGGTCACTTCTGCTTCAAGATTCCATCAACCCCCAGAAAGAAAACCCCCCAGAAAAGATGCAGGGTGTGTTACAAGAGGGGTGTAAGAGTTGAGACCAGCTATTACTGCCCTGATTGCTCCTCTCAGCCCGGCCTATGTTTTGGCCACTGTTTTAAAATTTTCCACACCCAGGCCGAATAAGCAGACCAGTTTTGGGGTGTGATTTTAGTCAACTGTCTGGTTACCAAATCTTGGCTTTGTCTCCCGTTTATCCTGTCTTCTCTGATCCTTGACCTCGGCTTGTCCTATTGTTGTTCCGTTTCTCTTTACCCCTTTGAACTCGGCTTGTACCTTGACTATTCTCTGCTTGTATAGCCCGGCCATTCTAAGGACCGGTATTACAAGTGTCTCTCTCTGTGTTCTCTCTCTTTGTAGTCTGTCTGTGTTTTGGAATCCATGACAGCGTTGCCCGTGACGCAGATTACTGGGTACTTACCCCCAGATAAGTTTAGGCCAACTATTCCCCCTTTTCACAGCAAATAATATGCACTTGTTCATAATTTGAATAGATGAGCTGCTTATACTTAAAAAATATATGTGAGAGGTAATTTGCAGTCCTGAGCTGCTAAAATAACACTTTGGCCCAGCATCCACTTTTGAAAAATATGAAAGTGATGTGTCTCCAAGGTGCCCCTTCGACATCCACATAACCCTAAAAAAGGTACACATGGGGGTATTGCTGCACTAAGAGGACATAGTTGAGCAACATATTAGGTGTTATACTGCCGTAGCACACATAAGGATTGCAAAATATACAGTAACATCTCCAAGTGTGTGTAAAAAAGGCAGAAAAAATGCTAATTGTAACTAGACTTGGTACAAACTAACAAAAAAATTATCTTACGCTAATGTTTAAAATATGCCTTTTGAAATACCCTGGGGTGTCTACTTTAAGAAATGGTAGGCCTTTGTGGGGTTTTTTAAACCTTACAATTGCAATAATGCCCCAAATTGATGCATTGGCCAAACCAAAGAAGAAAAATAACAATAAGAGGTTTAAATGCATTAACCTTTCTTTATTACTAAAATAGTTAATTCCTTTTTATTAATTTTGTAGCTCACCTCTGCACTTTTTCTAGTGCTATAATATCCTTCTTTAAAGCAGGTGTTCAAAATTGCACAGTGTACAGAAGAATCAGCGCTTACAAACTTAAATAAAGGCAGCACACCTAAAGAATAGGGCTCCCTCACAGTTCTTGCTGTAACATTCAGACATGGTTGCTCCAGAAGTGCCCAACAGGGGATATGAACTGTGGTTCAACTTGGTCCTAATCTTGCTGCCTTGCCTCTGAGCCACAACTCAGTTCTTGTTTCCAGCCTGCTGTTTATTCTTCCTTGTATCCAGCCATATCAATTATGGTCCACCTGTAGCTTATATCTAATTAGCCAGGTACAAGACACTGCCTCTCCCTGAGTGCAGTGTCAGTTCAGTAACTCTGGTTCCTGTATTGGTGGTCTCCAGTTGGCGCCTCACCTTATCTTGTTATTTGTATATTCTGGCATCCTCTAATTTCAGCTTACCCTCGTTAAACTGGACTTCTGGCACCCTCTGACCTTTGGCTTACCCACGACGATTCTCCTGCTTATGTCTGTACCTGTACTGCGACTTGGAGCATTATCCTGCACAGGCTCCCAGGTCAGGTGAGTTCTTAACTGACCACCTTGGCCTGTGTTTAATTGTAAGGGTGAGTACATATCTCTGTATACCGGACTCCCACTAGGTAAGCCGTGACAATAGGTAAAAGGTGGTGCCACAGAGATCTGTACAACTAAATATAAGCAAGTAGTAATAGATATAGATGACTGCTTATTTCTATAACACTTCCTCACGTATCCCATAAGTGGGGATTATATCACTCTACTCTGTTTATACCAAAGCTAGTTTTTAGCTCCCAAAAAACATGAGTAGGACTGTATAGACTTTATTTTTGGGTTTTATTGCACAATTATATTTTCGTTTCTCTTTCACACGGATCCCACAAATCCCTTGATCCCGCTACTTCATAGACATGTCTACCTCAGATAGAGAAGAGAACAATAAAATATGTATGTATTACACAATCCAATGTACTTGCTTATTCACTAAACAATGATTTCAGATCTTAGAATATATATCTATATCTCTCTCTCTATCTATCCCAATTTTTGCCTAGGTGAGATCTCTCTCTCAACAATGCCTTGCTGGCCTTAGCCACTGCTGATTCACATTGAACATTGTTGCATAGTTTGTCTATAACCATTCCCAAGCCATTCTCATGTGTGGTTATCTCTAATTTGCTTCCACTAAATTTTAATCTGTCATTTGAGTGCCCAAACTATCTAAATCCCTCTGCAGCAAAGTAATATCTTACTCACGTTGTATTACTTTAGAGTTTTGTCATCTGCAAACACTGAAACATGACTGTCAATGGTGTGTGTGTGTGTGTGTGTGTGTTTGTGTTTTTTTTTTTTTGTTTTTTTAAAATCTGATTTATGTATAATTTGTACAAAAATGTATCCCTTTAATACAATATCTACTCATTACCAGAAAAAGACTATTGAACATCAAGCTACTATATTTGCACTAGACAAGTGATAGTAATCTCACATTTTGTGTTTTCTGTATCTGTGTGTCTATATATGGATGTCTGTGATCTGCATGTGTGGCAGTGTTTTGTATGTGTCTGTGCCTTTGCATGTTTTGCAGTGTCTGTATGTGTCAGTGTTTGTATCTGCGTATGGGGATACAAAGCTGCACTGGGGAAAAAAAATCTATGCCAGCCCCATAAGTCACGTATTGTCACATGTTGTTGAAAATGTATGTGTATCTTTTACTCTGAAAGGACAAATATTTTATTTTTCTAACAAAAATATTGGTCCTTTTCAGAGTCAAACATTTTAATTATACTGTAAGCATACTCCCATACAGACAATCTCATTGATACACAACCTGATAGACAATCACTGATATGCACACATAGGTCCACAGACAAGCTTATTGGTATACAGACAAATGGACATGGACATGCTCACTGTCACACACAAGCTTGCTCCCTAGCAGGCGCGCACACAAGCTCGCTCAATCGCAGGCAGGAACACACACACACACACACACACACACACACACACGCGCTCGCTCACTAGCAGGCCCACACAATCACTGTCATGACTAAAGCTTACCTGACACTAGTAGGTAAACTAACATTTTGTGCCGTTCCTTCCAGCGAGGTCACCAACGTGCATGAGGGTGGGGTTTGTGTGCGGGAGGCAAAGCTATCTTCAGGAGGCAGGGTTTACATGAACAGGTGGGGCATGCAAATTTCTGAAAAATGGTGCTGGGAGACTGACTGGTCTGTCTCCGGCCACCAGCAGCCTAACTGCAGCTGCACCAGCCCATACCTCTTTTCTTTACTGTGCCAGTCCGAGGGGTAATGATTTAAATTACATGAGTCTGATGATGTGGGGGGGGAGGCTGCGGGGTTGTCCCCCCTCGGCCATTTCTGCACGCTTGACGGGGCTCAGCTTCCTGTTTAAGTTGCGGGGTTGGGAAGACGCTACCAAAGCATTTATAGTGCGCCTGGCACTAAATGTTTTGAAGCGGGGAAGGGTGTCTTCGCGGGACTCGAGGCGTCCTGTCTCGGGCACTCTAATCTGTGTGAGACGTTTTCCATTCGAGGTTTGGCTCTTTCGCCTGGCTTTTTCCCTAGCATTCTTTGGTGTCATGCGGATTGGGGAGCCAGTGTGTATGTGTGTACCCCAGTTGGCAGCAGGTGGGGGGGGGTGCTGCTTGGGGATGGTACGTGCACTGCTGATCGGATCTCGTCTTGGGGAGCGGGAAACGGGTCCGACTGGGGGCTGTGCCAGATTCCGGCATTTGTCCTGTTATGGTGCTTTGCGCATTTCTCAGGCACTGCCCCTCCTGGTGCATGTGGATGGTGGTTTCATTTTCCATTTCCAGTTTAATAGGGTGTTTCGTTTTTGGGCTGGAAGCTATGGGAATAGATGGCAGGGAGTTTGCAGGGGAGGGGCGGGGGGCATTCATTCTGCACTGGGGCGGCTACTGAGGCCTCTAGACTTGGCATGCCAGCGGAGAAGGTTCAGAGGATTGGGAGGTGGGAATTGAGGCGTTGTGTGTCTTATGTTCGCCGGCTGGTTTAATGACGTCATTTCTTTCCGCAGTTTAGGGGTAAAACAGCGGGTCTTGTGGCGGGGTATGTCATTGCCAATTAAGTTTGTGGGGTTATGTTTAAGGATGGAGTAAGTTTCAATATGTTTGCAGGTCTCAACCACACCTGCTTCAAAGGGTTAACATTAGGTTACCTGAGGTGTCATGCCCATTGAGCATGGATAAGGTCGGCTGATGGTGGGCATTGGAAAGATGATTTATGATGAGGGGGGGAGGGTGAGAAGTGGTAATTAGGAACAATGTGTGTTTATTGGCAAGGACAGTTGGCTCACTGTATACATGTTTTTGGTTACAGAAATTAGATTTAACAAAGTTATGGATGTGTTATGTGGTAATTTATTTTGTTATAATAAATGCTGTTGTCTGTCGTTACTGGGGGCGTTGAATGGGTTAGTTTATGTATTGCGCTGCATCGAAATTCCCACACTACGTACATACAAGGGCTGTTAACCCGGCTCCAGATTTTCTGGAGGGCCAGTCTGGCCCTGGTAAGCAGCCACAAACTTGAAATTGCAGAAAGCAGCAGTTTTATTAAATAAATGCACTTGGCTTTAAAAATCACATCCACAGGTGATTTGAACTACTACACATAAAAGCTTGGCTCTTTTAGAGCACTAACTAGAGTTGAACGGACACCTGGCTGTTTGGGTTCAGCCGAACTTTGGGGAAAAAAGTCTGGGTTCGAGATCGAACTTGACACTGGACCCAAAATTTTGGGCACAAAATGCCTTTTTTTTTTTATTTTTTTTTATTATTTTTTTTAAAGGCCTGTACAGGGCTGCAAAAGTAAGTAACATGGGGGTAAGAGTAGGACAAGTGCCCTGCAAACAAATGTGGATAGAGGAAATCACTTAAAATAACATATATAAAAAAAAAAAATTTAAATACAGTGGAGTCATAAAATAGCACTAGATGGAATCTTTGATTTTTAGCTTTGGAAGAACCTAAATCAAAATCTAAAACATAGCTGGCAAGAGGATGACCAGAACTATCAATTTAAGAAGGTTGGAGTGCAGGGAATTCTTTCATTGTTCAAACTGAGTTCAACTCCTGCTGCATGGAGAAAAGGCCTTCACAAGCCTCTACTATTGTGTACATACTTTATACTAAGTGACCCATAGGTGGAGGAGGCGGTGACCCTGGCTGTGTAGGTGGAAGAGGAGGAACACAACTTTTTTTTTATTTTTTTATTTTTTTTATTTTTTTATAATATTGGGCTAGCCCCCAAAATATTGGTACATATAAAAAGAAAACAAAGAATAAGTGCAATTTAGTAGAACAATGGCTGGGTGAGACAGGTATAAATGTATATCCTGCACAAGGTACAGACCAGTCTGGTGGGATCCATGCCTGGTTCATTTTAATAAATGTGAGCTTGTCCATGTTGACTGTGACAACACCCCCTGTCGTGCTAAACACAAGTTCAGACAGTACACTGGCTGTAGGGCAGGCCAGCATCTCCAAGGCATAAAGGGGCAAGCTCAGGCCATGTGCCCAATTTGGAGACCCAGAAGTTGAATGGGGCAGACCCATCAGTCAGGGCGTGTGCACACGTACTATTCCATCATGTTGCTGAAATGCTGCCTCCAGCTGGTGGTGCTGGTTGTTGTGGCGTGCTGACAGCTTTTTCCACATTTCGGCTATGCTAACCCTGCCTTCTGAGGTGCTGGCACTGCGTTGGCGACCTCTTCCTCCTTCTGTGCCTTCGCCTTGTGCTTCCACTGAGCCCCTGGTGTCAGTTGGGAATCAGCAGTGCATCTACCAGCGTGCGCTTGTAGTCTTGCATCTTCTGATCACGCTCCAGTGAGGGAATTAAGGATGGCATGTCTTAGT
>OW240922.1:53791382-53817537 GCA_933207985.1 Pelobates cultripes
ACCTTCTTAAATTGATAGTTCTGGTCATCCTCTTGCCAGCTATGTTTTAGATTTTGATTTAGGTTCTTCCAAAGCTAAAAATCAAAGATTCCATCTAGTGCTATTTTATGACTCCACTGTATTTAAAAAATGTTTATATATGTTATTTTAAGTGATTTCCTCTATCCACATTTGTTTGCAGGGCACTTGTCCTACTCTTACCCCCATGTTACTTACTTTTGCAGCCCTGTACAGGCCTTTAAAAAAAAAAAAAAAAAGTTGCCTTTTGTGCCCAAATTTTTGGGGCCAGTGTCAAGTTCGATCTCGAACCCAGACTTTTTTCCCCAAAGTTCGGCTGAACCCAAACAGTCAGGTGTCCGTTCAACTCTAGTTAGTGCTCTAAAAGAGCCAAGCTTTTATGTGTAGTAGTTCAAATCACCTGTGGATGTGATTTTTAAAGCCAAGTGCATTTATTTAATAAAACTGCTGCTTTCTGCAATTTCAAGTTTGTGGCTGCTTACCAGGGCCAGACTGGCCCACCAGAAAATCTGGAGCCGGGTTAACAGCCCTTGTATGTACGTAGTGTGGGAATTTCGATGCAGCGCAATACATAAACTAACCCATTCAACGCCCCCAGTAACGACAGACAACAGCATTTATTATAACAAAATAAATTACCACATAACACATCCATAACTTTGTTAAATCTAATTTCTGTAACCAAAAACATGTATACAGTGAGCCAACTGTCCTTGCCAATAAACACACATTGTTCCTAATTACCACTTCTCACCCTCCCCCCCTCATCATAAATCATCTTTCCAATGCCCACCATCAGCCGACCTTATCCATGCTCAATGGGCATGACACCTCAGGTAACCTAATGTTAACCCTTTGAAGCAGGTGTGGTTGAGACCTGCAAACATATTGAAACTTACTCCATCCTTAAACATAACCCCACAAACTTAATTGGCAATGACATACCCCGCCACAGGACCTGCTGTTTTACCCCTAAACTGCGGAAAGAAATGACGTCATTAAACCAGCCGGCGAACATAAGACACACAACGCCTCAATTCCCACCTCCCAATCCTCTGAACCTTCTCCGTTGGCATGCCAAGTCTAGAGGCCTCAGTAGCCGCCCCAGTGCAGAATGAATGCCCCCCGCCCCTCCCCTGCAAACTCCCTGCCATCTATTCCCATAGCTTCCAGCCCAAAAACGAAACACCCTATTAAACTGGAAATGGAAAATGAAACCACCATCCACATGCACCAGGAGGGGCAGTGCCTGAGAAATGCGCAAAGCACCATAACAGGACAAATGCCGGAATCTGGCACAGCCCCCAGTCGGACCCGTTTCCCGCTCCCCAAGACGAGATCCGATCAGCAGTGCACGTACCATCCCCAAGCAGCACCCCCCCCCACCTGCTGCCAACTGGGGTACACACATACACACTGGCTCCCCAATCCGCATGACACCAAAGAATGCTAGGGAAAAAGCCAGGCGAAAGAGCCAAACCTCGAATGGAAAACGTCTCACACAGATTAGAGTGCCCGAGACAGGACGCCTCGAGTCCCGCGAAGACACCCTTCCCCGCTTCAAAACATTTAGTGCCAGGCGCACTATAAATGCTTTGGTAGCGTCTTCCCAACCCCGCAACTTAAACAGGAAGCTGAGCCCCGTCAAGCGTGCAGAAATGGCCGAGGGGGGACAACCCCGCAGCCTCCCAGTCGAAGAACCAGACCCTACAGATGAGAGGTCGAGTCCCAGAAGCCCCCTTGGGACAGCTCCCACCCGTCCCATTCCCTCCAAACCTTTATAGCTGTCCCACGGACCAACTCCATTAGTCTGTCAGACCCAATGACCACATCTCCCACGGGCATGGGACACCCTCCACCGCTTGCAGAGCCACCGCCAGAAACACGCCCTACTGTGAACGGAGAAAGCATTGGCCATCACATTGCAAACACCCGGATGTGCACAGCCCTACAATACACATTCAGCTCCAGACCAGGGGAAAAAGACGAGTCAATCGGTTAATAGCCTGTACCACCCAGATTGTAGCAAAGGAAAACCACCCATGGTGCCCAAGCAGGGAACCCCACACCTCCAAAGTCACCAGAATAGGGAAGAGCCCCAGAAAAGCCATATGCCAGGCCTCCAGCCATGAGTCAGCACACCCATTTTGAGCCCAGAATTGCCCAAGCCAGCCACATTGGTAAACAAGTGGAGGTCTGCATTAGTCTCTGGCCTGCCAGTATGACCTACCATTATAAAAGAGGCCAAAAAGGAACTCCCAGACAGCCAAGTCAGCCTGCAAGGCCGCGAGCCTGGAAAAGAGTAGTGCGTGACTGTACCAGGTTACTTCTTAGGCACCACGGGAGAAACCTGCAAATTAGGCATGGGTGGGGAGGAAAACAGGCTGCCTTCTAGCCCAAGGAGGAGACCTCCTTCCCCAGTTTCTCCTACTACATGAGGGAATTCCTGCACAGACGGAGGTTCTGGAAAGGAGGCGCTTTAAGAAAGGGATCCAAAAACCCGGCCAAACCACTCCACCAGGATCCGCGCTGCAGCCCGGTTCCTATAATAAGGTCGAACCGGGCACATCACGCTTACGGGTCGCCTTATCTGCCACCCCCCACATCCCCTTTACCCCCGCTTGAAACAGTGAGGTGGGATGTGCCCCGCCACAGCCAGAAGAGTCGCCCTAACGCTGGCAACCAGAGGCAATGAGCCACCACCCACTACAGAAAGGGGCGGGGGAAGCTGCATGGGGAACCAAACCTGACTACCCCCACAACCTAACTAACCCCCCCCTCCCCAGCCGGAGACCCGAAGCGGTAATAGAGGAGGGAACACTGTACCCAGGGGATGCTCCAGTGGGAGTTAGGCCGCAGGGCCCCCCCCAATCATCAGACTCATATCATTTAAATCATTACCCCTCGGACTGGCACAGTAAAGAAAGGAGGTATGGGCTGGTGCAGCTGCAGTTAGGCTGCTGGTGGCCGGAGACAGACCAGTCAGTCTCCCAGCACCATTTTTCAGAAATTTGCATGCCCCACCTGTTCATGTAAACCCTGCCTCCTGAAGATAGCTTTGCCTCCCGCACACAAACCCCACCCTCATGCACGTTGGTGACCTCGCTGGAAGGAACGGCACAAAATGTTAGTTTACCTACTAGTGTCAGGTAAGCTTTAGTCATGACAGTGATTGTGTGGGCCTGCTAGTGAGCGAGCGCGTGCGCGTGTGTATGGTGTTCCTGCCTGCGATTGAGCGAGCTTGTGTGCGCGCCTGCTAGGGAGCAAGCTTGTGTGTGACAGTGAGCTTGTCCATGTCCGTTTGTCTGTATACCAAGCTTGTCTGTGGACCTATGTGTGCATATCAGTGATTGTTTGTCTATCAGGTTGTGTATCAATGAGATTGTCTGTATGGGAGTATGCTTACAGTATAATTAAAATGTTTGACTCTGAAAAGGACCAATATTTTTGTTAGAAAAATAAATAAAATATTTGTCCTTTCAGAGTAAAAGATACACATACATTTTCAACAACATGTGACAATACGTGACTTATGGGGCTGGCATAGATTTTTTTTCCCCAGTGCAGCTTTGTATCCCCATACGCAGATACAAACACTGACACATACAGACACTGCAAAACATGCAAAGGCACAGACACATACAAAACACTGCCACACATGCAGATCACAGACATACATATATAGACACACAGATACAGAAAACACAAAATGTGAGATTACTATCACTTGTCTAGTGCAAATATAGTAGCTTGATGTTCAATAGTCTTTTTCTGGTAATGAGTAGATATTGTATTAAAGGGATACATTTTTGTACAAATTATACATAAATCAGATTTTAAAAAAACAAAAAAAAAAAAACACAAACACACACACACACACACACACACCATTGACAGTCATGTTTCAGTGTTTGCAGATGACAAAACTCTAAAGTAATACAACGTGAGTAAGATATTACTTTGCTGCAGAGGGATTTAGATAGTTTGGGCACTCAAATGACAGATTAAAATTTAGTGGAAGCAAATTAGAGATAACCATACATGAGAATGGCTTGGGAATGGTTATAGACAAACTATGCAACAATGTTCAATGTGAATCAGCAGTGGCTAAGGCCAGCAAGGTATTGTTGAGAGAGAGACACCTCACCTAGGCAAAAATTGGGATAGATAGAAATAGAGATAGAGATATAGATATAGATATATATATATTCTAAGATCTGAAATCATTGTTTAGTGAATAAGCAAGTACATTGGATTGTGTAATACATACATATTTTATTGTTCTCTTCTCTATCTGAGGTAGACATGTCTATGAAGTAGCGGGATCAAGGGATTTGTGGGATCCGTGTGAGAGAGAAACGAAAATATAATTGTGCAATAAAACCCAAAAATAAAGTCTATACAGTCCTACTCATGTTTTTGGGAGCTAAAAACTAGCTTTGGTATAAACAGCGTAGAGTGATATAATCCCCACTTATGGGATACGTGAGGAAGTGTTATAGAAATAAGCAGTCATCTATATCTATTACTACTTGCTTATATTTAGTTGTACAGATCTCTGTGGCACCACCTTTTTTCACTTCCTTTTACCTATTGTCACGGCTTACCTAGTGGGAGTCCGGTATAGAGAGATATGTACTCACCCTTACAATTAAACACAGGCCAAGGTGGTCAGTTAAGAACTCACCTGACCTGGGAGCCTGTGCATGGGGGCTGTGCAGGATAATGCTCCAAGTCGCAGTACAGGTACAGACATAAGCAGGAGAATCGTCGTGGGTAAGCCAAAGGTCAGAGGGTGCCAGAAGTCCAGTTTAACGAGGGTAAGCTGAAATTAGAGAATGCCAGAATATACAAATAACAAGATAAGTTCAGGCACCAACTGGAGACCACCAATACAGGAACCAGAGTCACTGAACTGACACTGCACTCAGGGAGAGGCAGCGTCTTATACCTGGCTAATTAGATATAAGCTACAGGTGGACCATAATTGACATGAGCAGTCACAAGTAAATTCCAACCCCCAGTGCTGGATACAAGGCAAGAATAAACAGCAGGCTGGAAACAAGAACTGAGTTGTGGCTCAGAGGCAAGGCAGCAAGATTAGGACCCAGTTGAACCACAGTTCATATCCCCTGTTGGGCACTTCTGGAGCAACCATGTCTGAATGTTACAGCAAGAACTGTGAAGGAGCCCTATTCTTTAGGTGTGCTGCCTTTATTTAAGTTTGTAAGCGCTGATTCTTCTGTACACTGTGCAATTTTGAACACCTGCTTTAAAGAAGGATATTATAGCACTAGAAAAAGTGCAGAGGTGAGCTACAAAATTAATAAAAAGGAATGAACTATTTTAGTAATAAAGAAAGGTTAATGCATTTAAACCTCTTATTGTTATTTTTCTTCTTTGGTTTGGCCTATGCATCAATTTGGGGCATTATTGCAATTGTAAGGTTTAAAAAAACCCACAAAGGCCTACCATTTCTTAAAGTAGACACCCCAGGGTATTTCAAAAGGCATATTTTAAACATTAGCGTAAGATAATTTTTTTGTTAGTTTGTACCAAGTCTAGTTACAATTAGCATTTTTTCTGCCTTTTTTACACACACTTAGAGATGTTACTGTATATTTTGTAATCCTTATGTGTGCTACGGCAGTATAACACCTAATATGTTGCTCAACTATGTCCTCTTAGTGCAGCAATACCCCCATGTGTACCTTTTTTAGGGTTATGTGGATGTCGAAGGGGCACCTTGGAGACACATCACTTTCATATTTTTCAAAAGTGGATGCTGGGCCAAAGTGTTATTTTAGCAGCTCAGGACTGCAAATTACCTCTCACATATATTTTTTAAGTATAAGCAGCTCATCTATTCAAATTATGAACAAGTGCATATTATTTGCTGTGAAAAGGGGGAATAGTTGGCCTAAACTTATCTGGGGGTAAGTACCCAGTAATCTGCGTCACGGGCAACGCTGTCATGGATTCCAAAACACAGACAGACTACAAAGAGAGAGAACACAGAGAGAGCCACTTGTAATACCGGTCCTTAGAATGGCCGGGCTATACAAGCAGAGAACAGTCAAGGTACAAGCCGAGTTCAAAGGGGTAAAGAGAAACGGAACAACAATAGGACAAGCCGAGGTCAAGGATCAGAGAAGACAGGATAAACGGGAGACAAAGCCAAGATTTGGTAACCAGACAGTTGACTAAAATCACACCCCAAAACTGGTCTGCTTATTCGGCCTGGGTGTGGAAAATTTTAAAACAGTGGCCAAAACATAGGCCGGGCTGAGAGGAGCAATCAGGGCAGTAATAGCTGGTCTCAACTCTTACACCCCTCTTGTAACACACCCTGCATCTTTTCTGGGGGGTTTTCTTTCTGGGGGTTGATGGAATCTTGAAGCAGAAGTGACCTGCCTCCGTTCTTCTGCTAGGCTCCACTGATGGTCTCCCTCTGTGGCACTCAAGTAACCCAGAAATGAACTGAAATTGAAATGAAAGGATTTCAGCTCAGCATTTGCCTTTTTAAAAATGATAAAGGCATTGTGGACTGCTGTCTGCATTATATATGTGCCCACTTTTTTATACCATGCCCTGGTTTTGCGCATGATTAAAGACGGCTGCACTAGTTGATCGGACAGGTCAACTCCCCCCATATGCCGATTATATTGCTGTATGCAGACTGGCACCCATTTACATTCCTCTCTGCCACGAACTGCGACCCTGCGAGTGTTTTCATCATGGACGGTAGTTAGGATGAAAACCTCCTTTTTATCGCGGTACTTGAGTGCCAGCAGTTCATTCTGGCAGAGAGCTGCTGTTTCCCCCTTTCCAATTTTTTTTTCCACTAGAGCCTTTGGGAAACCTGTGCGACTCTTCCTGATAGTGCCACAGGCCACGGTCTTAAAACAGTACAGCATTTGTAAGAGTGGGATGCTGTTATAAAAGTTATCGATGTATAAGTGATAACCGTAGTTAAGTAAGGGCATTATTAAGTCCCAGACAATTTTCCCACTTGTCCCTATTATATCTGGGCAACCTGGGAGATCAAGGTGGCTATCCCTTCCTTTGTATACACGGAAGGTGTATACATAGCCACTGCCACTTTCACATAATTTATAAAATTTGATCCCATACTGGGATCTTTTGAATGGGATGTACTGTCTAAATCCCAGTCTTCCCTTATGTGACAGAACCATCTGTCTGCCTATTGTGGTGGATTCGTCTATTCCTGCCCCCGTTCGTGTAAATGGCTGTTTCTATAGCCCAGCTATACGAATGACTGTTTTCACCGAACAAATTCACCGAACGGATGGCCACCCAGAAGAAGAAGTGTGCTGCTGGTTAACCTCTTGATCCCAATTAGAACGTTGTGGTTAACCGTAGACACTTCTCAATTAAACCGAATTCAGGGTGGCCGTCGTTCGTATGTCGACCACGAGGCAGTGGCCATTTTAAAACGCACGAAAGCCCAGCGGTGTTTGGCACTGATTCCATGGAACTAAAAACAGACACTTTTTCTGCCGAACACCGCTGAAACAACGGGTCACCTGGCTGCCTCGACGAAAGCGTACGAACACCAGCCGTTCGGGAGTTTTGAAACACACGAAAGGACTTAACCCAGATAGCCTTCCCATGGAGTCAATCGCATACCGAAAGACTGTAAGAACTTTGACTCCATGGTGATTGAACTATATGTGTGGGATCTGAGCGCTGTTCGCTAATAATATGCACTCAGATCCAGGCTATCTGGGGATGTGTGATACGAATGGGAAATGTTCGGTTATTTTAAAGTTATATATTTTTATGTATTTTTTTGGTATTGCATTTAAGATGGCAATTTGTCTTTGTCCTGGAGATAATTGAATTACTTCTCAATTATCTCCAGGGCAGAGGGGAGGAAACCATTTTGCATTGTGGGAAAAGCTTGTGATTGTATGTCTGAAATGTCCCCATGTCCATCTGTAATTCCAGTCTCCCATTTGGTCCCCTAGTGGAGTGTCCACCAAGTGCATAAATACAGGCAGGTAGCCCACAGTAAATACAATTTAACCGGGCAGTGCAAATAAGGCTGGCACACTTTGGCCTCAACCCCTCAGCAGACATTGTGGAACGTGTGCAGGCAGCAGTGATGGCACACCAGGCACTCTGGGAAAGAGGAGCTGCAGCAGCAGAGGTACCCAATAACAATTTTGGAAAGAAGGTACCCTTTGCTGCATTTAAAAATTTTGTGGAAACAGAGGGAGAGATTGATGGGTTCCTGGCTGACTTCGAGAGGCAGTGTGCCCTACATCAGGTACCCGCAGATGAATGGGTCACCATCCTCTCTGGGAAATTATCCGGCCGGGCTAGTGAAGCATTTCGGGCCATCCCAGAGGAGGAGATCACAAGCTACTGGGCAGTGAAAGATGCGCTCCTAGCCAGGTATGCCCAGAAGCTTACAGATGGAGATTTAGGGAAACTAACAAGCAGGTTGGTGACTCTTATGTAGAATGGGCCTGCAGAGTTCACCGTACCGCAGCCCACTGGATGGCAGGATGCCAAGCGGTAACTGGGGAGGAGGTGCTACAGGTGTTCTTGCTGGAACATTGCTTTGATAGATTACCTGCCGGGGTTTGGGAGTGGGTCAGGGATAGGAAACCCTCTACCCTACCCGAGGCTGCCCGTCTGGCAGACGAATATACGGACGCTCGCAAGTTGGATAGTATAGCTACCAAGGTCCCTGCCAGAATGGAGTATCGACCAACAGTAACTCCAGCACCTTCAGCCTACCAACCCCCAGTGCACCGCACCCCAGCAGTACCGCCAGCTAACAACTATGTGCAACCCTCCCGGTTCAATGCCAGGGATTATTCACAGCTAATTCGGTGCTTTGGGTGCAAACAGTTGGGGCACAAGCGACCGGAGTGCCCCCTGAACAGCGCCAATCAAGCCCAGTCGTGGAGGAGACCAGCCAGCGGGAATCAGCGGCCACCCCAGCCTGCTGCTCACTGTATTGAGCAGGAGGAATTCTGGGGCATCCTACACGAGGCCGACCCAGTGCAAGCAGCTCATCAGGATAATCGCCAGCAACACCGGCAGACTGTGAAGCTGAATGGCAGGGTGGTGAATGGGCTGAGAGACACAGGAGCCACCATGACACTGCTCCAAAAGAACCTAGTCTCGGAACACCAACACACTGGAGACACTGTGGCAGTGAGGGTAGCAGGAAGCGCCGTGTTCCGCTTACCTGTTGCCCGGGTACATTTGGATTGGGGAGTGGGCGCTAGACACGTGGATGTGGGGGTTATGAAAGACTTGCCCGCTGATGTTCTTCTTGGGAATGATTTGGCCCCTTTGGTTTCCACCTATGCCCCGATGGGTCTTGCTGACGTTAACCCAGTGACTACTCGTGCTCAGACCCGTGCTGCTGGAACCAGCCCGCCTGCTGATGAGACCCAGGTAAGACCCTCTTCCCAGACTGGTACCTTAGATCAAGCCCCCTTAAGCTGGGATTCCCCAGAGGAGTTTGGGAGGGAAACCCGGGCGGACCCGACTCTCCAGAAATACAGAGATAGAGCAGAGGCTGGAGAGGAAGGATTAGATGGGGTGCGGTATGAGTGGGTGGGGGACAGGTTATATAGGATCCCTAAGCCTTCCCAGAAGAGTGTTGCCCCTCCACCGAATCGACAGTTAGTGGTACCTGCAAAGTACCGGCAGGAGATTCTGCGGATAGGGCATGATGTTCCGTTAGCTGGACATCTAGGGTCCCGCCGCAAAGCCTATAGGATCTCACAGAATTTCTTTTGGCCTAACTTTAACCAGGCTGTGCGGATGTATTGCAGTACGTGCGACACCTGTCAACGGGTAGAAAAGCAGGGGGGCCACCCTAAGGCTAGATTATTATCGATTCCTATTATAGGGGAGCCCTTTTCCCGCATAGCTGTTGACATTGTGGGTCCACTGGCCAGGGCTAGTTCGTCCGGTAAGAAATACGTTCTTACTGTGGTGGACTATGCCACTTGCTATCCAGAGGCAGTAGCGCTGTCTAATATAGAGGCAGAGACGGTTGCTGATGCCCTGGTTAGAATTTTTACTAGGGTCGGGTTCCCTAAGGTGATCCTCTCTGACCAGGGAACCCAATTCACCGCTGTGCTCACCCAGCATCTGTGGAAGGTGTGTGGCATTAAACCGTTACTTAGCTCACCCTACCACCCACAGACTAACGGTTTCTGCGAGCGCTTTAACGGCACCCTCAAGCAGATGCTGAGGACCTTTACAGACACTTGCAGAGACTGGGAGAGGTTCCTGCCTCATCTGTTGTTTTCTTACAGAGAGGTGCCCCAGGAATCTACTGGGTTCTCCCCCTTTGAGTTGCTCTATGGGAGAAGGGTCCGCGGACCCCTAGATCTCATCCGGGGCCACTGGGAGGGGGAGATGGAGCAGGAGGGGACCCCCATAGTGCCATATGTTCTGGAACTCCGGGACCGCATGGAGAAACTGTCCCTGATGGTAAGGGAGAATCTCCAGCCGGCCCAGGGGAGACAGAAGAGGTGGTACGATCAGGGTGCCCGACAGCGGGTCTTCCAGGTTGGGCATAAAGTATTGGTACTCAAACCTGTGAAGGCAAACAAGATGCAAGCATCTTGGCAGGGCCCGTACAGAGTAGTAGCGCAGATCTGCGATACTACTTACTTGATAACCAGCTGTACAGATGAAAGGGTTCAGCATCATCATGCTGAAAGAGTACCAGGAGAGACCTGAGAATATTGTGGCAGTATGTGCCCCGGCTGCAGATGATCCCGAGAATCTACCCCTTCCCGACTTGTTAGGAAGGGACTCCCAGACTGACCTCACTACCCTTGTACAGCTAGGGGACAGGTTAAACCCCACAGAAAGGGTACAGGCACAGCAGTTGTTGTGGGAGAAGCAGGCGACGTTCTCCCAGGAGCCAGGTTATACTACCCTAGCTGTGCATAAGGTCGAGACCCCTGGACAGACCCCCTTACGACCTATCGTATAGCCTATCGTATCCCTGAAGCAGTCCGAGAAGGAATGCGGAAGGAGATACAAGAGATGACCCAGCTTGGGGTCATCGAGCACTCCGACAGCCCTTGGGCCTTGCCTGTAGTCCTGGTGCCCAAGAAGGACGGGACCACCTGGTTCTGTGTGGACTACAGGCGACTCAACGAGCGGACCACCACAGACGCCTACCCGATGCCGCGGGTAGACGAATTACTGGATCGTATTGCCAGGGGGCGCTATCTGACCACCATAGACCTGTGTAAGGGCTACTGGCAAATCCCCCTGGCCGACGATGCTATTCCCAAGTCGGCATTCTTCACCCCATTTGTCCTGTACCAATTTAAGGTCATGCCTTTTGGGATGAAGAATGCCCCAGCTACCTTCCAACAGATGGTGAATAGACTCCTGGATGGCTTCCAAGAATTTGCCTGTGCATACTTGGACGACATTGCGATCTACAGTGGGTCCTGGGAGGAACACCTGGTTCATATAGGGGTGGTACTGGATAAGATTTGGCCCGCTGGCCTGACATTGAAGCCAGAGAAGTGCCATCTAGGTATGGCTGAAGTACAGTACCTGGGTCACAGAGTGGGATGTGGGAGCCAGAGACCAGAGCCAGCCAAGGTAGAGGCAGTGGCTAACTGGCCCATACCTACCACTAAGACCCAGGTATTGGCCTTCTTGGGGACGGCAGGATACTACCGACGTTTTGTCCCTGACTACAGCACTATTGCTAAGCCCCTGACAGACCTGATGAAGAAGAACTTGCCTAAGCAGGTCCTGTGGTCTCTGGCTTGTGAAGCTGCGTTCCAGACGCTGAAACAGGCTCTTGTGAATGCCCCTGTCTTGGCTGCCCCAGTTCCTAACAAACGCTTTCTCGTTCACACAGATGCTTCCATGTATGGACTGGGGGCTGTGCTGAGCCAAGTCGGGGAGGATGGAGGAGAGCACCCTGTCGCATATCTCAGCCGAAAGTTGTTACCCAGAGAAGTGAGTTATGCGGCAGTGGAGAAGGAGTGCTTGGCCTTGGTCTGAGCATTGAAAAAGTTAAGTCCCTACTTGTATGGGCAAGAGTTTTCCCTAGTGACTGATCACAACCCACTCGTCTGGCTTAACCGGGTCTCAGGGGACAATGGTAGACTGCTGAGATGGAGCTTGGCACTACAGCCCTACAACTTCATTATCAGCTACCGACCCGGTGAGCAGAACTGGAATGCAGATGGGTTATCCCGACAAACTGACGTCTCCACCACCTCCTAGTCCGGTCATCACCAAGTTGACCCGCCAAAGGGTCAAGCCGGGTCTGCCAGAGTGTCCCACAAGGGGGGAGCCGTATGACAGAACCATCTGTCTGCCTATTGTGGTGGATTCGTCTATTCCTGCCCGTTCGTGTAAATGGCTGTTTCTATAGCCCAGCCATACGAATGACTGTTTTCACTGAACAAATTCACCGAACGGATGGCCACCCAGAAGAAGAAGTGTGCTGCTGGTTAACCTCTTGATCCCAATTAGAACGTTGTGGTTAACCGCAGGCATTTCTCAATTAAACCGAATTCAGGGTGGCCGTCGTTTGTATGTCGACCACGAGGCAGTGGCCATTTTAAAACACACAAAAGCCCAGCGGTGTTTGGCACTGATTCCATGGAACGAAAAACGGACACTTTTTCTGCCGAACACCGCTGAAACAACGGTTCGCCTGGCTGCCTCCACGAAAGCGTACGAACACTGGCCGTTCGGGAGTTTTGAAACACACGAAAGGACTTAACCCAGATAGCCTTCCCATGAAGTCAATCGCATACCGAAAGACTGTAAGAACTTTGACTCCATGGCGATTGAACTATGTGTGTGGTGCTATTTGCTAATAATATGCACTCAGATCCAGGCTATCTGGGGATGTGTGATATGAATGGGAAATGTTCGGTTATTTTAAAGTTATATATTTTTATGTATTTTTTTGGTATTGCATTTAAGATGGCGATTTGTCTTTGTCCTGGAGATAATTTAATTACTTCTCAATTATCTCCAGGGCAGAGGGGAGGAAACCATATTGCATTGTGGGAAAAGCTTGTGATTGTATGTCTGAAATGTCCCCATGTCCATCTGTAATTCCAGTCTCCCATTTGGTCCCCTAGGGGAGTGTCCACCAAGTGGGAGACCTGCATAAATACGGGCAGGTAGCCCACAGTAAAGCCAGATCCTGTTTAACCCTCAATGTGGAGCTTCTGTCTCGTTATTGGGGGGATTTCTTCTTTGCACTTAGAGACTGCTGATTGTAACCGAAAGCCGCTTGGTGGATATTATTGTTCGGCGGCTAGCAGCAGTTCGTGGATTTCCATTCTGGTGTTTGGAGCCTTTCACGGATCCCAGTCGGGAGATTGTCGCTTCCCCTGAGGTTGGTTCGTATACTGCAGTTTATGCGAACGGAGTTATTGGTATTGCAGAAGGGGAAGGCTAACTAAACGGCGGTTTCATTTAAAGACACCAGGGGTGTCTTAACACCTTATATTTCATGAGGGACTCATCAATTGAAATTTGTTTCTTGGGGGTGTAAATAGTGGCAAATTTTTCATTAAAGTGGGAAGTTAGAGGGCATATTTTTATAAAGAATGTCATACTGCGGATGACCTTTTGGGGGGCACTTCATATTGTCATTAAAGTGCATAAAATGCAGTATGTCCTCATATCTCTCCCTATGCATTGTCTGGGAAAAAATGGGGGTAATCCGAATTGTGGGCTTTTTAACTATCCCCAATTACATTGTCAGTGCCTAGAATTGTTTAATTTCTGGCACACTGGTTGGGTACCATCTCTCTGTCCTGGTGATTCGGGAGTCTTGGTTGCGTGCAAGATATTGCTCCGCATACAGATTCGTCTGGGTAACTACCTCCCCCAAAAAATCACCCCCCAAAAACAGCTCCATATAATCTAGCGCATTATAGCCAGACAGGTCAGCCTGTATGCCAGGATTGGCAGTGAACTCTGGGATGTCTGGCGAAAAATGATTAGGGGGTACCCAGTCATCTGTGCCATGTTGAACATTAGGGAAATCAGTGATTTCCCCTGATGTTCCTGCAGTATCTGGCACATAGTCCCTGTCCCCTGCGTCACTCCCTGCGTCACTCTCTGAGGCAGTGTCGGTCGCCTCTGAGTCAGCTGCTAACAGGGCATAAGCCTCCTCCGCGCTATACGTTCGAAACATTGTTAATACAGTTAACACAGCTAAGAAAACTTTAACTAAATAACTAAACTTTTTTTTTTTAACCCCTAACTAAATTCCCCAATTACCACTAAATTCCACCCACCCAACTAACTAAATCACAAATTAATAAAATAAAAAAATTAAATTTAACCCCTTAGGGTTCCAAAAAAAAAAAAAATTTTACCCTTAAATGTAAAAAAAAAATAGATCACAGTAAAGTACTGTAACCTGTATATTGATCACTGCTAGCAGTGATCAAGCAGCGGGGAAAGGGTTAATTTTTTAAAAACTAAAGGGGAAAGGGATTAGGAACCTTTAATAGATATTCACTATTCTTCTGGGACACAATGTTGCAACGATCCGTCTCTCTCCACTTCACAAACCCACAAGAGGTGGAGGGAGGTGGATCAGATATCCCAGCAGTATTGTGACCGCTGTGACTGGCTGCCACAGCGATCACATGTGCTGGGACATCGCAATTTGCTGTTGCTGGTCTGCCCCTGACTTGGAGGCACTCAGCAACAGCATTAACCCTGTGATCGCCAGCACTGCGGCGATCGTGGGGTTAATTATACCGCGTGACGGACGAGGTCCGTCACCCGTCCTGAAGGGGTTAATGGCTGGAGTGAGTTGGACACACGAACAGAGGGATTAAGGGCCCTGATCAATGATCAAAAATGCTAGAGGCCATGGGGTATAGTGACACAAAAGATAAGGGTATGATAGAAAAGTAGATTTACAAAATACAATACACCGTTCGTAAAGAAATGGCATATAGTGTGTTGGCCCTTCTGGATATATGTGAGGGTAAGAATGGTGTTCCCCTATCACCTACAACATAAATAACACAAAAGACAAATAATCAATACACCTCACTGAGCATACATGCAAATAATACTTATATCAAAATAGCAATGTCCCATGTATATTCCTACATACTATTGAGACTAATTCGGAAGTGACATGTGTGTGTGTAAGACAGTATGTCCGAGTATGTGCCAGTATGTCTGTGTTTCAGTGTGTCTGTGGATGTGCCTTTATGTCAGTGTGTTTGTGTGTGTGTGTGTGTCAGTATGTCTGTATGTCTGTCAGTGTGGCTGTGTGAGTGTCAGTATGTCTGTATGTTTGTCAGTGTGTTTGTGTGTGTGCCAGTATGTCAGTGTATCTTTGTGCGTGACAGTATATCCGAGTATGTGTCAGTATGTCTGTCAGTGTGTTCACAAACTAAAGTGCATTTAGTGCAAATAAAATATTAGCAGAAAGAAACTTCCTTATATAAGGTAGAGCTTCAAGAATACCCCAAATACTTCCTCTTGTCTTCCACAGAATATGTAAAAAAAAAATTGGGGAGTATCTGGTAAAACAATAAAAGGCAAAACAACATAGCATATAACGGTGTAAGGTGCCAAAATATTGCAATTCCAAATGGCCCCTCACACTATCCATGAAGTAACACATATAATTCCCTTCAGGAGTTAAATCTTCTGGATATATTCAAATTACCATATGTAGGCTGTAGAACATATGCTCAAGAAAAGAAAAAAAGAAAATTGAAGTGCGAATCCGAATGTGTAGTAAAAAACTATTTATTGACATATATCTCCATCACCAGCTAGCTAGCACTAAAATGCTAGCACTGGCATGGGGAGGGAGAGAGAACCCGGGGGAGCTCTAACCTGCTCCACCATGTTCTCTTCTATCGAGCTTAGTCCGTTGCTGCAGTTACCATGGCAATGCTCAGAATCTCACGAGAGTGAACTCTAGCCTCAGAGCTGTTAGAGTTCACTCTCACAACTGGGACCACAAGGGTTTCTCCATTAAACCAGCAAGGCTTAGTACTGTCGTCGTCCCCCCCCCCCCTAAGACAAAGGTAAGAAGGGAGAGGGGGGATGAGAATTATGATTTTTATTAAAAAAAGTTTATAATTAATAATCTACCCACACAATTACTTAACCCATACACACATTGCCCCCCTACACACACTGCCCCCTCAAACACACTGTACCCCATGCACATACTGCCCCCATACACACAAAACTGTACCCCACAATCTACCCCTACACACACACTCCCCCCCATATACACACTGCACCCCTCACACACTCTGTCCTCCCCACACACACTGTACCCCTCACACACACTCTGTACCCCATGAACACACTGTACCCCAATACACAAACACTGTGCCGATCATACACACTGCCTACCTCACACACTGTAATCCTCACACACACAATGCACCCCTCAAATAGACACTGCATCCTTCACACACACTGTACCCCCGTACACACACTGCACCACTTACACAAACACACTACTGCACCTATCCCCTACAGAGTTACACAGCTGAAAAGAGACTTGCGTACAGTTCAGTTTTCATTACATATGTTTTTGCTGTTGACCCAAAAGAAGGCAACCCCCCCAGTTTGAAGCACTTCCAATTTTGCAACAAGCTAGGAAACACTTCCTTCTTGACCGCAAAATGGCAGTCAGATATCTCCTTGGATCAAGCACCCCACTAACTAGAAATTATTCCCTGTATGTTATGTTTTTGCAAGTATTTATCCAATTGCTGTTTAACCCCTTACGGACTGGGCCAAAATTACACGTTGTGATCAAAACAAAACTGAAACAAAACCTTGAATTTGACTATATATCTGTTCAGTAATTCACCTCTGTGACAGAACCATCTGTCTGCTTGGATTTTTACTGCATTCGTCTGTTTGTCCCCCGTTCGTATGAATGGCTAGTTTCTATAGCCCAGCCATTCGAATGACTCTTTTTCCCGAACAAACCTGCCGAACGAACGGCCACCCAAGTGAGGAGTGTGCTGCTGGTTAACGAAGTGATCCCAATTAGAACGTTGTGGTTAACCGCAGACACTTCTAAATTAAACCGAATTCAGGGTGGTCGTCATTCGTATGTCGACCACGAGGCAGCGGCCATTTTAAATCAAGCGAACGCCCAGCGGTGTTTGGCTCTATTTCTATGGAACTGAAAACGGACACTTTTTCTGCCGAACACCGCTGAAACAACGGAACGCCTGGCTGCCTCCACGAAAGCATGCGAACACCGGCCGTTCAGGAGATTGAGAGCATACGAAAAGGCTTAACCCAGATAGCCTTCCCATGGAGTCATTCGTATACCGAAAGACTGTAAGAACTTTGACTCCATGGCGATTGAACTATGTGTGTGGGATCTGAGCGCTATTCGCTAATAATATGCACTCAGATCCAGGCTATCTGGGGACATGTAATACGAATGGGAAATGTTCGGTTTTCATGTAGTTATATATTGTCTAAGATGGCGACTGGCTTTGTCCTGGAGTTAATTGAGTTACTTGGTAATTAACTCCAGGGCAGAGGGGAGGGAATCATAATGCACTGTGGGTAAAATCTGTGACTGTGTGTCTGGAATGTCCCCATATCTGTCTGTCATTTAAGTCTCCCATTTGGTCCCCTAGGGGAGTGTCCACCAGGTGGGAGACCTGCATAAATACGGGCAGGTAGCCCACAGTAAACCCAGATCCTGTTTGACCCTCGATGCGGAGCTTCTGTCTCGTTATTGGGGGGATTTCTTCTTCACGTTTAGAGACTGCTGGATGGAACGAAAGCCGCTTGGGGAATATTGCTGTTCGACGGATACCAGCAGTTCGTGTATTGCCGTTCGGGAGTTTGGAGCCGTTCACGGATCTCGATCGGGAGATTGCCGCTCCCCTGCATTTGGTTCGTGTGTCACAGAGTAAGCGAACGGAGACTGTACTGCAGCCGGGGAAGGTCTACTAAACGGCGGTTTGGCTTAAAGACACTAGAGGTGTCTTAACAACCTCTTTTATATTATGTGTACCCACATTTATTATGTATAATTTTATACAGGGGAAACAGGGCTTTCATTTAACATCAACTATGTAGGTATGAAACATAATTTAATATGAATAAAATATAAACAAAAATGGGAGAAAAGAATTGTTTAATTTTTTTAGTTCTACATGACATTTGCTTTTACTGCAATAAAATACACATATTTGTATTCAGCGATTTCTCAAGTGTAAAACAGTACCCCCTATGTACAGGTTTTATGGTGTTTTGGGAAGTTACAGGGTCAAATATAGCATGTCACATTTTTCAGTTTTTTCATATTGAAATTCGCCAAATTGGTTACAGGCAGGTCTCGCAAATTGTAATTAATAAAATGATCTAATTATGTAAAATTATTACATAAATATATGACCTGTGGAGTAAAGTATTTTTTGGCTTATTTACAAATCCTGGGAGTGCTGATTTTTCTTTTGCTTGGTATATATATATATATATATATATATATATATGTAGACTCCAAAGTGGCAACGGCTGCTCTCCGGTTTTAAAAAAAAGTTTTATTGAATCATAATAAAAGCAATGACCAACGTTTCAGTCCCAGCTCGGGACTTTCCTCAGGGTCCAAAAAACAGAATAATAATATTCTGTTTTTTGGACCCTGAGGAAAGTCCCGAGCTGGGACTGAAACGTTGGTCATTGCTTTTATTATGATTCAATAAAACTTTTTTTTTAAACCGGAGAGCAGCCGTTGCCACTTTGGAGTCTGTGTATTGTGGAGCCCTGGTGTTTGCTCCCGGCGGTGGGACTTTGGACGTGAGTGCAGGGGATTTTCGAATTTTTTTATATATATATATATATATGTATATATACATGTTTTTTATTTATATATAGGTATATAAATAGTGATATATATGTATGTACTTATGCATATAGATATATATATTATTTTGTTCTACGTGTATTTTGATATCAATATATATATATATATTAATTTTAAAATACAGTTAGAACAAAATTACACTTATATATTTGTAATTTTTTAATTTTTTATTATTATTATTTTTTTAACGTATTTACATATATGTTTATTTTATATTATATATAAATATATATATATATATATATTTAATCAATATCTATATATACAATTATATATTGATATTAAAATACACTTAGACAGTGTATGTATGTGTATATATATATATATATATATATATATATATATATATGTATGTGTGTATATATATATATATATATATATATACTTAGATCATATATATCTAAGTATATATATATATATATATATATATATATATATATATATATATATATGATTTTAAACTGTGGTTTAACTTTTATTTTATTTTTTTCAGGCAGCAGGCATTCCCCCTGCTGGCATTGCTGTGGACGGCTATGCCGTCCATGTGATCGTGAGGTCCTCGCAAGGACCTCGTGATCACATGGTCCAGAAGGGTCGGAATGGAGCAGGGGGACTCCCGGGGATGCCAGGTGAGTCCCCCCACCGCAATCATGGGATCGTTGGCGACTGGGTAAGTACATAGGAGGGTGGGGATATGCACACCCTTCGTCCTTAAGGGGTTAAACATCTGTATGGACTCTGATAAAACCACCTCTTCAGGCAGAAAATACCACATCCTTATAGTTCTTACTGTAAAAAAAACTTTTCTTTGCTTTAGATGAAACCTCCTTTCTTCCAGCCTAAATGCATGACCTCATGTCCAATGTATAGCCCTGTTTACGAATAGGTTTCCAGGTAATGGTTTGTATTGGCCCTGAATATATTTGCATAATGTTATCATATCCACTCTAAAGCACCGTTTTTCCAAACTAAAGAGATTAACATTTTCTAACCTTTCTTTGTAACTAAAATGCTCCATTACTTTTATCTCTTTGACTCCGACCTCTCCTTCAAGCCTCATGTTCAATCTATCGCCAAATCCTGTAATTTCCATCTCAAAAACATTGCGCGCATCCGCCCCTACTTAACGCCAGATGCGACTAAGGTGTTGGTCCATTCCAGTGTCCTTTCTCGCCTTGACTACTGTAATCCGCTTCTCAGTGGTCTTAAGTGCTCCCAACTTGCGCCGTTGCAGTCCATAATATTTTGCGACGGCGAGGCTTATCTTCCTGTCCGCCCGCACCTCCCATGCCTCACCCTTCTGTCAGTCCCTACATTGGCTTCCCATAAAATATAGAGCTCAATTTAAAATTCTGGTTCTTGCTTTCAAATCTCTACATAATGCTGCTCCCACCTATCTATCCTCCCTTATACACAAGTATGTCCTGTCTAGGCCCTTACGATCTGCTGTGGAACTCGCTTCCCTCCTCCGTTAGATGCCCACCCAGTCTCCACTCCTTAAAAAAATCGTTAAAAACCCACTTCTTCATAAAAGCGTATCAATTAAACTGTTAATAGCTCCTGACCGATTCCTCTTCTGCAACTGTCACTAGTCTAATACAATCCATACCTTTTTGTGTCATTTTACCCCACTCCCTCTAGCATGTAAGCACATTGAGCAGGGCCCTCAACCCCTCTGCTCCTGTGTGAACAACTTGTTTGGTTACAACTACATGTCTGTTCGTCCACCCTTTGTAAAGCGCTGCAGAATTTGACGGCACTCTATAAATATCATAATAATAAAAATAATCAATTTTGTAGCTCGTCTCTGCCCTTTTTCTATTGCCATAATATCCTTCTTTAGAACAGGTGGCCAAAATTGCACAGCATATTCCAAATGTGGTCTTACCAGAGATTTAAAAAGAGACAAAATTGTATTTTCATCCTGAGAATTTATCTCCCTATTTATACATGACAAAACTTTACTGGCCTTAGCAACTGCAGATTAACATTGCATATTGCTGCCTATTTTTTGTATATAATAAATCCCAAATCTTTCTAGTGTGTTGTTATCCCTAATTCAATACCATTTAGGGTGTAAGTTGCTTGTGCATTCTTGAACCCGAAGTGCATAACTTTGCATTTTTCTACATTAAATTTTATCTGCCATTATTGTACCCAGTCCGCCAATCTATATAAATCTCTCTGCAACAAAGCAATATCCTGCTCACTTTACAAAGTTTTGTGTCATCTGCAAACACTAAAACATGGCTTTCAATGCCTATTTCAAGATCATTTATAAATATGTTAAATAGAAGCAGTCCCAAAACGGAACCCTGAGGGACAGCACTTACCACTTTTGTCCAACTTGAAAATGCACCATTAATGATAGTTTGTTGTACTATATCCTTAAGCCAATGTTCTACCCAAGAACAAGAATATTCATCTAGACCAATTTCTTTTACCCCTGGCACCACAACATTTCTGCTGATCAGGAACTCAGTATAAGCCGCAGTGCTGTATATATATATATATATATATATATATATATATATATATATACAACCTAGTCTTTTTTTTGGCTTGGGGCGCCTTGAAATATATTGAAATACTAAGGGCGCCTCGAACGTAACAAATTTGGGAACCACTGCTCTACAGTCTGCAAGCAAGTAGGAGCATGAACTGTGCCACCAGACTACATAGGAATCTAGTATCGCTTCTCCCTGGCCTTAGGTAAGTAGCAGGCGGGGAGGAAGGAGATGGGTAGGATAGTGACTTCTGTTGGCAGTAAACATTTTCTGTATATGTATACAGTTGCAAGGAAAAGTATGTGAACCCTTTGGAAGGATATGGATTTCTGCACAAATTGGTCATAAAAATGTGAACTGATCATCTAAGTCACAACAATAGACAATCACAGTCTGCTTAAACTAATAACACACAAAGAATGAAATGTTGCCATGTTTTTATTGAACACAGCATGTAAACATTCACAGTGTATGTGGAAAAAGTATGTGAACCCCTAGACTAATGACATCTCCAAGAGCTAATTGGAGTGAGATGTCAGCCAACTGGAGTCCAATCAATAAGATGAGATTGGAGGTGTTGGTTACAGCTGCCCTGCCATATAAAAACCATCACCAGTTCTGGGTTTGCTTTTCACAAGAAGCATTGCCTGATGTGAATGATGCCTCCCACAAAAGAGCTCTCAGAAGACCTACGATTAAGAATTGTTGACTTGCATAAAGCTGGAAAGGGTTATAAAAGTATCTCCAAAAACCTTGCTGTTCATCAGTCCACTGTAAGACAAATTGTCTATAAATGGAGAAAGTTCAGCACTGCTGCTACTCTCCCTAGGAGTGGCCGTCCTTTAAAGATGACTGCAAGAGCACAGCGCAGACTGCTCAATGAGGTGAAGAAGAATCCAAGAGTGTCAGCTAAAGACTTACAAAAGTCACTGGCAAATGCTAACATCCCTGTTAGCGAATCGACAATACGTAAAACACTAAACAAGAATGGATTTCATGGGAGGATACCACAGAGGAAGCCACTGCTGTCCAACCAAAACATTGTTGCACGTTTACAGTTTGCACAAGAGCGCCTGGATGTTCCACAGCAGTTCTGGAAAAATAGTCTGTGGACAGATAAAACCAAAGTTGAGTTGTTTGGAAGAAACACACAACACTATGTGTGGCAAAAGAAAGGCACAGCACACCAACATCAAAACCTCATCCTAACTGTGAAGTATGGTGGTGGGGGCATCATGATTTGGGGCTGCTTTGCTGCATCAGGGCCTGGACGGATTGCTATCATCGAAGGAAAAATGAATTCCCAAGTTTATCAAGAAATTTTGCAGGAGAACTTAAGGTCATCTGTCTACCAGCTGAAGCTCAACAGAAGATGGGTGTTGCAACAGGACAATGACCCAAAGCATAGAAGTAAATCAACAGAATGGCTTAAACAGAAGAAAATACGCCTTCTGAAGTGGCCCAGTCAGAGTCCTGACCTCAACCCGATTGAGATGCTGTGGCATGACCTCAAGAAAGCGATTCACACCAGACATCCCAAGAATACTGCTGAACTGAAACAGTTCTGTAAAGAGGAATGGTCAAGAATTACTCCTGACCATTGTGCACGTCTGATCTGCAACTACAGGAAACGTTTGGTTGAAGTTATTGCTGCCAAAGGAGGTTGAACCAGTTATTAAATCCAAAGGTTCACATACTTTTTCCACCTTCGCTGTGAATGTTTACATGGGGTGTTCAATAAAAACATGGCAACATTTCATTCTTTGTGTATTATTAGTTTAAGCAGACTGTGATTTTCTTTTGTTGTGACTTAGATGATGATCAGATCACATTTTATCACCAATTTGTGCAGAAATCCATATCATTCCAAAGGGTTCACATACTTTTCCTTGCAACTGGATGTATATTCCTGCCCCAGGAATTTATACACACACAATGCATGCAGTATACACACACACACACACTGCATCCACTACACATATACACTAAATCCACTTTATATACACCCACACACTACATCAACTTTACACACTCCATTCCACTTTAGAGACACACACACTGCATCCACTACACACACCTTGCATCCACATAAACACTTTGCATCCACTATACATATATGCATCTTGCATCAGCTATGCATGCACACACACTGCCTCACCTATGCACACACTTTACTTATCCTTGTAACCAGAGACTCAAGGACGAGTGGACTCCAGGCCAGTCCTTGAGCTGTGGAAGGGGCCCCAAATATTCTTTCAATTATATGTCAATGGAAGTAAATGACAGCCAAATCACATTACAATGCTATACCATAAAAGTCATATCCATCAATACTGTAGTGTCATTTTATGATTATTATTTTTTTGTCCTTTGTGTGTACCTTGATACTTGATGTTTACGACACAGTTTTCCTTGTGTTGGCAATTATACCCATTGTTACTTTTGTTGTTGCTGTGTACTCTGCCTTCCCTGGACTACTCTTCTGTCCCCATGTTGCTCTTTGAGGTCTGCTTATGTTTAGACCATGAATTCTAAGGTACAGTAATGCATTCATCAGATTACTTCTAAATCTTTATTAACCTCATTCGTGAAACTGTTACGTGAGTTGGTCTGATGAGCCAAAGTAAGTGTACAGTGGATGAAGTGCAGACAGTGTCCTTGTATTCCTGATGTAATACAAAATCAACTCCATCTGAACTAATTGAACACAATGGCTTTATTAGCTCATCAAACATCATTTAATAAGCAGCCATTATTAAAATGAGTTCTTAGTAAAGAAGTAATGAAAGGAGTCAATTTCCGCAACTTAAAATTAATTTTGTGCTTTGTGACAGATAAGTGCTATACTTATTAAATGGTTTTTTTTAAGTCTTATTCAACATGATAAAGTAAATGGCCAAATGTATTCTTCACAAAACAGAGTGCGTGACAAGGCATTTAATGTTTTTTTTTCTTACAATGTACTAGATGATTTGACACGGATTTATAAACTTGTCATTGTTGTGCAACAAAACCATTTGATGAAAAATGACAATCTGTGCATTAATACCTCTTAATACTCTGTTTTTGTCAGCCTGTAGCTTAATCAACAGTTGGAGTGTGATAGTAACTGATAGTAAAGGAACAACGTGAGGAAGATCAGACTGAGTGTGTGCTTTGATTGTAGAATTTGGATGGACTAAGTGGCTACCTGATGAGGAGGGTTTCCCTTTTCAAACATTTCTATAGCATTTCTAAAGCTGTTTCTTTCTGAGTACATAGGTCTTCAGAGAAAATTTAAAAAGACAGCAGGTGAGTTGAACAGAGTGAGTTAAGGAATTCTATAGAATAGACACAGTTCAGAAATTACGATGCTGACCATAAGTAGTTAGGTAAGTTCTTGGAGACAGGTATGGAGATGTGGAGGGATGTGGTGCTCTGTAGACCCCGGGTCAGGATATGGAATTTTAATATACAGAAGATTGCTGAGACATATATGAAAACAACAGGTCTAATTGAACATTTGTATGGGAATGAGCATAAAAGCAGAACTTAACTTTCATATTAATGGCAGCATTTTAATGGATTTATCAAATATGACCGTGTCTTCTTTGTTCTTGATTATATCATCTTCAATCTGCAAGCAGGGCGATTATATAAAGCAGGGGGTAGATTATAAGTAGCAGGAAGTTGCAAAAATCATATCCAATTACCTTAAAAACATCTGAGATGTGTACTATTAACACTTGTTCTGTGAATAGTTATTTTTACTGACAAATATATTTAATTTTGGTTTATTTTTGTAGATTCAGAATAAATTCACTCTACAGCATTTCTTCTAAGAACAACAGTTTCATCTCTATAAGCAGTAACCTAAAACTTGCCATCTCATGACCTCTGCTTATATTCAACTCTTATTAAACAGGAAAGAGAATGTTAAGACCATTTATTTAGCCATATTGTCCCTGTCCAATTTCTTACACATGATACATAAGAGAGGTTTGTGACTGTATTGTTGAAGGGATTTGTCTTCATTATCTTCCAAAATTAAGAGATGTTATCAGTTGGAGTGTGTAACCTCCTTGCCTTCTTGGACAAATTAATTGTGATTTGTGCTTTCATGTTCAGTAGCTATTGTAGAATGTAGCGGTCAAATACTCTGATGATGGTAAAGAGTAAAGTCACAATGTGTGTGTTTATTAAATAGAGAACATTATAATTAACCTGAAAGTCAAGTGGTTCATAAATTCTTCCAGCACCTATTGATAGCCTTATTATCCTCTAGTTTAATACACATTTTACCATTTACCATTATGTATCATATATTACATATTAATATAGAATAGTGTTATTGTGTTGTTATTATTATTATTCCTATTATTATTATTATTGGTATTTATATAGTGCCAAGTAATTCCACAGTGCTTTACAATATTCTGAAAGTGGGTGGGGTGGGGGGAGGGGGGGTGAGGATTTACCATAAATTAGACAATTACACAGGAAAAATAGGTAGATCCCACTGTACAGCACTACGGAATTTGCTGGCACTACATAAATTATAAAATGATAAAATAATAAATAATAATGAGGGTCCTGCTCAAACTAGCTTACAGTATAGAGGGCTAGTGTAAGAGTAAAGACTAGTGAATTAGATTCCTGCAGGTGTCACACAGGACTCAGCCAACCATGCAATACAAGATTCTAAAACACAATCTGCCTGTTGTAACAGGGGTTCCCTTTAACATAGTGTATC
>OW240922.1:53825929-53938284 GCA_933207985.1 Pelobates cultripes
AAAATCCATTATTCTGTACAGTGTGAGCAGTCAGATGTATTATCTGTGGACCAATTCATTGGAAAGAAAGAATGCGAGTGTAAATTTCTATTGTCAAGGAGAAAACCTTGTACACTGTAACCGTATGGTATTAACAAAGCTTTAACCAGTACTACTACTTCATCTAAGATAAATGAATAAGTGAAATAAGTTGCAGCATTCACTAATAAAGCTGAAAAAATACTTGCTTCATGGCATAGTCACATTTATATATTCAACTTTTTCTCAAGGAAAAGTATATGGCCTATTACATGCATACCAACATTTTCTGTCAGTCTTCCGGGACAGGGGAGAGGGCAGAGATCCATGGGGCTTGCTGGAGGTCAAAGTCGGCAGGTCTGTCTGCCAAAAGGACAAAAACAATGGGGCTGTGTCTGCCCCTAATGTACTCCTTGAATGAATGAATCAGGTGTGTGTATTTAGTGAAAAGGTTGGTGACTTACTAGCAGATTTCGACAGTCCCGTCAAGGGTTAAAGTGGTAGTGCCTTGCACTATTTATTCTTATGGTCTGTGGGTCATGCAGTCCCTGCGAACAAGAGCTAAAGGTTAGGTGCTGCATTCAAACAGCATTGAAGACCTTGACAGAAATGGTTATCAGGAGTTAAATGCACTTACCAGGGCTGAATTTGAACTCAATTTTGGTGAATTTCTATGTGACTATATGGCTTGTGAGCAAGTGGAAATTTTGTGCTTTGGTGTTTACACCAGAAAGCCATGCAACACTTGGTCTACTAATCCTTGTAATTAGTTAAAATAAAAAAAGCATAAAGTTTAACTCACAGTGTCATTTAAGACCTCAAATATTTGTAAAGCCTTTATGTAAAATCATTTAGCTGATACGCACCTTAATGCATCTCACTCCATGCACCATAAATGAATATTCAATAAAAAGTGGAGCACTTTAAAATGAGCACAGTTTAGTATTTTTATAGAAACAAAATTAGATCCTTATCGATTTATTAGATGGATTCCCTCCAGCACACATCTAAATATTGCACGTAAAAATGGAAACCTAAGAAGTAATGGTGCAAATTATTTAAAATACAGCTTTCAACAAGTATTATTCCCAATCAATCACTCACATTTCCTATAGCTGCTATACCAGCCTAATTTTACCATCTTGGTGACTTTCAAGGCAGCTACAAGCCTCACATACATACTCTTCAAAATTGCAGTAACATACAATGATATTTTATTAACCCTATAAGGATCATATTGACACATGATAGTATAATTCCATCATGTACTAAAAGTAACACCAGATCTGTGTCAAAGGGAGATCAACAACAGACAGTGGCGTTAGGTGTCACCTACTCTCACAAATGCAACACAACAAGCAGCCACTTCACACATGGAACCCCACATGCAGCATCTTGACAAACCTTGCATTAAAACATCCCATCACATACATATAAAATCCGATATTATCCTCACACAGATACAATACAAACATATTTTTATGCAAGTACCAATTCAAATGTGAACAGATAGGTGTGGTAATAATTGGCGCTTATTTGATAATTTATATGGTGACAATTCTTTAGCTGCTGAAAACCCTCTGTGGGTACTCCCAATACTCCACCATAAAACAAACACCAGAGAAACAATTTAACTTAAGGTTTGGTTGGTATTTCTACCTCCCACGCCTCTAGTCATGTCCGGCATCTCCGGGGCTCCAAATCCCGTGATGCTCTGTGTATATTGTGTAACTTCCGGGTCGTTTCGTCGGTATATGTGCAGTCCGTTTTGGAGTTCTTTTAGTGTTACTCGGAATATAATCACATGCATAATTATAAAAACGGAGGGTAAAAGACAATATCAGGAGAATAAAAAGAGAATAAATTAAAAAAAAAGGAGAATAAAAAGAAAGTCCATTGTCTATATAATAAGCTACAAACGTTGAAACATAATCAGAATTACATCTTTTAAAAAAAAAAATTTTTCACACTTATATATTAAATTATGATACAACCTACAGGACGATCTGCCAAGCATACATTAATAATACAAATCATATGAACTTACTATGTATGTGTATTTTCCAATAGATACTCATGGGGTATATATTTTAAAATTAATATAATATTAAGAGGATATATTTTAGTGTGTGCATGTATAATCCCTATATACATATACACTTTCAATAAAATGGGGGGGGGGGGGAGAGAATTTCTTTACTTTTCTTTTTCTTTTTTTCTCCCCTTTCCTTCTTCTCCTTTTCTCTTTCCTTTTCTTTTCCCTTCATCTCCCTTCCCTTTTCTTAAAATTGAAAAATAGTGTATATATATATATATATATATATATATATATATATATTTCTAAAATTATAAAAAAATGGCACAGTTCAAAATCAGCATTTAAGCCTGCTGGGGTTAAGGTGTTTAAATTAAAAATCCATTTGGTTTCAGTCTTTCCTAATTTTCTAATTTCGTCCTCTCCTCGCCAGTTTAGCTCTATCTTTTGGATAGCAAAAAATTCTAAACATTGAGGGTTGCTATCATGCATTTCTTTAAAATGTGCAGAAACACTGTTTATCGAAACCTTTTTTGATATTCTGTATGTGTTCATTTATTCTAACTTGTAGTGGTCTTTTCGTCCTCCCCACATACATAAGATTACATGGACATTTCAATATATAGATGACTCTTTTTGAGAAACATGTTAGCATATCTTTTATTTTATATTCTTTTTTTTTATTTTTTGGATCCCATTTTTAGTGCTTCTACACGCCAAACAATTTCCGCAACCAAAAAAACCACCTTGATGAAAGAAGGTGGTAGATTTCCTTTCTCTGATGTGGTTATGGGTTAAGTTTGGCGCGCCCCTATGTATAACTTTTGGTATATCTGGCAGTATTGTGTGTAGCATTGGGTATTTTCTTAGAATAGGCCAGTGTTTATAATTTGTTGAATTTTTCGGCTGCTTTGATTATAATTACAAATAAAAGGTACACTATAAGTTTCTTTTATCTTTTGGTTTGTATTTTAAAAGTTGGGATCTATCCATTTTTTCTACACCTTTCATTGTCATTTGTAGGTGATCTTCATATCCTTTCTCTATAAATTGTTCTTTTATTTTTTGTGGCTTGGATTTGAAAGGTGCTGAAATCTGTACAGTTTCTGCGGATTCTAAGAAATTGAGACCTAGGGATGTTTTTTTAGCCATGGCTAAATTTGGTTTAATTTGGTTCTGCTCTATGTAAACAGATCTAAAAAGTGAACTTGTACGTTACTATATTCTGAAGTTAAGATGATACCCCAATCATTAGTATTTAAAAAGGTTAAAAAGGATTTGAGGCTTTCCTCCGTACCTTTCCAAATAAAAAAAATAGTCTATGTATCTTTTGTAAGTGACCAGGTTCGCCTCCCAGTGGTTATTGGATAGAATGAAAATTTGTTCCCAAAATGCCATAAAAAGATTGGCATAACGGGGGGCGAACCTGGTCCCCATCGCTGTACCGACCTTTTGTAAATAAAAATTATTAAACCAAAAATAATTGTTTGCTAAAATTAATTCTATTCCTTCTAAAATAAAGTTGACTTGTTCTGCAGGGTATATACCACTTTCATTTAGAAAGACTTTTACTGCTTCTATACCTTTAGAGTGAGCGATAATAGTGTATAAGGAGCCCACATCGGCAGTTACTAGAAAATTTTTTTTGTCTCCCATTGCATTTCTTGCAATATTTGTATATATTTAAAGTGTCTTTTAGGTAACTTTTTGCTTTTTGAACAATCGGCTGTACGCATTTATCCAGGTATTCTGACAGTCTACTGGATACTGACCCTATACCAGAGCCTATTGGCCTACCTGGAGGATTGGTCAAATCTCTATGGATTTTTGGAAGGTGATAGAAAACTGGTATCTTTGGTGTAGGGATGTTTAGATATTTATGCTCATTATCGTTTTGGAATATTTTCCTCTTTTCCTTTATCTATCAGGCTTTAACATTTTTCTTTTATATCTCTCGTAGGATCGCCTTTTAGCTTCTGATATGTATGTGGATTGTTTACTAATCTCTTACCTTCCTGTATATATTTTAATGTTTCCATGATTACAATTCCACCTCCTTTATCAGCAGGTTTAATCACGATTTCTGTGTTTTTCTGTAATGCTTTTAATGCTAGTCACTCTTCTTTATTAAGATTCATTTTTTTTTGTTGTTAATAGGTTTAATATTTATATCTTTCATAACACTGTTCAAACGTAGTCATCTCTTTAGATATAAAATTCTGTGGGAAGAATGTTGATTTCTCTTTAAGATTAGTATGGATATATTTCGATGTTGCTAGATAAATGGTTTTTATCTACTCGCATAAATCACTTTTTTTAAACATAGTTGTCTTTTAAATTTATTTAAATCTATAAAGAGTTCAAATTTATCTAGTGATTTTGTGGGAACAAACTTTAGTCCTTTATTTAATACTTTTTGCTGTGCAGACGTGAGGTGTTTTTTTTTTTTGTCAAATTGAAAATCATTGTTTTTGATTGTGTTACATTTTTTATTCTATTTAGTTTCTTTCCTCCTCTATTTCCCCTCCTCTTAAATTCCGTTGCCGTTTGTAAGGTGACCTGTGAGGTGGAGTAGTGTCTTGGGGGCACTGAATTGCTTTGTATTTGCCTTTCTTTCGGCCCTCCTAAAAAAAATCATCCCCTCTTTGGGTGTCTGGCAGAATCTTAAATCTATTTTGTGTGAAAGTGTAGTTAGTTGATGATTCCTTTCTATTTCTAGTAATTATAGGTGATATTTCACTACTTCTTCTTTTCCTTTTGTTTTCCTCCTCTCGTTATTTGAGTAGGTCTATCGGGTCTAAACCTATAACCCTATAAGGATCATATTGACTGAATTATTCGGTCATGGCAGCCTGTGCCAAGAGTACATATGATAGTATAATTCCATCAGGTACTAAAAGTAACACCAGATCTGTGTCAAAGGGAGATCAACAACAGACAGTGGCGTTAGGTGTCACCTACCCTCACAAATGCAACACAACAAGCAGCCACCTCACACATGGAACCTCACATGCAGCATCTTGACAAACCTTGCATTAACACATCCCATCACATACATCTAAAATCCAATATTATCCTCACACAGATACAATACGAATATATTTTATGCAAGTACCAATTGTTTCATGTTTGCTTCTTAATACTTCCAATAAATCATATAATTAGTATTCCTCAATACAAATTGTTTAATAAATTCAAAATTAGGATTTTCATTCTATATAAATATAAAAACCATATTAAATTGGAAAAAATTCCTTAAAATTACCTTGAAATCCCAAATTTATTAAATATATACAAATATAATTGCTAATAATTGTCAGTGTCAATCATATTAGTCAGTGTCAATTGTACTCCCATAATGAGGAATAGAAGCATAGGGATCAGCTTACTGAAATAAATATGGATTGAATAAAAAACATTGTTTTTTTTTTTATTGTAAATACCTGAAAGAGAGAGGTCGCATTAATAAATACAGTGCACAGCATCAAAGAATAAATAAAGTAACAATTGATTAAAAAAAAAAAAAAAACTTTCACCCTCAATCATAAAATGTTGTGCAGAAATATGGACAAAAGGAAATGGAAATTAAAGAGCGAAAATAAGTGGTTAATCCTGTTTAGTTTGATGAAGAAAAGGTAGCCTTTTTCCTGACGAAGTTGAACATTAAAGTGAGTAAATGTAACGTAGTAACATAAAGGTGTGTGGTCTTGGAGGAACCACAATATTTGTATTGACAAGACGTAAAACTATCTACAATGTGGTTGGATTGACTAATGTGTGATTTGTTAGTAATGGCTGGATAGTGCAATATACTCATATATTGGTTCTTGTAAGAGGCTTTTAAATTCTCCTTTTTAATACTTGAAATATTAATATAGTGAAAGTGTATGTTACCAAAATTCTGAAGAGGCTTGTGGCTGTCTTGAAAGTCACAAAGATTAGAGCTGACATAACACTAGGAAGTTGATTGGGAAAAATAACTGATGAGGTCAATGTATTTTAAACCATCTGCACTAGTATTCTGTTTATTTCTTTTTTTTTTTATATGCAACATTTGGAATTGGTCCTGATTCTATTGGAAGGACTCATCTAATAATGTTATAAGTATATTGTTTTTGTTTTCTATAGTGTGCACACTTTTTTTTTCACTTTTTTCTGAATCTCAATTAATTGGCAAGACTTTTCCATAATGTTGTTGTAGTGTTTTTTGTTTTTTGTTTGGTTTGTTTGTTTTTGCAGTCCAAGGATTACTTCCTCCTGTAACAATAGCTGTCGATTGCTGTGATTGTTCGACTGTTACTTTTCTTAATCTTCCAAAATCTATAACACACTGTCAACATGTAGCACTCAAACTTTATAAACATTAATAATAATGTTTTATTTCTGAGCAGAATTTGCAACCCGAGTTTTGGCAATTCCAACTCTTTTCTAGTTGACTGCATGTAGGATACTGTTCAGATAATTTTTTTTCGTTCCACAGTCAGTACTGTTTAATCTCTAAATTGGATTTTTTTTTTTTTTTTACATTTGTTTATTTAGAATCAGGTTGCGATAGCAACGCATACAGTGCAGTCCATATATGACTGTAACCATTACAATCATATTGGAGATTATTAAAACATAATTTATTGTGATACCATAGTCTTTGATCTTGTATTTACATTTTCAATTTAACAATTCAGAGTAAAAGTTACAGAGCATTGGCAAGATCAAACAACCTCTGATAACCTGTGATGATCTTTACGTACTTAATTACTTTTTGCCAGAGTGCACTGCTGCCTTCTGTTTCCAGAAAAGATTCTAAATCAACTAAATATTTTGTCTGAATGGTATTTATTTTAACAATTTGAAGATTTTCTTCTGTCTTACATGATTAAGTGCTACTTGTTGTCCATAAATCAGTAGACTGAGTTATTTACTAAAGCCCACAGTAACTGAAGTCAAACATAACAGACTTTAATTTCAGCTATTTTGGACTTCAATTTGAAATTCAGTTCGCACTAACTTTGAATTCTCACTTTAGTAAATAACTTAGTGTGTTTTGTATCTAAATACAATGCTACAACTGTTATTCTTTGCAAATTTGACCTTGTGTGTTCTACTTTGAATGTAAACGGTCTGAAATTTTAGCGCCATTAGTTCAAATAATTTGCTGCAATTAGTTTGACACTTTGGTATATTAGGTTGATTTCTCTAAGTTTTAGACTTTGAGATTAGATTTGGGCCAAACTGCAATTTTGGGTTATTTCAAGTGCCAGAATCTCAGGGGAACCGAGTCGTTCAAGCTCGTAAATGCTAGTTTTTGTTCTTGATTGGGAAAAAAAGGGAGAAGGAATGGCAACGAAGCCCTTTCTTTTCCTTTTGTTTTTTTTTGTTTGTTTTTTTTTTGATTCAAATAAGCAGTTCGGTTTGCTATGATGGACAAGTTTACACAATACATGTTCATGTCACCATTTATATGAATAATAAAAGCAAATCAATCCATCAGCAATGGTATGTTCTAATCACAAGAAGAAATTGATGGAGGGTAGGGATCATGTTTCTTAAACTACCATCAGCAGTAGCGCCATGGCCTCAGTATCTTACCACATCTTCCATGGCCATGAGTACTGCTGATACCTCTGCTGCCACTGTCACCATCAAAAGCAGTGTTCATCAGTTTTCAGCCTCAGGATAGATATTCTGCTATCTCTGATAGCATCAACATCCCTTAGTTGCTGCTTTGTAGTGGATGGCAACAAGTCCAATGGTTTCACCAATCCTTTGCTTTGATCATAAAAAAACATAAGGTATAACTCTCAAACTAGCTATGATAGAGCTACAGTGCCAGTGGAAGCAGCAACAGAAGTTAGTGTGAAGCTGGTGGTTGCCTCTTGGGGAGGACCAGGAAAGATCCTCATTGTACATGATGGGTGCTGCTTTCTATTCAGACTTCCTACCATGCTGTTCTTTTTTCCCTTTCATTTCTTTTTTTTTTTTTTTTTGGATTAGTATGAGTCCTATTGGTTTTGCTAGCTGGACTGTTTTTCCTGCTGGTTAAGGTGTGCTCAATTATTGTTTGAGGACGCCCCGCAGTCTTTACAAAACATGCTGCTGCCTCTACATGTTTATCAGCCACTTTAGACTTTGAGTAACCAATTACAGAATAAAAAAGGTGAATTAAAAAACTAAACATTTGCCTCCTGGGTGGTGAATCAGAAATAAAGGATATGTTTGTTCCACAATCCTGAGGCTAAATACTAACCAGGCCCGGACTGGCCATCGGGCAAACCGGTTAAATTCCCCGTGGGCTGTGATGGCCACGGGCCGATGCCAGCATGGAAGATCAGAAGATCTCCCCTGCCGGCTCATGCAGCAAAGCACCAGCCCTAAGATGGAGTTCTGTCCCATCATGGGCCAGAGGGGAGAACGTTCAGTGAGCCGGACACCCTCCATTCTCTCCCTCTCGCGATATCCAAGATTATCAGAGCGTTACCATTGTAACCCACAGCAACGCTTTGAAAAAAACAGCGCTCTCGAGAGGAGGGGGAGAGACCTGGTCTGCGGAGGTACAGACCAAATTACCTGCCACCTGGCGGTCCAGTGATCCCTGGTGGTTCAGCTATCTGAATGCTCCCTCTTCCCCCTGCAAAGTTATAAGGAGGAGTAAATTGGATTTTTTTTCTAACTTTTTTTATTTATTAAATTAATCATTTAAGGCCATATCAAGCCACTATATACACACACCCTCACATACACACAAACACACTGCACCCCCTGCACTAACACACTGCACACACTCTATACCCCTAAATACACACTTTAGCCCCTGCATTTACACACAACAAACACTCTACACCCCTATATCCACACTACACTTCTGGCACTTACACACTATATCCCCGGCACTCACATACACACAGTAAACACACTCTGTACCCCCTAAACATACACTACACTCTAAACTCTCATACGTTATACCCCTAAAAAGCACACACATTACCTCCCCTGCATGTACACACACTAATTTATATCCCCTATAAATACATATTCTACACCCCCTGTACACACTACACCACCTATGATACATTACTACACCTATACACGTGCTCTACAGCTCCTATATGCATACACAAACTAGAGCCTCTAGATACTCACAAACACACAGTACAGCTCCTTACATGCACACACTCCACAGGCCTTATAGAAGCCCACACAAACACATACCTTTCAACCCAGTATGCCACAAACAGACCCCTTTACACACACAATTAACCACAAATGTCTGCTCTACATACATGCAACCTCCAGACATATACAACACCACAGGGAACATCCCCACACATGCACAACACTCTTTAACAGTGTTGGGGATAAAATCAGCCCAGGACCCTCTTTGGTTGATGGATGTTTGCCAACTCTTACAGAGCTCTGGAAATTGGAAATGAAAAGCAGAGATGTGTTCCATATCCAACTCAAATTCTTTTAATATGAACGTTATATTTATACATAATTTTCATGGTGGAGTGGGTATAAGCATAAGGGCGTGACAATGACGTAGATTGTTTTGCACAAGTTATAAGCAGCTGTTTCTCGTTATATCCTACGTTATATAACGCACGTATATTTGATAAAAAAACACAATCTTTGACAATTAACAAGAACATTTCGAAATCCGTATTCTTCCCGTAAATAGGATAATAATTTCTCTCTATTCCCCAAGAATAGAAAATACAAACTGTTTATTCCAAGTTCAAATTAACCCTTATATGAACAGCTAGGATAGATCGTGAAATGGATATTCATATCCTTCAATTCCGCTCTTAGATCATATAGTGATCTACCTTACGGAAAATATACATGGGAGGCCTGCAGCAGAGAAACAAAAGGAGGTATTTTCAGACGTGCTAATCAAGTCTGCGGGACTTTCATAATTTCTTCACCTCGATTTTCCCCCATCTGCTCAGTGCCGCAGGTTTTCCCTTTAAGAGGAGTTCGAGCTGTCGATTTTCAGCTTTTTCAATTATCTGTTGAATACATCTTTTAAGCGTGTAAGGTAAATATTTCAAACGGCTGACATGTTAACCAATTTTAAACAGACTGAACATCATGATATCTATAGCTTGAGCCTTGGGTCAATACAGGCAAAGTGTATTATTCCCAACAACAGGAATATTATAATATCTCACAACGTAAACACATATAGTCAAAATGGGAATAATATCTATCCCCCCCCTCTTTGGACCAGGGTCTTGGATTACCAGCCATCCCAGGTTAAAAAAAAAAAAAAAACAGTGGAAAAAACTCATATGAGGAAAAAATCACATCTGGGGTAACCCTGAGTGAGGGCCATGACTATGTAGACATGTCATCCCCTCACATTGACACCATTTGTGACTTATAAAACCTGCACCTGTGAGTAAATAGCTCGGGTATTGGGATTGGGAAACATTTCTTGATTCATTTGAAAAGGCCCATTTACATATTAAATCCTGAGATAACTTATCAGTTTGAAATTCTAACAATAATCCCAATCATGACCTTGCGTTCTATGTCTCCTAATCACATCCCTATTTCGACGTCCAGTCATATCCACACTTAATACATGGGAATCCATCCTTGGTACACTCAGCATACGTCAATGATACACATTCCTGAGTAAGCTAACACTTCCTCTCTCTCTGGCTAACTCTACAAAAATAAAAATAACAAAATAGTTAAACAGCCCAGAAAAATAGAATAAGTCTTTCAAGGAGTATAAAGAATCTTACACCATAAACTTTGTTCCATAATCTTAGACACCATGACATAGCTAAGGGTAGCAATATGGCTGACAACAAGACAATGTCAGCTTCCACAAAGTTCTTAGTTCTTCTTTTGTTTGCTGGATGTTCACCACAATGCTCTGTGCAACACCCCAATTGTTGAAAGGGATAATACAGAACTAGCGGCTGTGGCGGAACCAACCTCTCCACTATGCACTGGAGAAGCCTGGTTGCTCGCCTGCTCCCTTTTAGACTATGGCCCTGCAGTTCAGACCTGTTATTTCCCCTGCTGAAAGGTTTATTCGTGCCTTTCTGCTGGGGTGTTCAGAACAAGGGGTAGAGTCAGCGCTAATCCGGAAGGCAGCAGTCCCAAACAGGGAATCCCTCTAATGTCCCTGGGAATCAGATAGTAAAAACAGGAAAAGTGGGGGGATGGGTCTGCGCCAGTTAGGTAGATTCAATCTACTGAACAAACTACTGAACAATGGACCACCTGGGAACTGGAGTGTGCTGTCAATTGACCGCCCAGAAGCTGCGGTTAACCGCAGCTTAATTGATGAATGCTGGGTGGCCTTTGTTCGGTTGCCGAACACGTGGCAGCGGCCATTCTACTTCCCGAACTGCCAGCGGTGTTCAGCGCCCAAACTATGCAACTGAAAACAGACACTTATTGGTGCAAACACAGCTGAGCCGCCAGCCTCCTTACCTCTCCATTCGGTAGCGGAAACGAATGTTCATTGGGTAGTTTAACCGGATGAACAGCATCACCCCAGATAGCTAAGCCATAGAGCCTATTCATGTAATGAAAGACTTTGGCTCCATGGCGATTGAAATGTATGTATGTGATCAGAGCACCATTCGGTAGTAATGTGCGCTCAGATCTAAGCTATCTGGGGATATGTAGAATGTATATGTTTTATGTAATAAATGTAACTGTATGTAATTTTATGTCTTTTACTGAAAATGTGTGTAATGGAGTTTTGCCTCTGTCCTTGGAGATAATTGGATTACTTCCCAATTATCTCCAGGACAGAGAGGAGGGATTGTGATGCATTGTGGGATGGTTAAAATGTGTAAGTCTGTGATTGGTTCTTGTACCCTTTGTGTCCCAGTCTCCCATCTGGTCCCCTATGGGAGTGTCTACCAGCTGGGACACCTACATAAAAGCCGGGCAGTTAGCCCCAGTAAACCAGATTCTGCTTGACCCTCAAAATGAAGTGTCGTCTCGTCTTTGGGGGGATTTACTGTATGCTATTAGAGACTGATTGCCAGGCGTGTAAGCCGCTTGAGTGCTTTTCCTGTTCGTCTGCTAACAGCTATTCGTGTGTCTCCAGTTCGGGAGTTTGGAGTGCTACTTGGTATGCAGTTTGGGAGTTTCAAGTATTCCCTTGGTTGCAGTTTGGGAGTTGGTGAATTCGTGGGTTTGCAGTTTGGGAGATTGGTGCTTGCAGTAGCTGTCTGTGCATCTGAAAAAGGGGAATATCGCCTAAACGGTTTTTGACCTCTTGTGGGCGAATCTAAGCATCTGTTTCTTCGACCTGCATGGATTTTGACCAAACAAATTTAATTGCAAAATAGGTAGGTTGGTCAGCCAGAGAAATTGGTGTGTAGTCCCAAATATCAGGCGGCACGAATACTCCAGTACGGTCTCTATAATCATACAAACACAAGGATCAGTACGACCTCAAATTATCTAAGCTAAGCTCAAATTAGAGACTAAAGTTAAACCTTTAGTGTAACATGTACTTATCTCAGTTTTGCTTATAATTCATTGAATTTGTCCTTTATAAAATTTTACATAATTTCCCTTTGGAATGCCTTTGTACGGGTGAGAGAAGCACTTACACTATATAAATGCTTGTTGGACAGGAATGATGAGTACTAAAACATAAATATGTGGTGTGTGTGTTGTGTATGTGGTGAGATGTGTGGTGTGTTGTGTTTAGTGATGTCGCGAACATAAAATTTTCGGTACGCGAACTTCCGCAAATGTTCGCGAACCGCCATAGACTTCAATAGGCAGGCAAATTTTAAAACCCACAGGGACTCTTTCTGGCCACAATAGTGGTTGAAGGGGGGGAGGAGACCTACTCTCCTCCCCCCCCAGCCCCCACCCCTGGGCGGCGGGTGGGGGCCATAAAGATAATGAGGAGGGGACCTACAGTCCTTCCCCTCTCCAGCCCCCACCCTTGTGCGGCGGGTGGGGGCCCTAAAAATAACAATAAGGGTGGGACCTATTGTTCCCCCCCTGGCTCCCACCCCTGAGCGGTGGGTGGGGGCCCTAAATACAAAGGGGGGACCCTAGTCACCCCCCCCAAAAAAAATGATCTCCCTACCTACCCCCCTCACCCTAAAAATAATGAGGGGGGGGACCTTTAACTAAAAACCTGTAAAAAAAAAAAAATAAAATTGATAAAAATAACTTACCATTTGATGTTTTCTTTCTTTTACAATCTTCATTTTTCAGCCCCAAAAAAGGCCAAATAAAAAGCCATGAGAACCGACGCAATTAAAAAAAACAAAAAAAAAAAAAACAAAAAAAAAATCCATCTTCACCCATGGAAGGCTCCGCGCAGACTGAGCTCTGCAGGGCGGGGGAAGGCTTATATTTTAGTTTGAATCTGGTTTATTTAAGAGTTCTGGTACCAAAGGGTTTAGAGTATATCCTTAAAGCATAGAGAATTCTAAAGCAAATACAACAGGTGATGCACTGGATCAGTTAAAGTACCTGTAGCAAGCACGAGTTAGCTTACAGCACAAAATGAAGCTTACAGCACTGAAAATGTAAATGTCGCTCCCTAATTTATAAACCTCTACATTTACAACATGAATTCTCTGCAACGAACACACAGGGCAGAAAGAATTTGGTGTTTGATGTTTTTTACTAATGAAGTGACTTTTGTCCCAATATGAAAATAAAGGGCTCATCATGCATACATCCCACTCTCATGAAAAAGGGTAGTGGGCTTATAGTACTTTTGTCCCAGTATGAAAATACAGGGCTCATCCTGCAAACAATCATACATGCAGAGAAACCATGTTAGTTCTAGAATTTGTAGCCCCCCTTAAATAACATCTATTCCTTTCTCGTCTTCCCCTTTTTTCATCAATACCCTCACTTGACCTTTTGACGTTCCCTTAATCCTTTTATTCCATTAATTCTTATACCTGGTTTGGACACCCTCAGGGCTTGAGGAGCTACCCAATCCTTTCTTCCTGGGGAGTGGGTAAAAGGGAGCTTTATTGAGCAGTGGGTACTCCTTGTCCCTGCTTGGGGAGGTCAAACTACTACAGCAAGGATAGGACCCACATCATTATCCTTAGGGGACAGGCTGGGGTATAATGAATTTTTTGTTAATTTTTAGACCGTGTAGTACCCATTTCAGTCTCATAGGCAATTAAGACTTTATGCTTAAAATCAGAGTTACACGGTTAAATAAAAAATAGCACATAAAGTAGCTATACAGCAAAAAAATATCACAAGCAAGCTGGAGTACGGCCAAACATCCATCAAATATAGGGTTAAAACAATTCCCTTAACTTTTTTTTCTTTTCTTTTCTTTAAACTATTTTAGCCTGCCAAAGGCAATATATACATTTACATTACAGCCTGACAAAAGGCTTGAGTACTCTTGTTTTATAGCCTGCCAAAGGCTAACCTACCAGAGGATGTAGGGATGTCTTCCAAAGACAAAATCCCTTAAATCTACCTTAGACTACACAGTAAAAATCCCCTTTAAATTAAAAATGTGCAATGTGTGGAGGATGGGAAAAGGAAGGAAAAGAATAAATGTCTAATAGACATAAAATCCTCACCTGACCTTTCCGTTCCGTCCAATTGCAACCCAAACTTCTGACACCAATTTGTTGGGGATTAAATCAGCCTGGGACCCTCTTTGGTTGATGGATGTTTGCCAACTCTTACAGAGCTTTGGAAATCAAAAGTAGAGATGTGTTCCATATCCAACTCAAATTCTTTTAATACGAAAGTTATATTTATACATAATTTTCATGGTGGAGTGGGTATGAGCATAAGGGCGTGACAATGACGTAGATTGTTTTGCACAAGTTATAAGCATCTGTTTCTTGTTATATCCTACATTATATAACGCACGTATATTTCATTTAAAAAAAAAAACTGTTTACAAATACCAAAATCTTGGACAATTAACAAGAACATTTCAAAATCCGTATTCTTCCGGTAAATCGGACAATTTCTCTTCCGAGAATAGAAAATACAGTTTATTCCAAGTTCAAATTAACCCTTATATGAACTACTAGGATAGTGAAACGGATATTCATATCCTACAAACAGCCCTGTTCCTTTTTTATCTCTAGTATCCCACTATTGAGGACACCAGAGACAAATCGCTATAAGGTTATAGTTTTGTTTAGCAATGCTAGTTTTGCATGCGTATAGAATAGAAATGCAAGTGCTTTAAGGCAGCGGTATGTCTTAAAACGCCTTTTGTGTTGGTTTAGCATACATTCTCTATGGATTCAAAAAAAACTTTGTGGTGTAGCGCTATATTTAAATAGAAGGGTAGTGATAAAAACTAGGTATATATCGATACTACCTTGAAATTCCTTATGTCTTTATATTCACATAAGAGTATAAATTCTACAAGACATAAAAACAGACAGACCAAACATAGTGCAAACTGTATAATAAAGTCCGTTATAGAGAATAAGGAAGGGAAAATTTCCCACTCACAATTTTAGGAGCTAATATGAAATAGCTCAATATCTGCGCTCTTGGGGTCCGTAAAGGCGACCCTCTCCCTTCTTGTGTATAGATCTCCTTGGTTTCCTATAGAAGTAGAAACCGTATATGGTGCAGTATCGTAATAATTATCAATGTGAGATAAATATAAAATGTAATACTCACAAAATTAGAGCCATCCAGATCGGCTCTAATCCACACACTTGTGTAGTTGAGGACTACACACCTTCTTTGTGAAAAATGAATAAGAAGTAGCAGGGAAATGCCAATATATAGTATAAAATGTAAATAATTTTAAGATATCAAATTGGCATAAAATCCAAATTCCACCACATCCAGCTGAGGAAGCCTGTAGGGCGAAACGCGTACTGGAGAGACTGTGAGACTTTGGACTTTTGGATTTTATGCCAATTTGATATTGTTTTTTATTGTTTTTTATATATATATATATATTTTTATACAATTACCGTTATAATAAAATTATTTACATTTTATACTATATATTGGCATTTCTCTGCTACTTCTTATTCATTTTTCACAAAGAAGGTGTGTAGTCCTCAACTACACAAGTGTGTGGATTAGAGCCGATCTGGATGGCTCTAATTTTGTGAGTATTACATTTTATATTTATCTCACATTGATAATTATTACGATACTGCACCATATACGGTTTCTACTTCTATAGGAAACCAAGGAGATCTATACACAAGAAGGGAGAGGGTCGCCTTTACGGACCCCAAGAGCGCAGATATTGAGCTATTTCATATTAGCTCCTAAAATTGTGAGTGGGAAATTTTCCCTTCCTTATTCTCTATAACGGACTTTATTATACAGTTTGCACTATGTTTGGTTTGTCTGTTTTTTATGTCTTGTAGAATTTATACTCTTATGTGAATATAAAGACATAAGGAATTTCAAGGTAGTATCGATATATACCTAGTTTTTATCACTACCCTTCTATTTAAATATAGCGCTACACCACAAAGTTTTTTTTGGGTTCCTATTCTTGTAAGATAAGAATTTGGTGTGATAGCAGCTACTTTAGTTATTTGGAACACAGTTCACTGGTTGGGGAATATTTAGCGCTGGTACACCCCCTCTCTTTTTTCATTCTCTATGGATTGTTTAACAAATACTATTGGACTATGTTTATTGGACTGTTTATTTGTATGATCCAATAAGTGGGAATTGGTGCAGCTTTTGTTCTGGCTGTTTTAAAGGGACAAAGGGTATATCTTTGTTTTTGGATTAAAAGTGGTTGTGGTAGTATATGATCATGACTTTAAAGTATTTGATGTAATCTCTGCCCTGTATATGTATGGTAGAGGGGAGAAAGGGAAGGACAAAAAAAAAAAAAAAGGAAAAGTAAGGGGAATGGATATGCCTTTGGAAATAGTATACCCAATATTGATAAATAATTATAGTAAGGAAAAGTATTCCGTATAAAATAAGTTTACATTATTAAGGATATTTGTTCCAACTGAGAAACAGGATACTACCCCAGCAACTGCTTATGGAGGGAGATCTGCCCAACACGATCCCTAATGGGATTTAAACTGGAGCATGCTTATTGATATTATCCAGTTTATCCCCAGGTAAACGCTCACATTCGAGAGCTATTGTATATTTTTAGTTTGGTTTTTATGTTTGTTTTGTGTATTATCTTGTGGTGTGTGTATATATCTAGTATGAAAATTACCATAAAAAGGATAATTATAAGAATATCCCCTATAATAGAACAAGATGACTAGCCACTTTTCGTGTTTATCGCTAAATGTTAATGGCCTTAAATAGTCCAATAAAAAGACAATTAGTTAAACAAGAACTGATTAAATCAAAGGCAGCAATAATGTCTTAAAGAAACTTCTTTACGTAGACAGAATCTGCAAAATTGAGTTGTCTAGATACCCTCAAATATTTCATGCACTTTAACCCCATAAATCTAAAGGAGTTGAAATATTATTCCATTCAGATTGGCTTTTTCAATTAGATAAAATTTACAGGGATAATATGGGAAGACTTTTGGTTGTTGTGCGATTGTTGATGGGATACAAATTACAATGGCCTTGGTCTATGCCCCAAATAAAGATCAATTTGCATTTCTGTCAAAAACTTTTGCATTAATTAATAAGTATCAGAGAGGTCATATTGTCTGTGGAGACTACAACTCTACATTAGATACTAAATTAGATATTAAAGGAACACTATAGTCACCTAAATTAATTTAGCTAAATAAAGCAGTTTTAGTGTATAGATCATTCCCCTGCAATTTCACTGCTCAATTCACTTTCATTTAGGAGTTAAATCACTTTGTCTGTTTATGCAGCCCTAGCCACACCTCCCCTGGCTATGATTGACAGAGTCTGCATGAAAAGAAAACTGGTTTCACTTTCAAACAGATGGAATTTACCTTAAATAATTGTATCTCAATCTCTAAATTGAACTTTAATCACATACAGGAGGCTCTTGCAGGGTATAGCAAGCTATTAGCATAGCAGGGGATAAGAAAAAATCTTAATTAAACAGAACGTGCAATAAAGAAAGCCTAAATAGGGCTCTCTTTACTGGAAGTGTTTATGGAAGGCTGTGCAAGTCACATGCAGGGAGGTGTGACTAGGGTTCATAAACAAAGGGATTTAACTCCTAAATGGCAGAGGATTGAGCAGTAAGGCTGCAGGGGAATGTTCTATACACCAAAACTGCTTCATTAAGCTAAAGTTGTTCAGGTGACTATAGTGTCCCTTTAATAGGGCTCAAGGTAAAAAAAACACTTTCACAGGCTATTTCTTTAAGCAAAAAGTTTGCTTCATTATTATTTAAATACGATTTATGATACTTGGCTTAATTTATACCCGACGGGTAAAGATACTGATTTTTCGCATCTTCATCACACATTTGCGCATAGATATGTGTTTGGTTGATAAACATTACAAAATATTTCTGAGGTAGAGATAGGGAGTAAAATTTGTTCAGATCATGCCCCCTGTAATTGCCACGTTTAGGACCTTATATTCTGTAAGAGGCAGGAGTACATTGGGCTTAAATGAGGCTCTTCTGGGTGAAGAATCTTCTTTTTTAAATTTGTTCAGGAAAAGGATTCAAGCATTTTATGACTAACATTTTCAGGACAAATCCCACATCACCACTAAGTGGCTGGCTTTTAAGGCAATAATGATGGTACTGTTTTATACAGGTGGGTTCAAGAAAAAAAAGAAAGCATATGGAGATAAAAAACGACTTTTAGAAGAGCTTAAGGTGTTGGAGGAGGGAAAATAAACGGAACCCATCAAAAATAATATCTTTACAACTTAGTAAGATTGAAACTAAACTTTAGGAATTGAACTTCAAGCTTTTGGAAAGACAAATGAGAAAATTAAAACTGACTCAGTATACGCAGAGCAATAAAGTTGGGAAAAAGCTAGCTAGGATATTTAAAAAATAGAGACCAACAATCAAAAATACCATATCTGTTAGTGACAAATGAAGCAAAATTGTTTAATCCTCAAGATATTGTGGAATAACTTTCCTCTTACCATAAAAAGTTATATAATTTAAAAAATGAGCAAGATACATATCTGCCTACAAAAGAAGAAATTTTGATTTATTTTTTTTAGCAGATATAGATTTGCCTTCCCTATCAGAATCACAATGACCGTTATTATTAAAACCTTTTGAGGAAGAGGAAGTATTGAAAGTAATTAATACTCTTCAGAAAAAAAAGGCCCCGGGCCCGGATGGGTTTTCAAATCTTTTTTTTAATATAATTTTTGCAAATTTATCTCATCTTATGGGTGTATTTTTTTTAAAAAAAAATTCAGGGACTATGCCAGCCGAAATGCAATTAGCTCATGTAATTACTTTGCCCAAACCAGGGAAGCCACCTACTGAATGTGTAAATTTAAGACCAATTTCACTTTTAAATGTTGACACAAAAACTTATGCAAAATTATTAGCATTAAGAATAAAACCATTTTTGATTAAGTTAGTATCTCACGAACAAGCAGGTTTTGTTCCTTCAAGACAATTAGGGGATAATACCCATCATTGTCTGAATATATTGAACTGGGCCGATATTAATAAGCAACAATTACTAATTCTAGCTTTAGATGCCAAAAGGCCTTTGATCGCCTAAATTGGCAATATATGAAAGTTTTAGTAAAGATGGCCTTCCCCTCTGCTTTCTTAGAGAGCATTTTTGCCCTTTATACTCATCCATCAGAATACATATGAATACACACGAGAATACATAATACAGAGTTTTTATAAACGCTGTATTAGATCACAAATGGTACGAGGCAGGGGTGTCCTCTCTCCCCCTTGTTTTTTATATTAAGTTTAGAACCATTAATAAGACATATTTAAAAACAAAATAATATTCGGGGTATATGCACACCTGCAGGAGAATTGAAATTAGAGCTGTTTGCGGATGTTTTATTATTTTTAACAGATCTGTTTATATCACTTTCAGATCTTATGAAATTATTGAAAAGTTATGGACAAGTGTTTTTATTATAAGTATAATCCAAAAAAATTCAAGCTATACCAATACATCTCCCAAAACAGTTAGTAAAAGAATTACAAGAATTATATCCATTTGACTGGCGCTCTTCATCAATAAATTACTTAGGTGTTAAATTATCTAGCAATCCAGCCCAGTTAATAAAAGATAATCATATTCCATTGATATATAAACTGAATAAACAACTTAGAGTATAGGAGGTGAGAGAGAGAGATTCTGGCTTGGTCGTATGAACACGATAAAAATAATGATACTGCCCCTTATTTTATATTTATTTAGAACTTTACCAATTGTGTTAACAAATGCTCTTCTAAAAAGGTTCCAAACTACTATTAATGCACATATTTGGAAAAGGAAACCACCGCATATTGCACAGAATTGGCTATGGAAACCATACATGAAAGGAGGTTTAAATATACCGAATATTTCCTTTTACTATAAAGAAGTTTTTCTTGAGCAGGGTGTAGCCCCAATTTGGTTGGGGTTAGAGAATGCTTATATTCAGGCTGGTACTATGGAACAGTTTCTCTGTTTTTGGTCCAGTGAAACAAGAAAAACTATGCAATATGTTGCCTTCCACGAAAGCATTAACAAAAATTTGGGGACAAGCTATTTCAAAGCTTTGGAAGCTCCTTTCAAAATGATGACATTCTTTAGCCATGATTTATTCTTCGATACTTGGATGGAGCGAGGGGTAAGACATAGGTGATCTATATAACGTAAGTGGAATAAAATCATTTCCGGAGCTCCAGAAGCAATATGTTCTGCCGTCACATGAATTATTCACATACTCACGCATAAAACATATTTTGAATAAAATATGATGCACATTAAAAGATGATAAACAGCTCCCCCTTCTTATGTAAATGTGCAGGGAAAATTCTAAACAAAAGCTTTCATTTTGCTATAACACTTTAGTATCTATGGATGTGGATACTAAAAGTTACATGCAAAAATGGGAAAGGGACTTGGATAATCAAGTACCGCAGGAAAGTTGGTACAAGGCTTTAAAAATCACTTAACAAGCTTCCAGAAGCTTATCACATTGGGAGGCATTTAGAAACTTACATTTGAGATGGTATATGGTACCCTCTAGACTAGCTCAATTATACCCAGGAACATCTACAGCTTGTTGGAGATGCCATGAGAATTTAGGCAACTTGCTGCACATTTTTGGGGAGTGCCCACTGATTATACCACTTTGGCAGGAAGTGGAATCTTTTTTTAAAATGGGGTTAAGTGTAGATATTAAGTGGCAACCAGAAAGCTATCTTTTTCACATGTTCCAGATAACACCTCAGGAGGAAGTATTAACAATAATGATACACTGTTTATTAGCAACTAAAATAGCTATAGCTTATAAGTGGAAATGGTTTAGGGTTTAGGAATTTGTATTTATAGGAGGTAGGCTATGGTTAAGAAGTTGTTACATAAATTAATTTAAATAAAGTAATTTTAATTGTTAGAGGCAAAAGCCAGAGGTATATAAAGGGGTTTTATGTTCTCAGACAAATCGCCAGCAAACGCAGCGCATGCTTACGTTGCACAAACTCCCCCACAAAAAAACATGGCATTTACTTCATCCATGAGCACTTGATGCTCTGGAGGAGTGTCACATTAACATACTCATTTGGTGTGGGGGGGGAGGAGTGTGCGTGTGTGTGTCAATAGTGGTGACATTACAGGCCCCCTTTTTGGCCCCACCACTTTATAGTGGACTGCTCTGCCTTTAATTGCCCAGGCTGAATTTTTTGCAAAGTCTGGCCCTGGTGGTGACAGCAGCAGTGGAGGTACTCATGGCCACGAAAGAGACCATGGCACCACTGCTGATGATAGTTTAGGAAACATGATCCCTACCTTCCATCAATTTCTTCTTGTGATTAGGACACACCTTTGCTGATGGATGGATGTTTTTTATTATTAATATAAATGGTGACATGAACAGGAATTGTGTAAATTAGCATAACTTTATTACGCCAAAACATATGTTTGTGTTGAAAAATGTGTTGATGCTTAGTGAATTTTTACTAGTATAATGCTATTGTATTTGACTTTAACATTAAACACCACACTGTACACAGCACACAGTGCAGTGTACGTTGCTTGCACAGTTAAAGAAAATAAGTTTTTTTTTAAAACTGATGCTGAAAAACACTGTGACTCAAATAATCTAGGATAACACAAAAGTATAATTCAGAGCTCAAGTAAAAGAATTACAGTCCAATGGCAGCTAAAACACCAAGTACGGAGTGTCTCTCTTCTGATCGAAAGCTGGGTAAAAAACAGGAGATAGGTGCAATGCCTAAATAGTCCTCATAAGGGTATATAAACTAATATGAAAAGAAAAAAGGGAAATACAATAGTGTAGTATTTAAAACTTCAGTTGGTGTAAATTAGATCAAAAATGTCCACTCTCACTTTTCTAGAGCTTCAATGCAGCTCCAACTTTTTATTTTATCTTTTTTATTTAGTTTTATAACAATATAAATATACAATACACACCCAAGAAAGGTACTACAATAGAACATCCTTTCCCGGATAAAACACACAGGTATGGCTAATTACATCGTATATGTGTAGAAGATAAACCTTCTAATACCTAAAAAATTTAGTATACAATATCAAATGTAGGAGAATCACACTCCGACAAAAAACCGTACCAACAAAAATAAGACCTACAATATGAACAAAACTGGTCCAAGATAGTATAACAATGTGACAAGTCAAGAATCCAATAACAATTTGAACTGGTATCAAATATATGGTCAAAGGAGTAATATCCTATACTGGTTTTCATCCAAATCTAGGCAAGTCATAATATGTTCTTTTATTAACCTAACCTCATTAAAACCCTCTGATCTTGTCAATAAAGTTGGAATATTGCGTCAGAATATTATCGTTAAAATAATCATTCATGAGGATCAACCCTTTTTCCATCTCAAGTTGGTATAGTAATTGAGCTTTAACTTGATCTCTAGTTGGAATCTCAGTACTTAAATCTGGCAATTAGTATTTTAGTTGCCATTAGACAATGTACAATCACAATATCAAGATTACCATTTATTTCTGAACCCATAAGGTGAAGTAGGGCAATTTCTGCTTTATGCTCCAGGTGTATACCTCCAATCCTATAAATAAAATTAAATTAAATATTACAAAGGGGCTTAATTCTGGGGCAAGCCCACCAAATATTGAGCATAGACCCGTCTGAATGAAAACACCACCAGGAATTTGGAGGATTTGTATTGGATATTTTTTTCAAGTCTAGTCGGTACCATATACCATCTATACAAGATTTTGATAAAGGTTTCTAAAATATTCAGACCGTGAATACATTTTTTTTAGTCATCATAAAAGATTTACACCAATTGTTATATGGAATAGATATTTCTAAATCATCCTCCCATTTAGTTAAAGCTTTGGATATATCTGGGGCCCCCTTAAGTTTTATCACTTCTATCGCAAGAGAGAACACCTTTTTTACTGCAAAACCAGAGAACATTTTCCTAAATAATTTACCCAAGCGGCCATCTAACGTTAGCATAGATAGCTCTTAATACAGAGGTAATTAAATATTTCTCTAGAAGGTAAATCCAATCTTAAGAGCTGCAAAGCTTTTCAATTGCTGTTCACTAGAAAGATCTTTTATCCCATAGTCGAAATTTTTATGCCAGTTTACCAAGTTAATATATTGTTCTAAAGACCTTAAACTAAGGTTCTCATATAGTTTTTTTTTTATTAATATTCAACTTTTTCTTTATAATATTCCATTCTTTTAATGTTTGTGATAGACCTGAAAGACTGGAATGTAATCTCGCCCATTTCCTTATTCTGGCTTGCCTCTCTCCATAGGAGACGCTAAAGATGATCTAGTCCAATTCTAGCTGACTCAATTTTGTACCAAGCTTGGTTTTTAGAATCACTTAATTGTAAATTGCTAGCATGGACCAGCATATTGGCATGAAATACTTGAGTAATTAAGGGATAGCCCAAACCCCCTTGATATAATATATGTATTGATTCTTGGTCTCTTCCCTCTCCAAATATAAGATGTAATACTACTTTGTACCAGGTCCAAAAGATAATGAATAAAAATAAAATAAATAAAAAATTCAGAAACTTTAAATAAAAGATATATTGTCAATGATAAAAGGTGAAATATAAGCCAATAATCCTTTGTTGATAAAGTATAAAATGATATAAAAAAAATATAAGACAGCCAAAACGCGTTTTGCCACACAGGGCTTTTTCAACTGGCATTAAGAAAAACTTTTTCTTAAAGTTTCTGTGTTATCCTCTTCTTTCCCGAGGATCTCTGCTACGTATATAAGTCTACATCCCACAAGTGGGGGACCAGTACCACTGAATGTGAAGCACACCTGAGCTAGTTTTAGCTCTAATATAGGTGAGTGCGATACCTTTTCATTTTGAATTTCCATAAAAAAGCAGAAGATACATTCTACACTATTGGATTTTTTTCTCCTGTTTTCTTTTGCATATTGGCACCTGGAACAAGACGTTTCACTCATTTCTCCAATTCCATTAGGACTGTTTCTTTCCCTCAAGTGGATGTGACCATTCCCTGCTTATTTTTAGGACTGTTTATCAATTTCTCTTTGTATGTACTACTATTTGTAAGTACTTATTACATTATTTATTTGTTTTATATGAAGAAATGTTTGTTATTATTTACTGTTATATTACCTTTTTATCCTGCTATATTTATTTTTTGGCGCGACCTAATATCCTCTTTAGATTTTCCGTTTCACCAGAATTGTGGCGTAAAGTTTAACGTCAACATTGACCAGAGAAATAGGACGATAATTACTCACTTCATAGGGAATTTTACCTTGCTTCAAAACCGGAGTAATATGTGCCCTTAACAGATCTTGGGAGGCAAACCCTTTGGTCACCAATTCATTAAAGGTCTCCGTTAACAGCGGGAGTAACTGTTTTTTAAAAACCTTGAACAGATTCGTATACCTATCCAGACCAGGAGCTTTACTATTTACAAGCTTATCAATTGCTAAATCAACTTAATTCTGAGAGATACTTCTGTTAAGCCCTTCCTTCTGATCGTAAGATATTTTTGATAAATTCGATTTTTTTTATTTTTTATTTTTTTTTTTATTTTTTTTAAACTTATTTATTTATTTTTCCAAGTAATTCTCCAACATGACTAAGTCAGGAGATTTATTCAAATTGTATAGTTTTGCATAAAAAGATCTGAATTTGCTGGCAATTTCCTCTGGCTCATAGATATAAATAATTCAATTTCCCAGTTTGGAGATCTTTTGGTCAGCCATCTTTTTCTTTATTTGTTAACAATGAGTCAACGCGATTATTTTTGTAATAGTATTTAATATTGAGATTATTTAAATTACGTTCTGTCCTGTTCTTAATCTGTACATTTATCTTTTCTTGGCAAACCTTAATAGATAATGCTCTCTCCTCAGAATAAGATTGTTTGTTAGCTTTAGAAAGATTGTAAAATTTGATATAAAGATCGGACAAGATATTATCTATGTTCCTTTTTTGGTGGCTTGCTAATTTAATCCAGTTTCCCCTGATAACTGCTTTACAAGAACACCATAGGCATTCCTTGGATAACTCCTCAGATGTATTCTCTTTAAAAAAAAGATCAATTAAATTCTCTATATGTTCTACATTTGCTTTATTTTTTAACAGATAATCTGCCAATCTCCAGATCGGAGGGGATCTCGTATTAGTTACCACCAAGTCTGCAATTACCATGTTGTGGTCTGACCAGGTATTTTCCACGATGGAAATTGAGATCGCCTTTACTAGATTTAAGTTACCCAAAATCATGTCTATCCTGACAGCCGAATTGTGCAGGATAGACCTGTGTGTTAAATTCCTTTCATTGGGGTGGGACAATCTCCGGCAGTCATACAAATCTGCTTTCTTTATCACTCTACTTAATCACTCTGCCTATCTTTTCAGGGATTTATCTATCTGCTGGTTTTTAGCCAATTGCTTGTCCAATAAAGTGTTAAAAATACATTTAAAATCACCTGCAATCAAAACTCTACTTTTTTAACCTGTTCCACCAGATCAAAAATTTTAGTCAGAGTTTTAATTGGGTCTTTATTGGGTACATACACATTAACTAAAGTATAATCTGTCCCGTTAAGTTGGCCCACTAAAATGATAAACCTCCCTCCCGGATCTAAATGATTAAAACAACAATCGAATGTAACTTCTTTAGAGAAAATTATTGAAACACCGCATTTCTTTTTTCCTTGTAAAATTCCAGAGTAAATCAAGGGATATTTTTTTATAGAACCATAATTTCCTAGACTCCCCAATCCAATGGGTTTCCTGGATAAACCCTACTTGTATTTTCTGATTAACAAGAGTATTATGCAAATAGCCTCTTTTAACAGGAGTTAAGGCTTTAGGCATTAATAGATATGACTCTAACCATATCTTACTCTATTTTCCTCTTTTGGGCTCCTTGACCATATCCGCAATATGCATGACCAGTTAAACATATTACACACCCAACAAAACAACATGAAAAGATTCATATCGACACAGAAGCCTGGAACACAAAAAATATTCTAAGTACTGGGAGTTCCACGGAATCCCACAGGGAGGGCTATAGAAACTCGGAGGGTCTTATGGAGAGAGAGAGAAAAAAAAAAACAGCATCTTACTAATTATCAATTTACACAAACATTTTCCTATTATAATCACATAACAAACCTTCAAATATTTTACTATTCCCATACGGTCAGTGTATTTTTATCTATTCCCTTAAAGTGACATATATATATATATATATATATATATATATATATATATATATATATATATATATATATATATATATATATATGCCTCTTGCATAGATGGGCGTGCGTTTACTTAACATATCGTGATAAAAAAGTGACTGCAAATCCTAAACACTTGCAACAATTTAGTTATGTAATAAAGGGAGACTAATAAAGCTTAAAATAACTTATAGTAGCCCTTGCCATCACATACATCCTTAAATTCTCAAATACCAACACCGCTCTAACTCATTTACTATTTGAATTACTTTAATTATATTAGTCGCTCCGATATACTACCATTGCTTATTTGCTTAATTAATTTTCTTATAATCCCTTTTGGAACCTTGTATGTACACTCTCAACCCCTACGAACTATTCCACGTGTTAACACCTAAAAAATGTAGTGATCCAACATATTAAGCTTTAAATATTTGTAAAATCATAACCAAAAAAGGTATATACCTCTCAGATAAATATATCCGCAAATTAAATGTTCCAATGGTACTAGTAACCTGATATTTCTGGGGTTATCTTAATTTTTTTTTTTTTCTCTTTGAGATTATATTAATATTCATTAGCACCACACCCAGCAGACTAATGCATTAATATAATGGCTACAGGTCATTATCTTTTAACCAAACATGGACAAGATCCACTGTCTTAAGACGTCTATATGTCCTTATAACAGATTGATAAAGCTGATTGCAAATTCCGTTTTAACTTTAAATTGTATTTCTTCAAACACGGGAAAACCATAGAGAAGAGATTCCTTCTTTGCCTCGTTAGATGGGAAACATCTGTTAGGACTCTTATTGCTTTAAATTTTTCGTCATTTATCCTCATCTTCTTTGCTGACTGGAGAATCTGTGTCCTGAAATCATACGAAACAAACGCCATGATTATCTTTGAAAGAGGCAATGATAACGAGACATCTTTGTATCATGCTGTACAGTTGAAATCACCAAGCAATTAATATATTCTGTTAGAAAATCATGTAGTTGCGTGTCTGGAATTTCCTCAGGTATATTTCAGAACCTTGGGTTCAGTCTTCTTGATCTATCTTCCAGATCACACACTTTGTGTTCCAATTCTTTCACTTTAGATGCCATCTTAGTTTGGATCTCCTTCACCCCCTGAAGCTGAAATTCTATAGCCTCTTCCCTTTCTTCTATTTTCTGGATGCGTCCACTTAACGTGACTAAATCTGCTTTCATATCAGCGAATTTATCACTCAACTCCTTTTTAATATCATTAGAGATGTCTTCCAGGCTTTTCTTTAAAATGGTAGGTGTAACTACCTCTTTATCTGTAGTCTTTATAGGGGAAGGGGAAGCCCCTGTATGTAAGTACTCCAAAGTTGATTGCTCCAGGCATTCATGATTATCTTGTGGTACAAAAAAAGCAGTCACTTTTCCTGTTTCTGGCCTTTCTTATCAGCCTTTGCTAAGGCTTTGTCTTGTGCTTTTTTTGATGACATTACTCTTTAAGAAAAAATATATATTACAGTAGGAACTCTTCTTCCAAGGTAACTGCGTTAAGTTGAGAGTTGGGAAGTTAATTGAATCCCCTCAGTGACACAAGGAACCCATAACTCTCTCAAAAACCCGTAGGAAAGGCAAACCAAGTCCAAATTAGATACATGTAGATTCAGTAACAAGCTGAGCAAATAATCCAGTAATTTCCATCAGTATCGTCAATATATACACATACAGCTAAGTCTGCAGGAACTTTCTCAGTAATAAGTAAGGGCACGGTTTTCCCCTTCTCTCTCCTTTTCTTTTCCTCTTTCTCTTCCCCTTCACAGAAACGCTCCACCAGAGGGTTCTAACATCCACCACAGGCTCCGACAACTTGTCAGACCGACTCACCCACGGCAGTAGAGGGAACTGAAATTAGTCCGGTAGTGTTGTGACCCCGGATCAGCATACCCTCCCCGGTCCGGTCTCAAAAACAAAATAAACACAATGGTGAGAGCACTTAAAGTTACTCAGTTAACATAGTCAATCTAAAAAAGATAAAACAAAAGAGAACATAAGGTAATATAGTAATAATGAGTGGAACTTGACAAATGTTGGTCTCACTCACATGGTTAAGAGCCACTTGAAAAGCTGGCTCAAACTGAATGCCTTCAGAATATAAAGATCAGTGCTTGGTCTTCACTAGGAACTCTCCAATGTCTTTGCTTCAAACCTCTCAAGTTTATTCCAGGATGTAGGGGGTAAGAAATGTATTGATTTTACATAAAATCAAACAAATAAAACACAAACAAAATTGGTTAAAGAGTCCCAAGGGGTAAAGCCAAGTCTCTGAAATTACGCGTTTCGGCTGTTGCATTCTTCAGAAGTAATAAATCCATTCTGGGCATTCAGTCATATACTTTATTTAAGTACTTCAAAAATTTGGCGCCTTTCAAGCGCTACTTGTGGACTCATAGACTTCCGAAGTGGACGCCAATGTGCATCCTTGCGGCCTGATGTTCATTGTCACCTGGTTTTCTGTTTCGGGAGGGACGTCGTGACGTTCACTAATCCATGTCTCTCTCCTATTATGAAAAATCAGGATGTCTTGACATCATATGGGTAATTTGTATGTCCAGCCCTCAAATGTAGTAGTTTTAGTAATATCCCCAGGCACATTGCAAACAAAATACTAAATAGATAAGTTCATACTTTGGTCCCAGGCCAAATCATCAAAATGAATAAACATACGAAATTAAAATGTATTACATAATGAAACAGAAAACAGATACTTAATATGGGAAACAAGAGGAGAGACATTAAATATAACACACCTTATTAAAACCATAATATAAATAAAAATATATAAAAATAAGATAAAAAAGAGAGGGAAAATAGCTGTTATTAAATATATTGATTAATTTCAAAATCATCTTTTAGGATTAACAGAAATGAGGTGGAATTTTGACTTGGAAACATTAATTCCACAAGGGTTAAATACTGATTTTGAAATTATGAAATTAGAGTATATGGGACCACAGCTGCTTAAATAGGATGGTGAAATTCAAAATTAACGGTTTCTTGACATCAGTCACATTATTAACAATTTTTTATTTTTTTTTAAATAAGATTTAATAATCTAAGAGGTAGGGATGAAAGGAGGTATATGGCATTTAAGTAGATTAAAAAAAAATATATATTGTTCAAAAATAACTTTGAGTATAAGAAACAAGCACAGTGAAAAATCCAAAATGGCGCCGTGTGCCGCAAAACGTGACTGACATGGCCACGGGAGCTGTTATATAAGATTCAGCATACTGCCTACTAGTTGGAGGGGCAGGAGGAGGCCACCTGGACATGTGGCACCAAAAACGAGGGCCACTTTAAGAGCGTTAGCGCTAAGTAACTACTTGGGCTCCACCAAAATGGCGCCTGTTAGTAGCTGTCAACTACACAAATATGGCAAACATGCTGACTGTAGTTAATAGAGCTACAAAGTGATGACAGGCAGTGCCAGCTAGCAGCTAAACAGGGGGAAAACACCATGAATATAGACTTTACAAAAGAATGGATAAAGTAACAAAAAAAAGCATAAACCAATAAAAGATACCATATGAATATTTAAATGATACTATCACATAAATATGAACATAGAAAGAGGAAAGTACTACAGAAAAGTAATGGGGAGGGTGGCAATATAAAATACTAAAAAGGGACATATTAAAAGGGCTATTCCATTCTTAGAATGAAAGATAACATGAGAAGTATATAATAGGGAAATGAGGGGCATACATGGTAAAATACAGGAGACGAATAAGTACATAAAGGGACAAGATGTATAGAATTATGATTATGGTAATAAAAAATGTGATTATAAAAAATAAAATAGATTAAAATCTGAATTTAGACCAGTGAGAATTAAAGTTTTTAGATAAAAGATCCATTTAATTTCATACTGTCCAAGGATTTTTTTTGAAGTGGAACTTAAATTTATGCCTTTGGTGTTAGTTTAAAAAAAAAAAAGTAAAAACTTTGTTAAAACTCCCTCTGATGCTTTTCAAATAAAAAATAATCGATGTAGCGGTGGTAGAGTACCAGGTTCGCCCCTCAGCAGTACCCGGCCCACACAGTGGAATCTTCCCAATCCACCATGAAGAGGTTGGCATAGCTGGGGGCAAACCTAGTCCCCATTGCTGTACCAGTTTTCTGAAGATGATAATCTGTCTATCACAAGAAATATATCCATGGTTTACATATTCTCTGTCTCAGGCTTTTTTTTTTGCACTTTATAGTATCAACATACCGTAGATCAACTTGTACAACAGGAAATTATGACAGTGAAGATTTGTAGAACATATATCCAGTAGTGCTTACATTATATTGTTTCTATCAGTTGGTACAATTTGATACAATTACAGTACAACTAACAGTACAACATTAACATAAGGTGGGAAGGGGGAGGGATCGAGGATGAAGGGGAGAGGAGGTGGATGCGCTCATTGAGGAGCGAGTAGTATTGTGCCTAACCCAGTTTGGTTCGGGGACTCATGCATGTCGCCTGCGTAAGATTGCAATCAGCGCAGTGCATGGCTAGGTGTTGCTGTGGAGGCGGTCTGCGCCTCTCATATTTACGTGTCTAGGTTGCGTTGCGGTGACGCAGGGATTCCCCCCTTTTTTCCCATCATATACGATTCCCATGCATTCCAGGTTGCCACTATAAATTGCTTTGGTGGTGCATTTTTACGTGCAATCATTTCATATTGTCTCGTCCTGTGTAGTGCTGTGAGACATTGGGACACGTGTGGTGAATCTGGGTTTCGCCAGTGTCTGCTAATCATTTGTAGGCCTGCTACTATGATATATGAGGTATACTTGGGGTTTTGTGAGATCTTTGGGAAATAGTTGGAACAGATAGACTTCAGGCTTTTGTTGTAGGTGGACGCCCGTACTGTCCTGTATTAGTTGTGTTATATCATTCCAATATGGTTTCAGTTTTGGGCATGTCCACCAGATGTGTAGCATGGACCCCTTACCGTCTGTGCAACGCCAGCATGTGTATGGTATGTTTGGGTTCCCTTTGTTGAGCCTTGTTGGGACCATGTACCATCTGTACATTATTTTACGCGTAATCTCTATATGTGAGGCACACAAGGAAAGATTATTGTGTCCCCTAAATATTTGGGCCCATTGACTCTCAGTTATGTGGGTTCTTAGATCATGCTCCCATGCTTTCATGAAGGTGTAGGTTTGGGGGCCTACTGTGGAGTTGTATACTGCGTAAACTAATGGGTTTTTTTTCTTCGGTTTTAAGTTAAGGCATATTAATTCTAACTCCGTCAGTTGTAGACCAGCCTCCGGATGGTAGGAACAGATCGTTTGTGTCCTAAACCATGACGCTAATTGCATATACGAGAAGTGAGCTGTGTCGGGAAGCCCGTATTGTTTTTGGATCTCAGTGAATGTGTTCAAGATTGGGCCCTGACATATGTGGTAGAGATGTTTAATGTCGTGGTTGTGCCATATTCGAAGGTGGAATCCCGGTATGGTCAGGGACAGTGTCTCCATTGGCGTTGCCAGAGAGGTACCCCCTTTCATGTGTTTTCCCAAACTGATCCCAGATTTGTAGTGTGAGTCTAGAAGTGGGGAGGATGTCCTTATGCTTAGGCCGTAATTTCCTAGACATCCAAGCCAAAGCAGGTAGTGTGAAGTCATTCATGTAAAATGCTTCTATACGTACCCACTGGGGGGGGGGCTGGGGTTACCAGTAGCTGCCAAGAGTGGGCTTAGTATGGCCGCTTTGTAGTAGTGAGCTATATTTGGCAAGCCCATACCCCCTTTCTGGAGGGGTTTATGCAGTGCAGCTGCTGCTATTCTAGGTTTAGTATTATTCCATATAAACGAGGTTACTAGAGTTTGCACTTCACTTAGGTAACGTCTAGGAATTGCAAGCGGGATGGTTCTGAACAGATATTGTATTCTTGGGAGGAGCAGCATTTTTACAGCAGCTATCCTGCCCACCCATGATATAAATTTCCCTTTCCAACCGTGTACAAGGGATTTTAGCTCCACGAGAAGTGAGATGTAATTCGCTTTATGGATGCCCGCTAATGTTTTTGTTAAAGCTATCCCTAGAAATTTAAGTTTGTCCGTGCACCATTCGAACACAAAATTCGTTTTAAGGTGGCTCATCTCGGGTTGCGGTATATTGATGCCCAATGCCTGTGTTTTGGTAATATTTAATTTATAGTACGAGCATTTTCCATATTGGTGTATCAGATTGTGTAGCACCGTCAGGGAGGAGTGTGGGTTTTGTAGCGTGAGGAGGATGTCATACGCAAACAGAGTGATTTTATATTCTTCATGTTTTACCCTAATTCCCTGGATCATGGGGTCATTCCTAATCAGATGTGTGAGTGGTTCCAGGGCGAGTATGTACAATATCGGGGATAGGGGGCAGCCCTGCCTAGAGCCGTTTGAGATGTTGGGGGCTTCTCATCTAGCAACTTCATTTACCACTTGTGCCAAAGGGCATGAGTACAACGCTTCCACCAATGCCTTGAACCGTTGGGGGAATCCGAATCTCCCTAGGACCGCGCGGAGGAAGGGCCAGTGAAGGCGGTCGAACGCTTTTTCAGAGTCCAACGACTCCAACACGCTCGGCGCTCCCCTTCCCCGCAGTCCACCCAACAGATCCAATACTTTCCTCACCCTGTCTGCCCCCTGGCGGCCGCTCACAAACCCCACCTGGTCTGCGTGTACTAGAGTAGGAATTATTGTTGACAGTCTGTTGGCGAAAATTTTAGCTAATATTTTTGTGTCCGTGTTGAGGAGCGAGATTGGGCGTAGGTTCTGGCACCAATTTGGTGGTTTCCCTGGCTTAGGGAGTGTGGCCACATGCGCCATTAGCATTTCCCTCGGCATTTTGCCTGTAGTGGTTATGTGGTTGTATAATGATGTCAGGTGCGGGGCCAATATGGTAGCAAATGTTTTGTAGTAACAATTTGTTAGACCGTCTGGTCCCGGGGACTTGCCAGGCGGTAATGACGCGATAGTGTTAAGTGTCTCTTGGGTCGTTATTGGAGCTTGAAGTTGTTCTACTTGTGCAGGCGTTAGTGAAGGCAGTTGTGTGAGGTCTAAGAAATGTTTGATTTCAGTGTCTGTAGGTTGGTGGGTTGCATCGTCCTGCTTCAAATTATACAGTGTGTGTTAAAATTTTGCCATCTCATTGTTAATATCTTGGGGGTTATATAGTTTTGCCCCACTGCTAGTGTGTAGGTAAGGGATTTTAGATTGGGATTGTTTTTTCCTTAACAGTGCTGCCATAACTTTCCCTGCCTTGTTGCCCTGGGAATATTGTCTAATTTTTAAGCGTTGCATAGCGTAGGATGATTTGGCTAGGTGGATGTCGTTCAGTCATTTAGTAGCGGACGCTATTAAGGTGAGATGAGCAGCGTTTGGGTTTAGTGCATGTGCGGCCATGGCATCCCTAACTGTTCGTAGTAGTGTCATGTATTCCTCATTGGATGTGCGTTTAATGTAGGCGGCTCTGCTGATCAGTAGTCCTCGTATGGTCGGCTTGTGGGCCTGCCACAGTGAGCTGGGGGATATGTCCGGAGTATCATTGGTCTGGAAATATTGTTCCAGATTCCGTATCAGTCGCGCCCGAAATGTAGAGTCGTGCAGTAGGGAGTCATTTAGGCACCAGGGTGCCTGCCCTCTATGGGGAAAGAAGCCTCTTAGGGTCACCGTGACAGGCGCATGGTCAGACCACACAATATCTCCAATATGGCAGTGGGTTATTCTTGGCGCCAATGTCCCTGACACCAATACGTAGTCTATTCTGGAGAACGACTTGTGTGCCTGTGGATAGTAAGTAAACTCTTTATCCATAGGGTGTAGTGTGCGCCAGGTGTCATATAAGTTGTGTTCTGTTAGTAGGTTGTTTAGGGCTTTGCTCTGTGTCCTTGTTGTGGAGTGTCGTGGGGAAATGCTAGGGAGGGACGTATCCGTGTGTGAGTTTAGCACATGATTTAAATCTCCACAGATAACTATATTTCCCGTAGTAGAGGTGGGTAATTTGTTCAATACTCTCTGTAAGAATTGTGTTTGGTTCGTGTTTGGGCCGTATACCCCCATCAATACATATTCAGAGTTGTTTACTATGCAGTGTAGTACTATATACCTCCCCTGCGCATCTTTGCATATGCTCAGCAGTTCAAACGTCAGTGAGTGATGTATCAGAAAAGACACCCCCTTGGATTTGGAGGAGTGAGTAGCTTGGAACTGAGTTGGGTAGTCCTGTAGTCCAAATTTGGGGACTCTATTTGTCACAAAGTGAGTCTCTTGGACGCATAGGATATCAATTTTATCCCTATTTGCCGCTTCCAATAGAATGCGTCGTTTATGCGGGTGGTTCAACCCTCTAGTGTTGTTGGATCGTATTGTTATGGACATGGGTGTAAAGTGAGATGCTGGATTGAGGCACGTTGTACCATATGAGTTTGTTTCCACTGTGGCATGAGATGGTGGTGTGCTATATAGTGGGTAGGCTGGTCAGTGTTTGGTCCTCTCTTCTGTGGGTTGGGTTGGGGGAGGGGGTATAACCTGGGCAATCGAACTTGGATGTTGTGAACATGGTTTCCTCCTGGGAGGGTATGGTGCGGAGGGTCCACACCTCGGGGGTGGGAGTTCCTGGGCTCACCCGTGATGTGGCTGTCGAGCTCTGTGGGATATAATCAGTGTCATAGAAAGGCTTAAAGTCGAGTTACATGTGGGCTCTATCAGGTTCCATTGTAATTTTAACCTTGGCATAGCAGGGTGTGCAACATATCGCCCAGCACAGTCAAAGCTCTTCATGTGGAGCTGCATCCGTCATAGCCCGTGCGGGTTACCGCTGCCGTGCGCACAGTCACTTCATACAGTGGCCTCTGCCCGGCCCACGGTCGATATGCACAACATGATCTCCGCCGTGCATAGGGGCGGTGCTAGCCTGCTTCGTCAGCCGCGTAACAGGGTGTGCCCAATGATAGGGACCGTATCTAGGGCCAGATGCTCCACGTACCCCACACAACCGCAGACCCCACAAGGCCTAAAATTTCCTGGTCTACCTTGTTGTCTACTACGTCATGTCATGTCTAGCGCCAGCAATGCAGCACCCGGGGAACACTGACACCCAGTGCGTCTATGCTTGCGGTGCATGTGACAGGGTCACTGTGGAGTCTATGGGATGCAACCTAGGCGTACTTCTATATATATAACATTGCATATAGTATTTTCGGGCATCAGAACTCTAAACCCCCAGTGCCCATGGCATCTTAATAAACATATGCGAAATCTAGACAGGTAATACTAAAAACATCGTAACAGTCTTAATATTATTAAGTGGTAGAGCCACTGTGGGATTTCAACAAACTGTAGCTAGTTCAGTTGTGGTTAAGTTTTTGGATAGTGTCCACGATTGGCAAGCAGGGCATTCTGCTTTGCGGCCCATAAACTGGGTCATCCGCTCCATTTCTTTGTGTGGTGTGGCAGTATGTATGTGTGGGGGAAAAAAGGGAGGCTGAAAGAATAACATCTGTAATAAGCGTGTGTATGGGAGTTGTGGAGTATAGTGTAGGACAGTGCGGTTGTGGTGTTGTGCGTGGATAATACTTGCGACCCCTGCCATCGTGTTGACTAAGGAAGTCTCTTGCGGGCAACGCTCCACTCCCGTGTTGTCTTCTTAATCGGCTGTGCAGCAGACTCTGACGGGTTAAGCGGTATGCCCCATTCTTTTAGAAGTTTAATGCCTTCCTCCGGGGTATGGACGGGTTTGAAGACACCTCCTCATTGGATTAACATCTTGGTCAGGTAGCCCCATCGGTATTTGGTGCCATGTTGCCGTAGAGCTTCTGTGACTTGTTGGAACGCCCGTCGTTTTTTCAGCGTTGCCGCCGAGAGGTCATTGAAGATCTTCACTGTGGGGTAGTCTTCATGTGGGTGACTGCGGTTTCGGCTTGCCGTGAGGACCAGCTCCTTGACATGGAAATAGTGGGCCTGCAGCAGCACGTCTCGTGGCGTGGAATCTGGCAGGTAAGCAGGCTTAGGGATCCTATGTATCCGGTCGATTAACATCATGTCTGTTGGTATGTCCGGCGCGTAGGCTCTCAGCAGGCTTCGTGCATAGGCCTGATGGTCTACCGGTTGCACCGACTCTGGTACTCCTCGAAGCCGGATATTATTCCGCCGTGCCCTATCTTCGGCATCAGCCATTTGTGCCTCCAGGCGTTCCACCTTTTCCTCCAGGTGTTGGACGTGATCCGCCATATTATTGTGGGCAGAAGTGAAGTCCCCCATTTTGTCTTCCATTTTTGAAGTACGGGTTCCCAGCTCTTGCATTTCCTTCCTCATGGCCTCTGCCGTTTGCTGCCATGAGGCTATCCGCTTGCTGGACAAGGTATTCAGTGCATGCTCCAAGAAGCTTTTCGTGATTTGGTCGGTCTGTGTGTTGTCCGCCATGGGGAGGCTCGTATCCGAATCCCGTCGCCATCTTGGGCGTCTGGCTGTGAGGTCGTTTGCGGAGTTTGGCCTTTGTGGCCGAAGAAGTTGATTTTATCCATTTTAGCAGTCTTTTTTTTGTCCTGTGGGTAGACATCGCTGTTGGTGTCGTTTTCTCGCTTATTTTCTTGCTTGTTTGTGCCTTTTAAAGCTCATGTATAAGAGCTCAGTACCGGAGCAAGTCCTTATGCGGCCAACTTACAGAGTGCACAAAATTTGGGACATAATGTGATTGACACAAAGCCAAATGCACAGGTCTCATATCTTTATTTCTTAACCTGTAGTCATTGGATACGCATATATTTAATCAGTCATTGCTATGTGTGTCCAGTGCATTTATTCAAAATAGTGGCATTGACAGTGACAGGGCACTTTCAAAAAAAACTTGCACTTGGTGTAAATTTTCTGTGTTTTGGTATATTTTACTGCAAGGAGGATTGGTCCCAGGCTTGGAATCCAGATCTATTCTGTCCAAAGGGAAAATCTAGCAGAGAGACTTTCCATCTAGCAATATCTAACTGGTAGTGACAAGGATCTCCTAGAGAGAACTTCAGGAAAAACTGCGGATCCTCCAATTCCTCTACTAACATCAGCCAGACAATTTATAAAGTTGATGGAAGAACTACTGGCTTAGTGAGCAAACACCAGGTACACATAAAGCACAATGTTTACATAACAAAAAAAGTGAGGAAAGGCAATGAAACGTATGTGGACCACATGGGAGACTTTAAGGGACAGTTTAGTGCCCTTGAGGAACCATAAGAACTTCATCTAGATAAAGTTGTTATGGTGCCAAGTGGCCCCTGGAGGCGCTCTTACCTTCAAGGGTTAAACCGTTCTGGAACCTACCTTTTGCAAGCCAGTTTGGTTGAGTGGTCAGCTGATGCTCTCAGCCAATCAGTGACTCCACATTCACGAATCACCAGCTCCCCTGCTCTGCGGCACACCGCGCTCCTTGAATCTGAATATTCAGTAGCTGGAAGCTGCAGTGGGGGGAGCTGTGATCATCATTAGAAGCAACTTCAGGGTTAAACTGTTTTTATAATGATTTAACCACAGAAGGTAAGAGTGCCTCCAGTGGACTTCTGGGACCATAACAATTTCATCTAGATGAAGTTGTTTTCATGTATATAGTGTTCATCTAAAGGATTTGAAGAGCAGCCACTTTGACCTGGTCTGGAAGCGGTCTTCTGGAGAAATAAAACAATGACCTGTGGTAAAACAATAAGTTAGGAATTATTGAAGAAAAGTAACACATGAAATGGACACTCAGTACATTTTTTTTTTTGTCCATCTTTGTTTTATTGAGGTAACTATAATAGCATGTCGTTCAGGAATGGTTTCAAGGTACAGTATACAAGTGTAGCATGTTAGGACGTAATATTTTATCAATACCTAATTTTTTATTTTTTTTGTTAAGAATAGGTTAAAACATTGTGGTTCTTGGCGCATAAGCCACCAATACCCGACACACACTGACAGTGCTTTTGCTCAAACATAACTATTAAAATGCAACTAAAACAAAATGGGAGATCAAGAGCAAGAGGATAATGTAACATTAAATGAAAACTTCAGTGTGTTATTTTGCGCTCCAAATGTGGGGGAGGCTTCAGAGATGCTCTCTGTGCGACCTTAGGCCTAGGTGGGCTGTGAGCCCAGGTGACAGGTACTTGGTGCAGTGCTGCGATACAAGCCTTATGTTCACTCTCATCTCCATCTTATAGGTAGGTGGTAGTGGATCTAGGCACTGCTGCAGCTTCTCCCAGAAATGACTGAAGATCAAATCCAGGCATGTTAGTGAGTGTTCCAAGGTGTCTTTACAATTGCCACTTAGCTGCTTAGGTATGGGCACTGGCGGTCTGGGTGCGCCCTCCATTTTTTTAGGCCTGATGTGGTCTGAGCTGGAGCCATGGTGGTCAGCAGGAGACCATGGAGTCATATGTATTGGGTTGATGGGGATCGGGATAACCCCCACCAGTCCATAGGGGGGGGAATGGACACCCAGGCTGTTGTGTGTAGCAAGTTGTGATGGCAGGAGAGCGGTCGTCTCCTTTGCGCCATCCATGCTTGTAGACCTGCACATATGTGGTATCGTCGTGTAAGTCTTACGGCCCCCTGTCATTTGGGTGTACAGATTTGTCAGTTTGCAGCCTGCACCTGCTGTAAATTGGCTAATTTTACTGGGTGATGCAGGAGCTGCTGAGACTCACGTCTGCGCGGCTCTGCGGTCTGGCCCCGCCCCTCTCTCAATACATTTTCATATTCAGTTCAGTCACAAAAGAGCACCCATGGTCTCTAGGAAGGAGGCTGACTCTCAAGCGTCTCCACAAAGCATACAGTGTCTATTTATTTGGTATGATGTGGCATGGCAGTGCAGTTCTATTAAACAGCCATACAGAAGTGGGAAAGTTTCAGTTACAATTCTCCCTTCCTACTCATAGTCTAACCAGGCACCAGTCCTCAAATCAGTCTGTGTCCAAAGTAGGCTTCAATTTAATATTTTTGAATAAACTTTTAAGATTTAATATAATGCAAAATTATTTTAATTTTGTAATTTTTTATATTATTGAAATATGATAAATATTTTGAAAAAAAATTATTTGCGAAGTATATCGAAACATATTAAATAATTTGGAAAGCTTACCCAACAATATTAAATTTACTCCATAGTCCAAAAATGAGGCACTAAATTATCATCCGCTCTCAGTCTTTAAAATCCTGCACATAACAGCTCCACTCACCACCTTATCAGTACAAGTTTGGGGGAGCTTCTATTACAAATCAATACAACCAATGTTACATATGAATCATTTTGTGGCTTACTATATACTTACAGCTACTATGGGTTCCAGTAATATGTTCAGTTGGGCACATTGCAATTTTCCCTTTATGCCTGCTATCAGTGTTTCCTCCAGGCACTTATGAGTGATCCTGCTATGTAATTGATTAGGTTTGCATATGAATACAATGCACTCAATGAAAACTGTAGGGTTATAAGGATTATTTTTCTTTTTTTACTGACTTACTACTGGATTGCTCAATAGAAATCATCAGAGACCTTAATCTGGCCACCTGAAAATATTTGCTCTTGCCATTCTAATCATTAGGCATTGCATTTGGTTTTAAACGAAATGCAGTTTTTCTCAATTTCCCAAAATGATCACACGGACAAAATTTGTCCGAACTGAAACTTAAATTGTCTAAATAAAAATATTTTCCAGACAAATTGTTTTAGACTTACCAAATGTTATTGCTGTGTGCGACTGAGCGTTGCCATCTTGAATTTGTAGCCCTCTTAGGAAGCAATTTTTGTTCTGATAGGTATTTTTTTTAAAATTCTTAAATTATCTCCTGCTGTTTAATTGAGTAATTCATCTATTTTGTATTGGACTGCCTGTAGAAAAACAGGTGGGTGATAATCCAAGCTTAGGTATTTCTATTATCTGAAGCAATGCATGGCAATGATTTTTTTTATCTCCAAATAAGAATAGTTTGTTTATTTAACTTACACAAACATACATGTCTTACATCTATCTGCAGTGTTTCTTCTGCCAGAATGAATGTTCCCGTATTCTTGTATAATAGAGAAACTGCTCTGTTTGGAAAAAATTGGCTTCATTTTAACTTGTTTGGATCAGCTTTTCAAATGATAATCTTTTAGAAAATGTACTTTTTACGTGGTTTATCTACAAAAATTCTGATAGGTTTTATCTTTTATTTTATTTCTTTTTTTCTAAGAGCTTGTGATCAATTGAAGCTTATTCAAAAGAAATCGATTCCATTTGTTTTTGTTTACATTCCATATTGAAAACGAGCCTGTTAGCTTGTTTTGGTGTGCTTTGAAAGAATCCTATAGATGGATTCGGACATAAAGCACCCTTGTTTCAAAAAAAATTCAAACGTTGACTGAATCACTATTAAACAGACCAGAGAGAGAGAGAGAGACACACACACACACACACACACACACACACCCCCACCCCCCAACACAACAACCACCCTTGCCTTCACAACTTATTGTAAATCTTTTAAACTACAGAAAGTATAGTAACTCCAGCAGATGTCTCCAATGAAGACGGTTTTCAGCTTGTACTGGCAATAAGCTTAAACCTTTACTAACCAAAACCAAACTGTTGCGACAATGCACCAATTAGTGTACTGTATATATAATATTTATTATTATATTTTTCTTTATACTGATCAAGTGAGCAAAAATACCCAAGAGACAAAAAGGAGCAGTAAATAATATTTTGTGATTCAGACAACTTGACTATCACACAAATTTCAGACAAACCAAGTCTAGTTAACTACATTGATAGCACTCCCCTTGTCCACTACAGTCAATATTTTTAAATCTTTTAGTAAAAACATCTTAGACAGGCTTCCACATATACCTGGACATTTATACCCCAAGGGATCTAACTATTAAACAAACAGTAAGTTTTGACCATATGTCAATTGGCTTACAAACCTATAGATCATAAAATATGAGAGATAATTTGTTTGCAGGATTATTCTGGCTTAATATTTGTAAGTCCTTTGTCATCTAACCACAGCTCACGGTCCACTGAACAGACCTCAATGTTAATGGTCATTCTATTTTTCCTTAAACAAAAATTTTCTTTACCTGTTTTTTTCTGCCACTGGACCTCTCTAGGGGCCTTCTTTGGCTTTACTATTCCACCTTTTACTCCTTTTTGTTTTTACATCAGAATATGGTATTTATTTCATACTTTGTGTGATCGAAATGGATTTTATCAAAATACCAAATCATCATATGTATTATTTTTCCTCTTTTTCATGTGTGTGTGTATGTATGTATGTATATATGTGTGTGTATATGTATGTATGTATGAGTGGATGTGTGTGTGTGTATATATATATATACTTGTTTTATTTTTATTTTTTTATTTTATTTTTTATAATCTAATATTACATCAATTTTTATTTAGTACCAAATACACATACAGACTAACTTAAATGAGCATTTGCTTGGTGCGCAGTAAACTGGAAAAAAAGAAAATAAAAAGAAAATACAAAAAACAATATGGGGCGAGGGGTGGGGGGTGGGGGAAAGGTTCCCGGTAATCTCCAAGCAATCTCCCAGCTGTAAAGGGACTATTTGGCTAGAAAAAAACAAATTTAATACAAAGAGAAAAACTCATTATCTAGAGTCCTTTTCCACATAGTTGTTCCCCTGTTAGGGTTTTTAGCCACTCAGGAGTCTTTGGAGGCGCCCTCCAAGCTGCCTCCTCCGCCCTGCCGAGTTTCTCTGGCGGTCCCACGTGTTTACTTGCAGCCTCCTTGGACCTTGCGCTATTGCGCAAGATCCCGCCGGCCGGAGCCTATCCTCCCTACCGACCCGGCTTGCATGATCGCAGCCGGTATTTTCCGTGGCCTTCGTGCGTCCAACCCCACGGGAAGTGTGGCTTCCTGGGTCTAGAGTATCTCACTGGTACTATGATACTGTACAGGTCTATTTGTGAGGTGATGACGGCAGGCACAGGCATTCAAACCACCTTTCTGCTTGATGCCCAAAACACACACGTTTACCTTTACCCCTCCGACGCAGGGACACCACGTGAGGAGAGTTCTGGCCCTCAGGCATGGCTAGTACTCCTTCTCTGCTAGTTGTTAGAGCTAGCAGTACATTTTTAGTCTTGACCCTGCCTCATTTCAAGTTTTGTTGGGGTTTTTTTTTTCACTCATTTGGATCAGATTTTTCTACATTCTTCTTTCCAGGTGGATTATTGCCCACTCTGTCAGGCTATGGCCTACTCAATCAGCCTGTGTGCTACTCCTTAGACCTTGACATGCCACCCCGGCACTGTGTTCTTTAGTTCCTCTCTTATGGTTTTTTTTCTATAGTTTAATACCTTGTTTTATGTAGTCTTGTATACTTATCTTTTCCTTCCTTTTAGCTTATCTTGTTTTTCACTTCCTGTCGTAACCTTTCCTCTTCTGTATATGCCTTCCCTTTATTTAACAGTTTTTTTTAGTTTTTTCTATCGCTTTTTTGTTTTGTGCCTTTCGGTATTTCCTCCTGCTCGGGCATCGAGAGGCCTCACTCTGGCCTCCTCCAAATTCCCAGGCTCTCAAGGAATGTGAAGAACGTCTCCAGTGCCTCCTCAGGTAACCTGCAACCATCTTGGATCCTGCGCACTTGTACATGATCCCAGCAGCCATGTTTTTGGTTTTTATTGGGTTACAGGCGATTGCAACGCATATACTGATTTCAGTATGGGAGAGCGAGCCCCAACTCTGATTTTTTTTTTTTTTTTTATTTTTTTTTAGTGGGTTAACCCCTTTCATAAATGCAGCGCAACGCTTACATTGATTCTAATTTCCTTTTGGGAGGGCGAGTCCCACTCATGAACTCAGCCCGATGCTGACACTGATGCTAATTTCTTTGTTAAAGGGTGTGGCCCTCTCATATACTCAGCCTGCTGCCGATATGGATACTAATTACATTAGTAGAGGGTGCAGCCCTCTCCTAAACTCAGCTGGATGCTTATTACCTTCTTGTATACTCAACCCACTACTGATATTGTTACTATTTCTCTATTAGAGGAGGAGCCCCACTTGAAGCTGAATGCAATGCTGGTATTGATACTAACCTTATTAGAGGATGAGCCCCTCCCATCAAATCAGCCAGATACTGGTACAGATGTCAATTGCATTATTAGAGGGTGAGGCCCTCTCATAAATTCAGCCTGACGCTGATATGGAAACTAGTTACATAGTTACATAGCTGAAAGGAGACTTGCATCCATCAAGTACAGCCTACCTCACATTTGTTTTTTGCTGTTGATCCAAAAGAAGGCAAAAAAAACCAGTTTGAAGCACAATTTTGCAACAAGCTAGGAAAAAAATTCCTTCTTGACCCCAGAATGGCAGTCAGATTTATCCTTGGCTCAAGCAGTTATTACCCTACATTGAAAGATTATATCCTTGAATATTCTGTTTTTGCAAGTATGCATCTAGTAGCTGTTTGAACATCTGTATGGACTCTGATAAAACCACTTCTTCAGGCAGAGAATTCCACATCCTGATTGTTCTTACAGTAAAAAACCTTTCCTTTGCCTTAGACGAAATCTTCTTTCTTCCAGTCTAAATGCATGGCCTCGTGTCCTATGTAAAGTCCGGTTTGTAAATACATTTCCACACAATGGTTTGTATTGGCCCCGAATATATTTGTATAATGTTATCATATCCCCTCTCAGGCGATGTTTTTCTAAACTAAATAGGTTTAAATTTGTTAACCTTTCTTCATAGCCGATATGTTCCTACTTACGTTATTAGAGGGTGCGTCCCTCTGTGATAATATTCCATATTAATTAAGAATGATTGATCACTATCGAGCAAAATAAACTCTTATAGATAGTTAAGATAGTGCTGGTAAGCACATAAGCACACACAGGCAGTATCACTAGATGCAGGCCTGGATGTCACAGCTATTAATACACAGCACTAAAACTGATTGAAGACTTATGCGTACCATCACGAGAATAGTACAGAAATAGATTTTAGATAAGAGATAATTTAACTGCACAGACCTGACATGGCGTTGTTGGTGGTCCTAAACGGCCTGGCCAACTGCCAGTCCCATCCAGCTGCTTGCACAAGGTCTTTGCTGGGCTGCATCGATAAGGAACCATGGTGGAAGTACAGACTGTCCATAAAAAAAGTATAAAAGACTGAGAGAATTTGGCACTCCCTTGGAGAATTACCCACCGGTAATACGAACGCGTGTTGCTGGTCTGTGCTGTTTCCAGAAGAGAGGGTCCCTCCAAGTCTGACTGCCTGAGTTCCCCCAGTTGTTGGCAGCGAGGAGACTACCAATCCCCTCTAATGGTGATGTATGCTTAAGCTGATATATCTAGATACTGAGCTGTTTTGAAGTAAATGCATGCAACAACTTAAATGAGAGTAAAACTTACTTTGCATTGGGTCCCTTTGTGGACAATAAAGTGTGGTGTGATTTCTTATATTCAACTTGGTGCGATTTCTCTTTTCCTATAGTTCAAGATACTCATCCCGAACTGGGTTGTGTGCCCACCAATATCGTTTTAAACCTTATTAGGTATTGATTATTACTTTTTGCAAATTGGTGGTTATGAATTTAATGATTAGGCACGACACCTCTCATAAACACAGCCCGTGGGTAATATCAATACTAATTTCCCCCTTAGAGGGTGAGCCCCTATACTGACTCTGCCCAATGCTGATTTGTTACAAATTCAATTTTGAGAGGGTGAACCCCTCTCATGTGCACAGCCCAGTACATATATTTGTTTCCAGTAGGTTTACTGCTTACTTTACAGTTTACTATAGTGCAGGATACTGATTCCCTTGGAGGGTGAGCCCATCTCCTACCTATGTCCAACATGGCTATTTAGGCTAGTTACTGTCAACCTTCGTTTATTTTACAGGTTCTTACCAAAACAGGATCTGATCGCTTATTAGAGTGTGTACCCCCTCATGAACTCAGCCCTATACTGATATTTATACTACATACTGTAGTTTTACCACTAATGTACGTATCGCTGCCTTCCTCACCGGAGCCTCCCAGTAACGCTGCCATACCAGCTGGGATATCGGCAGGGACACCTACATTACATCTTTCAGCTGATCTACCTGCTTGAGTTGGCTGTCTTTGTAACAGCTCCTATGATGGACCCGCGTTGCCCAGGCCACTATACTCCTTTACAGGATATACTCCCTGAGGTATTGTGGGGGGCGAACCACCCACCACATTCTCCCTTCCATGGTACCTTATCAGGCAGAGTATGGGCTGTTTGATCAGGCTGTCGCTGTTACAGCTACTATGATTGGCTTGCTTTGTCAGTGCAACTGTACCTCTCTACTGGATCTACTCCTGGAGGATTTTAGTTGTACTGGGTGAGCCCCAGTTATTACAGATATGGATATTATTTTCATAATCTGCATTGTATTGACCAGACAATCTCGCAATGTTACTATTTATGTCATTATGGACAACCCCCACAGGCAATTTCTTCCACAGGAGGAAACAGAAGATTCTGATGCCTTCAAAGCAGACATGCTCTCTCTTGCAAGTGCTACTAGAACGGAGTAGATCCACAACCCCAGGTCTGAAAGTACATGGTACGCGCTAAGCGTGAGAAAAGACCTAAGCCCCCGGGCCAGTACTGCACTCCCTGGCCTTGAGCAATTTTGGGATAAATGGCAGGAGGACCTCTCAAACCTCTGAGGATGAAGATAGAGAACAAGATTCGGTTGCGGAGGACATGCAATTTGTACACGCATCACTTACGGAGGCCGTCCTGATTTATATCTTTCGCTCACTCACCTAATTCGGTACCGACAATGACAGCCATGTGGACCCAGACCATCACTACCTGATTAGGTTGCAATGACTTCAGAGTTCAATATTAGGACCAACTACCTTGAAAGGTAAGGACGTGACCCTCTGCTGGGGTCTTGATCAAGGCCTGAGGCTGGCGCAGGTCAAGCTATCCAAAGTCCTCGAACCCTGACATGGATCCTGCCTCTGGAGCACAAAGCCCTTTTGCCAAACTCTTCCCTTGTTTCGCTGGTCATTAGAAGGGACCTTACGTTCTCTATGCATAATAGGCAAAGCTACTATGTCATGGGGCAGTCAACGCAGATAGGTGGCATTCGTATAGATTTCAGACTTCGAGTTCAGGGAACTAGATCCTTTGGCCTAGGGCCTATTCTTGAGAATAACTTTGTAAGAAATTCACACACGGTCTTATATATACCTCATTCAATTATGTCCTATCTTCAGTGTGATGAGCGTTTCGTCATACCCTCCTCTGGTCCCTTTTTGTCAGGGCTGAACAACAGCGAGGTAGTGTATCCAGCAGTTCGGACTACTACACTCTCTCCCTATGCAGACAACAGTCCCACTGATTGACAACGGAACCCAGACCCCATTCACTGGACATGATTTTATTTTATTTTTTTGTCTACAGCCTACTGGTTCAAAAGAAGGTGGGCGAACTTACACACTGCCCTAAACCACCAGATTCTGTATGCTCCTGTTCCATTTACCAATGTTTCCTACACTCCCTGTGGAACTACAGTCTGAATATAAGAACACCCAAAAAACCATAATGGTGTAGTAAATCAAAAGACCATTCACTGCGCTTAGGTCTGAATTACACTTACAAGATAGTTGTAAGTTACAGGCATGTAGAAATACGAGGAGCTCAATGTTCTTCCTTTTCAACCTTTATAAAAAGATTAAGAGGGAGAGACAACATTGCACCAGTAAAATCATTAATATAGACTTTATTGCACTCACAGGATTGAAGTTAAAATTCAGTATATCAAACACTTCTTTTCCGGTCTTTAAGGTCCCTTCTATTCTGATGGTGTGCTTAATGGTAGCCGGCAAAATAACAAAATGAAATAAAACAATAAATAGTACAATATAAATAACAAAAGTAAGGTGCCCTCTTGTTCTCTCTGCCCTACGCGTTTCGTCCTGAACAGGACTTCCTCAGGGTCAAGTGAAAGAAAGAAGCTTGATGTCCTCGATCCATTTTTAACTGTAGAGATTGTATCGCCCGCCATTTCCACATCCAATCGGATTGTAACCTCATTATTACCGTCACCTGTAATCGTGGGTCTTGTCTTCATGCGTTTCAAGTCTCGTTTTGAAGGTATACTTCGGAAATCATACCAAGCATCACGTGAAACGCATACTTGCGTTCCACGATTGTAAACCCGGAAGTCCATCCGTATAGCGGATGAATACAAATGCACATAAAGAAAGCAGAAATAAAATAACAATGAGAGACAGTACTTTTGTCATAAAATTGAGAGGGTTACTTATTAAAAAAAAAAAAAAAAAAAAAGCATACAAGAAAGATAGAAAAAAGCAGTCAAATTTTTATATACAAAAGGTGAAATCTCTGAAAGGGATATTTTTAAGTTCATTAAAGGCATTTTAAGGCTAATAAATGGAAGAGTATACCCAATGAATAGACTTTTTTAAATAGAAATAAACCACAATGACAGTGAACTATAAAAATAACATCTAATTATAGTAATATTACAAAAATATAATGAACTCTTTTATATATTAATATAAATAGTTATTAAAACATTTTTTTAAAATTTTTATTTTTAAAAAATTCTGATCTAAAAAAACAATTTCTTTTTATTCTAGTGAATTGACTTTGTGAAACACCTCAAAGCCAATTCAGATGATGTGCACTTCTAATGTTTATAAAAGAATTAGAATCTGTGGGTTTAAAAAAAGTCTTGGTCTTAATGGTCGAATTCTCTAAATAAATAGTCAAATCTCCCTGTGGAACGACCGGTCACTCCAGGCCTGTCTGTCTACCCTTTGGCTCTAAGAATTTGATCCTTGTGTTCCACCAAGTGCCTTCAGACAAAGATTTCAACCTCTATTTTCACTCCCCTTGGTCATCTCGAGGTTTTGCAGCCTACCAAGGAAATCAAGCCCCATGTCACCTCATGGGTAAGGTTCTTGGGATTCTGTACAGACACGCCCTTAGGAGTTTTTCTTTGTCTACCACTGACACAGGTTTCCTCATTCTGCTTCAAGTACCGGAGACATCTAGGGTGCGGCCATGGGCCCCTCCCATGCTGACCTGCATGGTAGATTCTTTCTCAGATGAGGCCACTCTCTTTGTAGATCAAGGGGGAGTGGAAAGGTTCCATTCGGCCCTGTCCCAATCTTTATAGTGGATTCGGACGCGCATCTTGGTGACTGGAGAACTGCTTGCACACCCACATACACGGCTGACACTTGGACAATTGGAGAAGCCACCTTCTTCATCAAGGGTCGAGTACTAATGGCAGTTTCTTTTGCAAGCCCAAGCCAGCCAGTGCCTTTCAATCTATTGTGTCTGGCTGAGAATGTTCGACTTGCCGGAACCAAATCACAGCTACCCAAGAACAGCGAATCTAACAGCATTTTGCTTGTTTTTTTTCCGCATTTGGAGGATCATCAACAACTGGCATCTTCTTCGATCAATCTACCGTCACATCTCGCGGTTGATGGGTACATTCGGCACTTATTTCTTTATATGAGATTACTTACCAGCGACACTAACAATGTTGATTTGTTGGCTGAGCATTTAAACGGTAAATATGAAGCCTCCTGCCATGTTATACATTTCCACATTATGCTAGCTTTAGTGTACCTATAATCTTAATAATAATGATAGGAGGTGAATATTCCCTTCCCTATTTCATCCCTCCCTTGTTTGCTTAGTTGTCAGATGTTTGGGGTAATCAGGTATGTATACAAGGTATGCTTGTTGTCTCTGCTACCTGTCACTTGTTTATGTTTCCGCTTCCAACATAAGGTTGGGGATCTCTGTATATTACGGTAATTCTGGTTGTTGCACTGTGTGCCTGCATGTTTGTTCAGAGTACATTTCATTATCTAACCAGTCCATTCAATTCTGTTTCTCTCGTTTCACTTTACAGTTCGTCCGTGGTGTCATGTTTGACATTTCTTCTCGGATGGATGAAGTCATTGTAGTCATCATATCCTAGGACTTAGTTTTTTTCTCTACATTGTTTTTCTGCCTTTTGTTCTGTTTTGTCGCAGCTTGAAAGGGGAAGCTATTTAGTTGTTTCTTCTGTGTTAATGTGCTGCTGTGGCATTCTAGTAAAGAGAGACATAAGAAAATATTGTCCTCCTGTCATTATTAAAATTAAGATTATAGGTACACTAAAGCTAGCATAATCTACAATTATTTGGCCTTGAATCAAAGCTGCATGCCCTTTGGTGGCCACAGCCAGACCCTGGGCTTGAATCCAATCGAACATCTCTGGAGAGACCTGAAATTGCCTGTCAACTGATGGTCTTTATCCAACATGACAGAGCTTGAAATGAGCTGCAGAGATGAATGGCATAAACTACCAAAATTGAGGTAAGCAAAGCTTGTCACATCATAATCAAAAAGACCCGAGGCTATAATTTCTGCCACAGGTGCTTCAGCTGAGTTAAGAGTCTGTAAACTTATGTTAATTTGATATTTTAATCTTTTCTGCTTATTATAATTGGAATGGTGTCAAAATATTTTTTTCTTTGTCATTATGGGATATTAAAATTAGATTGAGAAAAAAATAATTTCAACAACTGTAGCACAAGGTAGCAACATTCAAAATTACTAAAAAAAAAAAAAAAATGAAAAAAATTGAGGTATCTGGATACACATACGCACACACATAGAACCTTCTTAAGTATATTCTCTGTGACATTACTTTATATTTGTTATATTCATTAAAGCATATTAAATTTTCCACTAATCATGTTTGATTCAACAAGTCATCATTGCATGCATTATGCAGAATATATTATGCACACTTTGTCAACTAATTTTTCTTACCATATGAGTTAATGAGAATGTGACCTTTCTCTTCCACATGGCACTTACGAAGACATTACATACGTAATGTTTCAATAAGAATGTAATTTTTACCTTATTCATTTTTAATACACCTCATTTGTGACCTTGTCTTCTGTCAGTATCTAGGTTATAGATCATTTAGCTGAAAACAGCAAGTTAATTTGTTAGTGTAGGACTCACTTAAGATGGTTGCCTTCACATGGCAATTGAGTTTACAGTGTAATGGCCATTGGAGTGATACAAAGAAAACCTCCAGTTATTTATATGTTCATAGGGATTTTGGGAAGTGTGCAGTTAACTGTCAGGATTAGGTTAGGAGTGCCCATGGATTGCTGAGAATTCATTACTTCGTTTTATAGGCTGAAAAAAAAAATGTTCAGCTTTTCTCACATCAGTTTTTGCTATTTGACAAAATAACAACAAAATAACAGTTTGAGGCAAGTCCCAATTTTGCAACAAACAAAATCCTTCTTGACCCGAGAATGTCAGTCAGATCTCTGCTTGGATCAAGAATCTGTCACCCCTAATATTAAACATTATTTCGACTAATATTATCTTTTTGTGAGTATTTATCCGGTTGCTATTTAAACACACGTGCAGACTATGATTAAACCTCCTCTTAAGGCAGATAATTCCACATCTTTATTTTTTTTACTGTAAAAGCCCTTTCTTTGTCTTAGACTGAATCTCCTTTCTTCCAGTATAAGTGGGATTCCTATTTATAGTCCTGTTTATGAATAGACTCCATTATCAGATCCTGGGAACAAAACTCCGATGGGAGGTGAGGGTCCAATAACAGAAATGAGGATGAAATCCCTGCTGGACTCACTAAACAACTCCCTGATGCATCAGTTCAGAGAGGTAGTGGCTAACATAACTAAAGATAAGGCTTATTTGGGCAAGCACATCTCGCACATAGAAAATAAAATGGCGGATGTCATGCAAGACATGGAAAACAGATTAAAAAGCCATGAGGACAAGCTGACAGATTTGGAGGACTGTTCAAGGAGGAATAATGTGCGCATAACGGGCTTTGCGGAATCCATAGAAAACAAGCACCTACTACAATACGTTACCTTATTTACTAAACTCCTGCCAGAAGTGGACCCAGGACTCCTCATAATAGACCGCATCCACAGGGTTGGTAGACTGAAACACATACCTGAATCATCACTGAGAAATGTGCTCATGCTGATCCATTACTTTCATATTAAAGACCAAATCATGAAAGCCTGCTGCAAAAACCGACCACCAACCGGAATACAAATCTCTGCAAATTTATGCTGACCTCTCTCCAACCACCCTGCTTCAGAGAGGACTCTCCCTAATAACAGCGTTTCTTCCGGCTCAAAATGTACCGTACCGATGGGGATTTCCCACCAGGACACAAGTGACGAGGAGCGGGACTTTACACGCGGTCAAGACAGTGGAGGAAGGACGCAAGATCCTACAGGAATGGGACATACCTATCCCGGCCCCAAAATCACCATCTGCACCATACACCAAGAGACTGTCCCCGGAATGGCAAAAGGTCCGGTAAAAACCACGAACTCTCATAAGACCGTGTATAACCACCGTCGCATGGGGTGACAGATCCCCTTGGGTAACGTAGATTCCTTCCTCATGTTAATACAAAAGTGTTTGTTTATAGCACATAAGGTGCAGCTGGGTGGTTTTGTGTTATTTAGACAATGGGACAAGGCAGGCCCAGGTGCTCAAATTAAGACCCTCACACCTATGAGTCCAATGTTTAAGTTAATACAAAAAAAGTTTGTATACAGGCAATAGAGTGAGCACCAAAACCTGTGCGGACTACAGTCATCCATATGTGTTAAGAAAATGTTTGTGACCTAAGCATATCATGCAGTTAGCATATAGTGCCATCGCCAGTAGGCTGACTACTTAGACGCACTGGCGGGTGTCACTATAACCACGTTCCCAGGTAGTTGCCTGAGCCTAGTTATTGGCAACTCAACCCCCTTGGGGGACAGTAACAGGGCTATCTTGTTTAATACTTTTTTTCAAGTACATTGTTTTATGGTATCATACCCCTCTATTTTACCACCCACCCACTTACCCACCATTCTGTGATACCAGAACTTGTGATTAGGTCAGAACAGATTTTTCAGGCATTTAACAGCCCCTGCAACCTTGACCAACTTTATGAAAATAGTCACAAACAACGTTAAGGGGTTAAACACCTAACACAAACGCAAGCTGTTATACAAAGATTTGTCCAAATGGCAGAGTGACATAGTGTGCTTACAGAAGACGCACTTTAATAAACTCACCGCAGTTCTTATACCCAAAACAATATTAGACCGTTCCACTCCACTGCCCAAATGGGCAGTGTTGTCATTGACCATTTTGGTCAATGACAACATAGCGTTCAATCTCTTGCACAAGATCTTTGGTATCCAGCAACAATTCATATCTCAGATCATGGCCCTGTATAATGGACCAATGACGATGTTGTCTACAAGGGACTTTACCTCCACTAGATTTAAGCGCACTAGTGGCACACGGCAAGGTTGTCCCCTGTTGCCGCTTCTATATATATTAGCATTAGAACCTATGAAAGCACTGATAAGATCCATGCCCTGTGTCCACGGCATCAAAATAGGGGACAGGGAACACAAGCTGTTTGCCTGATCACACTAACCCAACCACTAACGTCTGTACCAGCAGTCCACAAAATCCTGATGGCCTATGGTGTTGTGTCCTACTAAAAGCTTAACGAATCAAAATCCCAAGCTATGGGAATTTATCTCACAATGGCGACCACCCAATACCTTAAGTCGAAGTATAGATTTGATTGGGCAGATAAACACATTCAATTCATAGGCCTCTAGTTGACAGACAACTATATCAGGGTCTGGAAGGCGATAGAACAAACGATGAGAGGCAAACACATCTAATGGGTAGGCAGAGCAATGGCATTTAAAATTGTTATTGCCTAAGCTACAATATATTTTCCGTATATTTTCCGTTTATTGCCCATACCTGCACCAATATCTTTTTTTCAAAAAGGTGCAGAAAGATTTACCACATTTATATGGGCAGGAAAAATAAACAGGGTATCAATGAAGCACCTATATAGACAATATGACGAGGGAGGGATGGGAGTCCCTGATTTCCTACTATACCACAAGGCAGCAGTGATTGCACTCATGATACTGGCATGATACCGCTCGCAGTGGGTCTCAATTGAAGAAAGCACCTTGGGCGCCTACCTACTTTATTCATTTCTTCTTTTTATCTGTTTTTTTTGTCATGATCCTTTAAATAAAGGGGCACCGCCCATATTGAGCATTTAAAGGCACAGCACATTTTAAATTACACTTATTTTATTCACCTATTTTACTCCACAAATTTTATTTTATTGTGATTATCCATACATAGTACTTTAGCCATTAGTCACTAGCTAGCTCCTGGAGTCTGTACTCTACAATCTAGAGTGTTTTCTAACTTGTCTTTTACATAGGTTTTTTGTGAATCCCTATTCTTTTCCAGTTTTGAGCAGCTCAGTGCAAGTCTGTCTTCCTCTCCCCGTGTGTTACATTAGGTACACCATAATATTTTTCTTCCTGTTGAAGAATGGCTTATTCTGTAAGTTAGAAAAATGCCTGTTTGACCAGAGGTACAGTTTCTAGGATATGTAATACCTGCCTCTGGTTTCAAGATGGACCCACGCAAACTGAAAGTTGTGTTACAGTGGCCAGTACCCAAGGGTCTTAAAGCTGTACAACGCTTTATTGGATTTGCAAATTATTATCGCAGGTTCATCAAAGGTTTCTCGTCTGTATAATTACTCCTATTACCAACTTACCCGAAAAGGAGCTTACAGTAATACTTGGCCCAAAGAAGCAATAGAGGCATTTGAAAAGCTTAAATCTTTATTTGTTTCAGCACCCATTTTAGCACATCCCAATCCCGCCAAACCTTTTATTTTGGAGGTTGATGCTTTAGAGGCAGGTGTAGGAGCTATTTTGTCTCAACAGGAAAACTCTGATAAATCTCTGAATCCCTGTGGGTTTTTCTCCCAAAAATTATCATCTGCCGAAAGAAACAACAACACCGGAAATAGGAAATTATTGGCCATTATTCTGGCTCTTAAAGAATGGAGACATCTCTTAGAAGGTTCCAAAGAGCCACCTTTGATTGTTACGGATCATAAGAACCCGGCTTATATTTGGGATGCTAAGGGATTGTCTTCCAGACAGGCTAGATGGTCACTTTTCCTTTCACGTTTCAATTTTGTTATAACTTACAGACCAGGCACTAAAAACAGTAAGGCCGATGCTCTGTCCAGACAGTATGATAAAGATGAGATACCAGACCAAAAGACATCTCCTATCATAGCCCCTGAGTGTCTTATAGCTATAGCTGCATCGAAATGGTCTTCTCCCCTCCTTTGTGCCATAATAGCAGCTCAGACTCAGGCACCAGCAGAGAAGCCACCAGCGAGGTCTGAGATACATTGTCATGGAATAATGTGAGTGACAGCTGGACATCCTGATATACACAAAACCCTGTCTGCCATCACTAGAACATTTTGGTGGCCATCACAGGTGATGTCAAGCAATATGTGGGAGCATGTAGGATCTGTGCTGTGTTCAAGGTTTACAAAAATTACCTCCCAGGTGTTTGCAGCCACTTCCCATACCAAACACTCCATGGACCCACTTAGCCATGGATTTCATTGTTTATCTCTCAAATTCTAATGGGTATAACACTATCCTTATGGTGGTGGACCATTTCTCCAAAATGACAGATTTATACCTCTCAAAAAGGTGCCATCATCCCAGGATCTTGTCCATGTATTCTTACGTGAGATCTTTAGACTATATGGAATACCAAAAAACATAGTCTCTGACAATTTGTATCCCGGTTTTGGCATGCTTTCTGCAAACAGTTGGGCATAGAACTTTCTTTTTCCTCTTCGTATCACCCTCAAACCAATGGAGCAGCTGAAAGAGCCAATCAAGTCAATTAAGCCTTAGAGTCTCATTGACATTGCTTTATTGATGCTAATCAGTCTAACTGATCAGAACTTTAACCTATGGCTGAATTTGCCAGAAACAACACACCCCACGAGTCCTCTGAGTTAAGTCCTTTTTTTTGTTAGTAATGGTCATCACCCCACTTTATTGCTTCAGATTTATCGGACACAAACATTCCAGCTTGAGACATCCGTTTGGCTTCTATCCATGACATGTGGACTTTGGTGCACTAAGCATTGCAATCGGCCTCCAGATGCACTAAGGTCCAGGCAGATAAGCAACATGGTGCCATTCCTGTCTATCAGGTTGGAGTCAGGGTCTGGCTTTCCACGCTCCATATCAAATTGAAAGTACTTTCCATGAAACTAGCTCCTCGCTTTATATGTGCTTTCCGAGTCCTTAGACGCATTAATCCTGTGACGTACTCTCTCGCCCTTCCTGCACATTTGTAGTTGTCGAACACATTCCATGTGTCTTTATTGAAACTGCTTACTTGCAATCGATACACCAAATGGTTGGTTCTTCCTCTCCCTCTGTTTTTTGCATGCCGGGAGGTCCGTTCCATACTGGAGATTTCTAGGGGTGTTTTGTTTTATTTGATGCATTGGAAAGGTTATGGAACTGAGGAGTATTCATGGATTGCTGCTGTTAGAGTCCTCGTCTTGTAAAAACTCCACAAAAGTCACATCCCCTGATAGCCCTGAACTGGAGGACCAACATATCCAAAAATCAAAGAAAAAGTTACCTGTGCTCTCTCCTAAATCCCTATGTATATTTAAACAATGGAGGTCATTTAGTTACTCATATGGCCATTGGAGGGAATGCACACCTGCCAACATCAAGGCAGACCCCCATAGGTGGGTCCTACACTGACCTTTCACTCTGCTTCCTTGAGCCTCTGGCAAAGATATCTCTAATGAGACAGAGAGGGTTATTTTTTAAATACACCCCTATATACTTATTAACCCTTAATAGGGAACACGTGGGATGGACGGCAGCTTTGTAACATAGCTATTTGATACAAAATCCCATCCCATGTGCTCCCTATTAAGGGTTAATAAGTATATAGGGGTGTATATAAAAAATACCCCTCTCTGTCTCATTAGAGAGATCTTGGCCATTGGAGTAACTAAATGACCTCCATTTGTTTAAATATATAGTGGGACCTCGGTTTACGAATTTAATGCGTTCTCCAGGATGTTTCTTATTGCGAACAATTTGTCAACCGAAACGCGATTTTCCCATAGGAATGCATTGAAAACCAATTAATCCGTTCTGGAGGTCAGAAAAAAGTAAAAAGGAGCTGGCATGGAAACCAAACCATAATGCAGAATACACAATAAAAGGCATGCAAACGACGCAGCTCAGCTCCCTACTTTTTCACAGCTTGAGAAATGCACCAAAAAGTCCCAAAAACAACGGCAAACAATTTCCAGAATGGCTCCAAAACTCGATGCAAAAGCCGCTCCAACACCTCCACACTTGACACCATGTGCTACCCACAGGCTCCAGCATGCAGGGGGCTGTGCTATAAACCACCCAGGTGCAATGCATCATGGGGAAACTTGCTTTGTAGTGCGAAACAAATTTGTAAACCGAGGCAATATTTTCAATAGATTTTCATTTGTAAACCCAAAATTATGTTCACTGAGGCCTTTGTAAACCGAGCTACCACTGTACATAGGGATTTAGGAGAGAGCACAGGTAACTTTTTCTTTGGTTTTTACTGTATGTATTGGGGCTGATATGTACTGTGGTCATTGCTGCTGTGTGAAAGGAGTGAAGGGAGTGAGCGCAGGACTTGTTTTTTTGTATTTATATCCAAAAATCCCCCAGATCGGTTCAGGGGTTCTGGATTTCCATGGAAGTCATAGTTTTGGTCTCTTTCTGGAGTACAACAGTACATAAATCACATATGTTTTTAAAAGGCCTCTTTTGGCAAGAGGCTGGCCATCAGACCCCTCCAGGAGCCTGTGGTGAGGTTACTATCACCACACCATTGATTTATAAAAAAGCAAAATAATTTTTTCATCCCGAGGATTAATGCCCCTATTTATACATGACAATACCTTACTGGCCTTAGCAACTGCCCATTTACATTGCAAATTGATGCCTTTTTTGTTGTCTATAACAATTCCCAAATCCTTCTCATGTGTGGTTATCCCTAATTTACTACCATTTAGGGAGTAAGTTGCTTGTGCATTCTTTACCCCAAAGTGCATAACTTTGCATTTATCTACATTAAATTACATCTGCATTTGAGTGTCAAATCCCCTATTCTATCTAAATTCCTAAGCAGCATAGTGTTGTCCTGTTCATATTGTATAACTATACCTAGTTTTGTGTCATCTGCCAATATGGACAGCTGACTTTCAATGCCTATTTGAAGATCATTTATAAATGTTAAATAAAAGCAGTCCCAGAACAGAGCCCTGAAGGAACCTTTCTAGGAAGTTTGTTGAGGCACAAAGACTTTATTAGAATAAGGAAGGACATTCCCAGCTGTCAAAAACAGGAATAGAATTAAAGGCAACGTAAATACAATGGTCAGGAGCAATCAGCAATTACATTTCAGTAAGAAAAGCAATGATCAAGAAGCTAAGAAACCAAAACACTAACAAGGGAAGCAAGAGACGGGGATTGGAAAAAAGAAAGCACCTTGAAACAGAAGAGCCAATCACTGGTTTGATTGAGATTTTATAAGAAGGACCATTCTTAATGACGTATGTTGAACATGAGAAACAACCCCATTGCCTACACGACACTTAAACATTTGGGAGGCTGACCTTGGTTGCCATATATCTGGCAAATTATGACACATAATATACAACAAATGTGTTAAAATAACTTTCTGTATTCTTTTTGGGGGGAACTACATGTGAATTAGCCATTTGTATCTGGATCCCATCAGACTACAGTAGGTCTTCCAGGGGTCTCTCCTATAGGCTTTTAAGGATTAAGAGTGCATGGTTGCTATTTGCAGGTTAAACTTGAGACTTTCTCTAGCCTTTTGTTATCCGTCACAGGATGTGATTTAAGAAAAAAAAAAATATATCAAGTTCTGTGTCATTCCATATACCTAAAATATTAGGATTGTTATTTGCAGTTTTGTGCACAAACTTCAAAATACTCTTTAGGTTTTTGTTTTTTTTAACTATATTTGTCTGAGCTTGTATTGTTAAGGACATCTCTCATCAAATTTTCACTTCTCACTTTAGAAAAGCTTATTACTTCAAATACAGCTTATTGATCTTTTTTAAAGATGTATGTTTTTGTTTGGTAAAATATCACATTTTATCTGGCTGAGCAACCATGCAGAGTCTGACTTTACAGTTATTTCATCAATTGCTGCTCAACGTAACATGACTGCTGCTGTGATAGCTCTGTATGAAAGTACAGGAGCACTCAAGTTAGGATGAGCAGTAGCTGATTAGGTAATAGTAGAGTCTGACACAGCAGAGCCAGATAAAACTAAAATAATCACACACAAATAAAAAAAATCAATGTACATTATTTAAAAATAATCATTAAGATTCAATAAATGTAATCAGCTGTTAAATAAAAAGTGGACATTTGATGAGTTGTCTTTTAATGTTATGTTTATAGTGAACAAGTTTGTGCACTGCAAATAAAACAATGCACAAGGAGAATAAAATATGTTGATCTGTTAAATCCCCTTAACATGAAAAAAAAGTGCAAATATAAATGACTTCATTGTGTTGTGGACAAAATATTAGAATTAGTAAAATGTCTATTTACTCTGTGCACATTCCTGTGTTCAGTAACTGCTCCTGCTACCTGCTCGCCCCCCCCTCCCATACACTATCGAAGATGGCGCTGGAATGTGGGGAAGAAATTCATGATAACCGTAATATCACACCCAGTGGGATGTACATTGAATGCATCACTTAACACCTAACCAATTATTAATGTTTTCTTCTCTGTTATCTATAATTATGCATATGATGTATTTCTGCTTTATAAAGGCACACCGGCCCCCAGAATAAAGCATTCCTGAGTATTTCATAATCTGGAAACTTGTGTCTTGTGTGAAATTACTTCTGGAAGCGTGCACGCATATACTTATTAACTTGGACAGGGGCAGATACACAAAATTATCAAACACTTGGTTTGATCCTTATCAGTTGCACACATCAGTAATAAAATAGAGCAGTGATTATAAAGGTACCAGTAAGCAACAGTAAGACTAGTCCAGGGATAGGCAACCTTTGGCACTCGAGATAGTGTAGACTACATCTCCCATAATGCTGTCAAAATATCAGGGTAGATGTAGTCCACAACTTCTGGAGTGCCTGAGATTGACTGGGCTAGTTTTAATAACCCCTGGACTAGTCGAAGTCATAATACAGATCATTAAAAAGAAGCAGCAATAGTTAGGTCAATATACTTAGCAACCAGATCAGGAATCGGGCCAAAGGGAAAGACTTTGCAAACAATTGTCCACCACTGGTCTCATCAACCTGAAAGTTAGTAGAACATAGTTCAGAGTTAAAACTTTCCAGTTAAAACTAAGCAAGGGAAAGATGTCTAGTGTGGATCTAAATTATTACTACAATTGTAACTAGTGGAATGCGCCCTACTATGCATCCTATCAGAGTTTGATAAAGTGCAATTCTGTTTCCTTTTCACCTAATGTGCATCGAAAAAGAAATGCTACAGGTTGCACAGACTACCCATGTAATTGCACATATGTAGAAGCAATGCAAGCTTAGATTAACGGAGTATGAAACGATTTTATAGATGTGTAGTTCTTAATTTTATGATGGATTTATTGCTTCATGTCGGTCAGCCAACAGCATCCATTTCTTCTTTCTTCATTTTAGGAACCGCTGTCACAAGAGAAAGTACTATGAGAGCGCATACTACCAGCGCATTGACCGTAAACGGCATCTGTGGGCGAACAGGTAGGGCACTCCATGGATGTATCTGCTGGAATGTGACTATTTCTTTATTTCCACATGGTATATATATTTTTTTTTACCATTGGTGAGGCCTGGATAGAATTGGTGTGAAACAGCTTTTGTTCAGAAATTGCAGTAACAAGCTCTGGCCTTAATCCCCATGTACATTTACACAAAATGGAGGCTCTTTAGTTTTATTCCAATGGCCATTTGAATATATAAGCTCACCTGCCACGTCAAGGCAAGCCTCAAAAGGTTAGTCCTACACTCATTAGATTTGCTGCTATCAGCCAAGAATCTCCAATGAGACCGGAAGGGGTATTTTATAAACCCTTTCAGGGCTTCTACACATACAATAAACTTTGCTGGTAAACATCTCTAATGAGACATGAAGGGGTGTTTTATAAACCCCTAAATACTTATTAACCCTAAAGAGGGCTATAAAACATTCAAATCACCTTGCCGGTATCAGCTGAATTTCTCAGTTGGGACAGGAAGGGGTGCTACCTTTACATACTTATAAATTCTTATTTTATATGCCTTGTGATTCTCTCTCATCTCTCATCTCCTGACATTTTTTTATTTACCCAGGTTTTTTTCCCTTTTTCTTTTTCTAACTCCCCTTTTGCCTTATTTCCCCATAACATATAAAAACTTTTCAATACAAAATATTTGAAAAGAAATGTAAAAGCAAAAAGGTAGGGCAAATGGAAACATAGAGGAAAATAAAACCGTGAATTTCCAGAGAAAAGTTAATTGCTGCTTATCCTAGTTGTTTTTGTTTACTGACCCATTTTGCTACTTGCTCTAAAATTATATATGTGGAAATAAAGTAAAGAACTGGGAGCATATGATATCATGTGAAAATGGTCAGCTATTACATTTAGAAAACAAGTGAGCGGAGAGCTGTAATGGGGTACATAGCAACAAGCTGTCAAATGCAGAAAGTGACAAAGGGCTATTAGTAACAGTGTAGGACATCAACAAGAACGCTATAACAGATACTTGGACAGCAGAGAAATGTAAATAATACAATGGGACAAGAGACAGATGTTAGCAACAGAGAATATGACTGTGATGATATACATTGAGCAGTGTGAAAGAAGACAAATGGAAAGAACATAATCAGCAACAGAGAATTATACTGGAGACACACATACTAATATAAAGATATATGTAGCCGAAAACAAGACAACAGGGAGATGTAGGGTAGAAGGACTAGAATACTGAGTAATGTAAATCACAAACAAAGACATATGAATGACAGCAAACACATGCACATAATAGAATGTCACATAACAGAGAAACATAAGTAAAAATAGTCCCAAATTAGGAGTGACAACAGGCAAATGGCAGAGATATTGGGTTAATGGCTGTTGTGTGTTTGGTAACCAGGGGAATATTATTGGGTTGTTCTTGCATGTCCCACCTCCTCTGAAAATACTAGAGACAAGAATATTCAAGAACATCTCAAGGTATATCTCCATACCAAGTGCTTAAGCTGACAAATGAAGACTAATGAAATAGGTCACTTTACATTATTTTTCTCCCCCTTTCAATATGTGAAGACTCCAGAAATGTGTAAGCATTCGCCTAGGACGCCGGCCTCCTGGGGGCGCCCACCGGGATGTTTCCTGGTTGGCTACCCCTGTCTGGGACCGCAGCGCTGGGAGAGCGGCTTTTGAGCAGCCCCCAGTGCAGGGCCAATACTCAAAGCGCCCGAAGGTGGGGGCGCCGAGAGGATCCCTGTCATAGGGGATCCCTCAGATTGCCCCGAAGCTCTGCTCGGTAAGGCAGAGCAGGCACCTACTTACCTTGATGGCAGGTGCCTGCTCTGCCAAAAAATGCCGGTGACCAGGAGGAGAGTGACACAGAGCAGGAAGGTGGCGAGGGAGGCTGTTCTCACTCCTCCCTCGCGCGCCCTCTGTAATGCCGGGAGCCAGAATATGACGTCATGCCGGCCCCGGCATACTAAATGGCGCGCTGGAGGAGTGAGGAGCTGCCCCACACTGGACCCCAGGGAGGTGAGTGTCAGTAAGTGTCTGCCTGTGTGTGTTTGTCAGTGAGCATGTATGTCAGTGAGTGTGTGTGTGTGTATGTCAGTGAGTGTATGTCTGTCAGTGTCTGTGTGTGTGCATGTGTGTGTGTCTGTCAGTGAGTGAGTATATGTGTGTGATTGTGTCAGTGTGTCTGTGTGTATGTCAGTAAGTGTTTGTATGTCAGTAAGTGTTTGTATGTGTCTGTCTGTCAGTGAGTGAGTGTCTGTCAGTGAGTGAGTTTGTCAGTGAGTGTATGTCTGTCTGTGAGTGAGTGCATGTCTATCAGTAAGTGTCTGTGTGTGTGTGTGTCTGTCAGTGAGTGAGTATATGTGTGTGATTGTGTGTCAGTGTGTGTCTGTCAGTGAGTGTTTGTATGTGTCTGTTTGTCACTGAGTGAGTGTATGTTTGTCAGTGAGTGTTTGTCAATGAGTGTATGTCTGTCAGTAAGTGTCTGTGTGTGTGCATGTGTGTGTGTCTGTCAGTGAGGGAGTATGTGTGTGTGATTGTGTGTTCGTGTGGCTGTGTACCTGTCAGTGAGTGTGTGTATGTCAGTAAGTGTTTGTATGTGTCTGTCAGTGAGTGTATGTTTGTCAGTGAGTGTATGTTTGTCAGTGAGTGTATGTCTGTCTGTGAGTGAGTGCATGTCTGTCAGTAAGTGCCTGTGTGTGTGCATGTGTGTGTGTCTGTCAGTGAGGGAGTATGTGTGTGTGATTGTGTGTCAGTGTGGCTGTGTACCTGTCAGTGAGTGCGTGTTTCTGTCAGTGAGTTAGTGACATGTGGGGGTGGCAAAATGGATCTTTGCCTAGGACAGCAGAAATCCTTGCCCCAGCCCTGTTTGTAAGTGCACCTATGCAGTCAGGAAACATTAGCATAGATCAGTGGCTTTGTGGACCCTGGTACCAGCATTTAAAAAAACAAAAACTCAAAGTGTGTATGAAAAGCATATAGTATGTCTTAAAAAAACAATATTGGGTGCTTATAGTATGAGTTGATCTGCATAACATATGTTACTGCGATCTCAAAACAGAATCATGGAAATAGCTCAGAATATATTAAAATTATGTAAAAGATTGGATCTTTCATTTACTGCTGTGCATTGTCACATATGTAAAGTTTTTACCCTCGTAATTTAGTTTCTGAAAGTATCTGTGGTTTCTGACATACTCTGTTATGCTGAACTGATTTCAGGAAACGTGTGCCCTGATAAAGCAATAATTGGCAGTGTTTTTATGTATTGCTCAAAAGTTAAATTAGACTGAACTAATAAGTAAACCATTTTAGTTTAAATAAAAAATCCTGTAGAATACACACAGAGAGAGGCCTGCAGACAGACCCTGTAGATTTAGCATGACTCATTTTTTCTTCTTTTGAAAAGTTTCCTTTCTACTTTCAAGGTCATATTAAGAACAACACGTTCAACCAAACAATAGCACAATGCCTTTTAATTTTTATTTTTAAACCTCTTTTGTCCATCTTCGTCTTAGTATTGTTCATAGACGTGGGTTTTGCAGGCATTCGAGAACCTGCATTACTAGAGGGCTTTATTCTTTCAGTTGCAATAAGAATAACTCTACATGAAAACGTGTTCTCAAAATAATTAAATGCATAAATAGTAGTAGTTTTGCTGGACCTGGTATAATTCCAGCTGTGTGTTCCTTACAAATTATGTAAATGTTGAATGCAATTAGGCAAATTATAATATGCCAAATAAATTATTCATTCATGTACGTTGCAAGTGCATGGTCATGTTCATGTAGAACTGAATTGTTTCCCTCTAAACGGTAAGTTTGGAGAGATAAGTAGAAAACCTGAGTTGATCTTGTTAGCAAAATTGTGTTTTTAATGGTGCAATTTACATGCATTATATATTTTAGTTTATGGAAAAGGCTGTTTGATTAACTATATTCTGATTTTATGTGGTAACATATAAAACATACGTTGCTCCAAAAACGCGCTTAATAACTCTGTTAGTTGGGCAAAAACTTGTAATGGCTTGCACAAATTTACCATTATAGGATTATTTATGTATATTATAGGAGTATTATAGGTGTAGCTATCTTATAAAAACTAACAAAGTTAAACTTTTACCTCATTGATTTGATGTCACATGCAATCATAAATGTCAGGGATAGATTTGATAAGTGCTGTATTGAGTGCAAAGAGCTAAATGTTCTTATTTAGCAATTTGCTTTAGTATATCACCTGCTTTTGCTTTGATAAATATCCCCCACCAGAAAGGAGCATCACTGGAGGGACTGACAGGGGTCCTGAAACAGTGAATCCCGTTAAAGTCCAAGCAACATTACCTTTAGACCTGTGTATTCAGTTTCAAATGAATCACAATTCTTCTAAAATTTGGGCAATCAGCAATTTGTCATGTAATGGACAATCCATGGGGGTTGGGGTCAGGAGAGTATAATGAAAGGGATTTTTTTTGTTGTTGTTTGTTTTTTTGCAGTACATTAAAAGGCACATTTTGAAGCATGTTCACCCAAAATAGTTTTCCCTATAATAACATGGGAACTTTGTCTAAACTAAAAAAGGCCACATGGACGATGAAAATGTTATTTCTTTTCACTAAAGCAGTAATCTTACATATTAAAAAATTGCTATGTGGCCCCAAAAATGCACTTTTTCTTTTGTTCTTTACTACTTTTTCTATGCGGACTATACATTTAACATCCTCCTTCCCTTCTTCTCACTTCAGGATTGGATAAATCTTTAGCTGGGATGCTGTACCCCCTCTCTGGTTTTGAGCTCTGCCTTCCAGCTTCCTTGCTCTGTAAGAGTCTCGGGTGAACTGCAAAGGACCTCAGCTTTCTGTTAACTGATGACATGTTTGTCAAAATGTTTTTTCAGTGACCTAATAGAGACTGATGGAACACTAAGATTTTCATCAAGCCCAGAAACTGGCAGTGAGGGAGAGCTTTTTTTCTCTCTCCTGTGATAATGGAACACTGAGGATGCCATCAAGCACAGCAGCAGGCAGTGAGAAGAGACTATTTTTCTTACTCCATAGCTTGTTCACAGAAGGGTAAAAAGTTAACACTTTTTAAGAATACAGCCAAGGCTAACAGAAGGAACAGGGGGAAGAGGTTTGGTCCGGACAACCCGGCCTGTCTCTGGGCAACTTTGCTACGGGAAAGTTGGGACTTGGTGCAATTTTTAGAAAAAAAAAAAGAGCTTGGCCTAATTAATGTTGGAAGAGTTTCTCCAGCTGTCTTCACTCTGGACAACGTGGCCAGGCATAGCCTTAAGCCTACTATTTACATCTGACTCCACCATCCAGCTTAATTCCTCTCCCTTAAATTCCCTGGACATCTTAACCGGTAAATTTTGGATGAAGTGATTTAGGTGGGTAGCAATTTTTATGCAGATGGACCACCTGGCCTGCAAATGTGGGGTCAGCTCGCTTACTGCCTATGGCTGAGGTAGAAACTAAAAAGGTAGGCCCCTCAAAGACTCCAGTGGTTACCAGCAAGCAAACAGCAATTTTTAATCACCAAGAGATGGACCTAGTATGGATATCATTCTTGAATAGTGTATACAGCATTATTCACAAGTGTTTAATCATTAAGAGAGTATGAGATACAGCAAACAAAGAGTTTGAAAATTATGCAACACAATGAAAACTGAACATAATTACAAAATGAAAAATAAACATAATTATTAAACTGCGGGACTAAGAAATGATGGGATTGGTGAGATGCCTACTCCTATTTCTTTCTGCAACAGGCTATTAAAACTTATTTGTTCCCTGAGACAATAGTTTATGCCATTGAGTCAATCTATTCAAATCCCTTGGCTGCCGTCTTGGCTTCTGGAGCACTGTGGTTTACATTCAACATTACTAATGGCAATCAAGAATATTGGTGCTTATGCGCATGATAAGGTTCGTGTTCCGATGAACCCCCTTACTTGCAAACAAATGAAATAATTCTCAGCACATAGCAATGTCGTTTTATACTGGTTTATTGTGCCACCAAACATGAAAAGGCTTAACAAAGGCACATTTAGTATCAAAACATTGTCTTTTCACATTTGATGGCACAATAAATCATCCTAAGATGACATTGCTGTGTTCTGAGGATCATCTTATTTGTTCGCAAGTTGCAAAATCAGAACAGCAAAGTATTGGACTTTTTGCAAAGGGCATGTTGTCGTTTCTTATTGAGCCACATATCTAGCTCACAGTTCTACATGAAGCTTTGGCCACCTTTAGTAAGGTCTCTTACCATAAGGTTAGCCAATATAAATCACAGGTATTAAGTATTGATATACCAGTGGAATAACTTACATAGCTTAAACACAATTTCAGTAATGATTGACACACTGAAGTTATACAATATTTGGGTGTTAGAATATATATATATATAGCAACCAATCAATGATCCTTGCAGCAAACCTATGGTATACATGGGATTTGATTAAGGAGGATTTTCTCAAATAGCTTACATTTGAGATGTTGTGGCTTGGTAGGTGTGCTGCTATTAAGATTATAACATTCCTCAAGCCACCTTTTCTGCACCTTTTCTCTTCCCTTTAAAAAAATAAATAAAAAAAATTGCAATAAATTGAGTGATAACCGATTTGTGCATGCATATGCCCCAGCATGGGTTGTAATTGCCACCCAATACCAAGAAAGAAGGGCTGGGCTTTCCACATGTATATGCCTATTACCAGGCATTTCATTTGGCTTAGACATTGATGTTTCAGGTTCCAAGAGGAACATTGACTAGGGTTGACATAAAGGATACTCTGGTATACCCATTTAGGATATCCAGCATTCTCTAATTAGGGACCCTATCCCAAAGGAGGGCACAGATGATGGTTTCAGTGGCTTCCCATGGAGGTGTCTGCCTTAAAAAGTTAACTACTTACAACATATATCTGCAGTTGTAATCAAAATGATTTAACCCCCATTGAAAGTCAGGCTTATTGTCAAAATTTTGAGACTTTCAGCTATATTAATAAACAAATCAAACAAAATCAATTGCAGTAGCTCAAAACAACAAATGCTTCAAGCAATTTCCCCAAATGTAACTGAAAATGCAACTTATAATGACTTCTGCAGTCTCACAATTATTTAACCTTCTGAATAGAATCCCTCACAACAGCACAAATATGCAACACATGTGTTGTCTCAGTAATACCTGATAAAACTATTCAAGGGCTTCATGAGTTGCACCAGCTGTGCTTGAGCTGGAACACTTGAAAAACCTGAACTGGATAAGGGTTTGTTGGGTATCACAATTGACTACATGTTATAAATATGACTAAGACAAAAGAATAGTCCACAAAGTTAAGAGAAGAGATCGTCGCCCTTCAGAAACCAGAAACAGGATACAAAAAGATAGTGAAAGCAATGAAAGTTCATAGAGGTTGAATAATTTTGATTCCAACAGTAGATGGACCCAGTGTAGACACTGCAACTATTCTCTCTCATCTTGATATAGTCCACTAGCAAACAAAGGGTCACTTTGATCAAGGTGCACTTCTAAAAGGACATATTGCTTACATTCCAAGAACTACAAACTCTTAAAGGTATATCTAACAGGGAAGTGTTTAGATTTTATCAAGTAAGACAGTTTAACCTCCTGGAACTCTATAATGAGTAGACTAGCTAGGGCCTCTACGCCCTATTTAAAAACAAAGTGTAACGGCACCCCTATGCATAAAAGGGTTAAACCGCCTTTTAGAAGATCTTCCCCTTCCAGAGATGCAGGCACAGCTACTGCAGAACACCAAACCGCCGAACAGGAAACCATATGAATGCTGTAAACAGCAGAATAGGAAAAACCATAGGAATAGGTTCACACTCCTAGCAGTCAAACTGGAACAGCATACAATAAATCCCCCCAAAAACGAGACAAAGCTCTCTGTTGAGGGTCAAGCAGTGAACAGACAGAGCTGTGGGTTTATTGTGCTTATGTACACATTCTTACACATTAGTACCACCCACAGGGTTTTGGAACACAACCAATAAACACATACAATACACTCAGACACTCCCACACAAATTCCTCCCCTCTGCATGTGATTCAATTACCTTACACAATGGGTAATGCAATTTAGCACAAGCAGAGAAATACAATTTTTCCACATTATTCATAACTTGAAAAGTATGCATCACATTCACATAACACTTACATTTTCAGAATCAGCATATTCCAAATACAAACATACGTCAAAATCATACAAATTGGTCCAGTGGTTCAAAAGATAGATCATAGTCCTTTGTGACCACAGGAAGCATGGCTTTTCTGCCCAAAACCAGTTCCACAGAGTCTTCTATCCTGGAGATAATTAGAAGTAATCCAATTATCTCCAAAGACAGAGGCAAAACTCCATTGAACACATGGCAGCAAAAAGACAGTAAAATACAATAAAATACACAAGGTTACATTTATGACATAAAATACAGACATGCAACATATGCCCAGATAGCTTAGGTCTGAGCGCACATTAATACTGAATGGCGCTCAGACCACAAACACATACAGTTCAATTGCCATGGAGCCAACGTCTTTCCCATAGTCTTTCATTATACGAATGGGCTCCATGGCATAGCTATCTGGGGTATCACTGCTCAAACAGGGCAAGCACTAAATGACCCGGCTTTCTTGTCTTTGCAGGGTAAAATCAAGGCTTTTAACATGGGGCCATAATCCAAAGGCAACAGGCGAGCAACCAGGCTTCTCCAGATGCATGACTTATTGTTAAATCTCAGAAATAACGGACTGATCACTGCTGGACATAGTACTGGATTAATAAAATGCCTCAATCAGAAGGCAAAAAATAAATAAATCGTATTCAACAAAAACCTTATGACAAAGATAATGTGTGGTGAATGTGCCTGTGTACAAACGATTAACAAATAATGGGTATAAGAAGTCTATACCCTGTTAAAAAATACCTAGTGGTATAAAAAATAGTGGTATATTCTATATTTGTATTCAACAACCGCTAACTAGCAATTTGTTGCCAAAAAAACAGGACTGATAAGGACTGCACAGGTAGATTGGCAAATGTGGAGTCCTAACAGTACAATACATAGATAAGAAAATGAGCTGCTGGATGTAAAACTTGCTAAATGATCTATTAGTCACTAAGTTTATATATCTCTTAGTGTTCTTCTTAATGTTCATTAGATTCAGCACACAACGTGCTCCACCATTGGAAGCAATATATCTCTTACTACAGCTCAAATTACTGTTGGGGAACGCCAGACCAGAGTTATACTTGGTGAAACTGGTCGGTCTATAGATTAATACGGAAGGGGGATAAGTATTAGTGGGTCTTATAGTTAGGATCACTAAATGCAAAGTTCTAAGAGTTTCTAATAGTGCTGGTCTTACAGATGAACTAAATACGAAAACCTTATGAGGGTAATGACAGCTGCATAGTAAAATATCTATGCTAAAAACTCCTGACACTATAAATCCCCCTATTTTTTTTATACCACTAGGTATTTTTTAACAGGGTATAGACTTCTAATACCCATTATTTGTTAATCGTTTGTACACAGGCACATTCACCACACATTATCTTTGTCATAAAGTTTGCCTTCTGATTGAGGCATTTTATTAATCCAGTACTATGTGTGGCAGTGATCAGTCATGCATCTTTGACTCCAATTTCAGACTGTGTAGGTACACCACCCTTCTTTCTAATATTTCCTACTTGGGGTTACACCCCATTTCTTTAGTGTACCTAATTTTTGGCTCTATCTTTGTTTTTCTTCTGGCATTCATGTTAGTATATTTCTACATGTGAGTATATTTATCCGACTAGGGCTTACTTTAACTATAAGTATTTACCTATTCTTTCTGTTTTTCCTTTATTTCATGCTAACTGAACTATTTGAGTTTGCTAATTCGGACTCCACTTACTTCCCATCCGCGGGTGGACCTGGTATCACCCGACTGTTTATTTTACCGTCGGACACTTTAACTTCACAATCCCGATCTTTTCACCACCGTCTCAGATGGCTTTTACCTCATATCTCCGGCTCCCATTCGTGCCTTATTCACATGCGGTGGCCATTCGCAATCTCGCATCTCGCGAGCTTGCGGCCGCCATCTTGGAAATCTCAGAAGATGGAGCTTAGAGCAAACGTTCTATTACAACTATTAGAGGTCAGTCTGTTTTTTGGTCTCATTTTGTAGGCACCAAAGGGATTATTACCCTGTGCCTGCCTGGGGTGCTGCCCCTATATACCGTGCTGCTTCTTCACCTCTGTGATCCTGGGTGAAGCTCAGTAATACCTAAAAATCCCAATATTGTGGTTATTGCCCTGTTGCGGCAATTTTGACACTACTAGTGCCTGATACAGGCTGTAAATACCCTGCTGGGGTTACTACACTTTACTGTAAATTTATACAGACCCTGCTGGGGTCCATTGAAATTATTTACACCACAACAGATACCCAGCTGGGGTATCCGATATCACTCACCCTGCTGGGGTTATTTTATATTTTGCGTATATAAACTGCACCCTGCTGGGGTCAGCATAGTGTTACTCATTTTGGATGAATGGCAAGCAGATGAGTCAGACTCGCACGAAGACGCCTGGGGTTCAGACTCCTAATCTCAACCCGGACTCCTACAAAACACCTTGCTGGAAGACTCCCAAGAACTTGACACTGCGGATAACCCGCAGGAAGACGAAGACGCCATTTTTGATCAGTCTGGCCAGAGACTTTGACCTGAGAAACTTAAGACACCCATGCTCAGGGGACTGGACACCCCCGGATCACCTTGCAAAAGTTTTGCATCTCTGGCTCCGAAAATCCCTGGACAAGACCGTTCGCAATTGACTTCGGTCAGAATGCCCACGGCCCTCACTACGTGATCATGTCGTAGAGACACAAGAATTTGATCAGGTTATGACCACCTTCATGTCTCGAGGCGGTCGTGACCCATGCAAAGGCATGGAGAAGGGTTTCAGAGCAGTTCAATATAAGCTACTGGATTCTGTGGGACCACTGTCCAGGATCATGTACCTGGCAGATGACGCCCTCACGAGGGCAGACCAATTTGATGCAACCATGGTTCGGGAATGGGCTCATGATGTACGGGAGTTGGCACAAAGATGTTTTTGCTTTGTGGGTAACACCAATGTTGCTCTCTCCTCCGAGCGGCGCAAAGCAGCACTACTCCGGATAGGCGGAAAGTTGGTGGAATTGGGCACCAAAAAACTAGGTCCGTTGACACAGGGCAAACTATTCGGAGACCCATTTCTCAAAGACTTGAATAGACATGTCAATGTGTTTACTTCCCTGAATAAGGCTCAGTCCTCCATGAAGAGGGTCTTTAGACCTAACCCCATCAGGGGTGTTTGTGGATGGGCTGGCCGCCAAAGGGGCCGTGCTGCCAGCCGATTCTGGCCCTCAGGTCCCCGTACTTCAAGGTCACAACCCTGAGGTGGGATACCGAAAACAGTTCACCTACACCCGAGGTGCAGACAGAGGTCGTGGACCACGTACCCAAGGCAGAGAACGTTTTTCCACAGGTAAGCAATCATCTAACACATTACCTTCCACTTTGTCCAGCCGGTTACATCTCTTTGTTCTTTCAGGAATGGACAACCATCTCCACGGACGCTTGGATCCTGCAGACTGTACAGGGATACATCGACTTCACGTACCGTCCACTACAAAGGGATGTACCACACCCCTTAAAAAGCTCAACAAAAGACACCGAACTAATACACAATGAGTTGCAAGAACTATACTCGAAAGGTGCAATCGAACCCGCCTCTGGCCCGTGGGGGTTCTTCAGCCACATATTCTTAGTGAAGAAGAAAACGAGGGACCTCCGCCCCGTCATAAACTTAAGAAGACTCAAAGAATATGTCACATACAGGCACTTCAAGATGGAGGGCATACATCTCCTGAGAGACCTATTACAAGACAAAGATTGGTTCACAAGACTAGCCTTAAAAGACGCATACCTGTCAATACCCATCCACCATTCCTGCCGACAATTTCTAAGTTCCACTGGGAAGGCCTTCCCTGGCAATTCACATGCCTCCCTTTCGGCGGGTGCGTTGGGTACTTTCACTAGCAGGCGTAGACGCTACCTTTGGGGCCCACTTGGTACGTGGAGCAGCGGCTTCATCGGCTTTCGCTGCGGGTGCCTCGCTATCGGATATCCTGCATTCCGCGGACTGGTCTAGAGAATCCACGTTTCACACTTTATACTTCTGCCCGAACTCCAACGCGGCCATGTCACTCTTACAACACTCTTAAAAATGCAAAATAGGAATCCTCCTGTCATGTGATAAAATTGAAGATTATGCTAGCGTCAGTGTACCTATAAGCTTATTTTTCAATTATACCTAGATTTGTAATTGTGTTTTTCTTCCCAATTGTTATTGTGCATGGCTCAGCACTAGTAAATAAATACATATTTATGAATAGGATTTTTTTAATTGTACTGATTATAAATGAAAATTTTGAGGAGTTTTTGCCAATTTGTTTAATGTTTCTGATTAGCTCACTGGGTTTGTTGAATTAAAATAAAGTAACACACGCATTTAACAAGTGTAATGAACTAATATCAAGACATGAATTTCATTTTTATTTGTTTCATTTAGTTTTTTTTAGTAAAATGTATATTTTGCTAACAGATGACTTACAATATTTTATGTTTTTCAGAACATTTATTGCCTATGTCTGTTGTAGTCGTGGTCTCTGTGAGCAAGTAAATAGCTGGCAAGGCACAACACAACATGGCCGGATTCAATCTAGAAAGTAGACGGAGGACTAGTGCTTTCTACGAAACCTACAGAATGTGGGCAAAATAATCAACTATGCAAAAAAGGTTATTAAATGTCAATAATAAATGCATCTATAAATGTAAATCATATTAACCCCTTAAGTACTAAAGCGTATATGCACACTTTTACTTCCGTTTGCAATATGAAATTTAGCCCACAAAGCTTAGTTTACCTTCATTTATACAACCGAAATTATTACGAGCATTTCTAGCAATGAACCAATTCCATCAATTTAATATCTGCAAATTACAATCCTTGCTCCTACTTAGAAGCAGTATAGAAGGCTTTAAAATATCAAATATTTCCTAGAGTCAGGGAGTAAGAGTAAATTACATATCTTATATCACAGTTAGCATTACAGATAGGTGGGTTGCAATTTTTAAATTTTTTTTTTTTTTTTTAAATGTACTTACTAAACGTGGGCATGATGCTCCGATGCAGACAATCTATTAACATTTTGTCATTTTCAGCAAGCTGTTTTGTTAGTAATGCCAAATAACCATAATATGGTTTTTGGCAGGTTATTAGACCACTTTTAGTTAACTATTTTTGTCACACGTACTGTATGAGAAAAATATATTTTTACTTGAATTCATATATTTAAGATCCTGTATTAAAGGTTGCACGATAGTGGACACTGTAAATGTTTTATTCCCACAATATTTCTATAAAGGATCAACATATAAATGTTGATCCTAGCTATGCATCCCATGTTTAAAAAAAGTTATGCTAATATTTTTGGTAATCAAGGGGTTATTTGTTGATGGTCAACAATGAAAGCAACTTGACATTTAGCACTTTGATATAGTGACATAACAATCTAGGTTGAAAAAAACATCAAGTTCAACCTTTAAAAATAGGTTTTTTTTCCTATTGATCCAAAAATAGGCAAAAAACATACAACAAAACAATCTGAAGCGATGCCCAATTATGGCACTAAAAGGGGAGGGGGAAGTAATTTTTGACTCCATTATGGCAATCTAATTTCTTCTTTGATCAATAATCCACTTACATGTTATTTAAAGTATTGAATGTTCTGTTTAAAAAACAAAACATCCAGGTCCATTTTTTTTAATTACCTACATAAATTGATAAGACAACCTCTTTGAGTAGAGCATTTCACATCCTTAATAATCTACTGTAAATTAATTACTGTAAAGAACCTTTTCCTCTGCTGTAAGCGAAAACTCCTTACTTCCAGTCTTAATGGATAACCTTGTCTGTTTTACATTTCTTCTAATGAACAGGTTAGCACCTAGCAGTTTGTAATGTCCCTGTATAAATTTGTATATTGCAAACATATTCACTCTGAAACACAAATGCAGCTGTTTTTCTAGCCTTTCTTTAGAAGTGTTTTCCATCCTCCTTATTAATCGTGTTGCTCCTCTATGCACTTTTCTAGTACTGCAATATATTTCTTTAAAACAGTTGCCCAAAATTGCTGAGCGTTGTACACTGTTGCCTCATTTGCTATCTATAATCATATCTATGTCAATGCTTTTGAATATATAAGTTGCATTTATCTGTATTGAATATCATTGTCCACTTGCCTGCCCTTTCCCCCGATTTATTTATATCCTTCTGTAGAGATGTTACATTATGTTCAAATTATATTATTTTACCTAGTTTTGTTTCCTCTGTGTGACGAGAGCAATCTCGCCACATTGCATTGGAGAAGCCTGGTTGCTCGCCTGCTGCCTTTGGATTATGGCCCCATGTTAAAAGACCTCTTTTTCCCCGCAGAAAAGGCTTATTTGTGCCTTTTCTGCCCAGTGTTCGGTAGATTCGGTGACAGATCCCTCTGTCTTGGACTGAATTTACCATACGGCTCGTTCGTTTGTTTAATTCATTTTCCTCGTTCCTGTTGACTCTATGGCGTTCTGTTTTTAGGACCGAACAAAACTACCGAACAGCCGGCCAGCCAGTAGAGAAGTGTGCTGCTGATTAACCTCTTGGCCCCATTCGAATGTTGAGGTTAACCGCAGACACCTCTTGATTGATACAGTAGTTGGGTGGCCGCCATTCGTATGCCGAACACGAGGTTGCGGCCATTTTAAGCCACGTGAAGGCACAGCGGTGTTCGACGCCTAATCCATGGAACTGAAAACGGATACAGTTTGGCGCGAACACCGCTGAAGCCGCTGACCTCCCTTCTTGTTCGGTAGAAGGGCATGAACGGCCCTATATTCGGTAGTAGTGATGTCGCGAACCGTTCGCGAACTTGCCGCGAACGGTTCGTGGCGAACTCTGGTCAGCTGACACATCCCTGCCAATCTCTGGCAGACCTCCCTCCCAGACCCTCCTACTTCCTGGACAGCATCCATGTTGAAGGCAGCTTCAACATGGATGCTGTCCAGGAGCTGGAAGGATCTGGGAGGGAGGGTCTGCCGGAGATTGGCAGGGATGTATCAGCTGACCGGAGTTCGCCACGAACCGTTCGCGGCAAGTTCGCGAACGGTTCGCAACATCACTACTTACCACTTGTCACTATTAGTTCACTTTGAACATATAGTCACAATTTTTCTATAACTGTAAAATGATTTGGTAGATTCATCATCTCATTATCCCTGTTACTTTTTACGTTTTTTTGCCAAATTCAGCGCAATTCTGTAATCGATGTTACTACTACCTGCTTGTATGCACCAAAACAAGAAAGTTTCCACCTGTACACCTTGGAAAGGGGGATCATGACTGCTGCCCATGTATGGGGTCTGGACTAAATTGGATAAAATGTTGCAAAGATATGGGGTTTGGGGAAAGGAGTGGGGAGGAGACTCTCCAGTCAGCAGAGACTCTGGAAGGAAACTGGTGAAAATTCCCACCCATCCTCCCCTTGGTTATGGATGTGTTGGTTTTGTTTTGTTTGGTGTCTTGCTGCTGTTTCTTGTTTTGTCACAGCTTGGTGGGATCCCTGGACAGCGCAACTGGGAGAAAAGGAGAAAGACACAGAGTCGAGTTGTGGAGACGACAGACCGCACAGGGCTGATGGCAAGTCCTGGCTGTTGAGGCTCTTGGGAAAAAGAGGTGGAGAACTGTCTTTTGGGTTAACCGCCCAACAGTTGACAGGTCATGGTTATTGGATTTGAATTACGTTAATAAAGCTGTGGCCTTTGCCCTTATCCACAAGAAAAGTGTGTGGTGTCTTATTGGGAGGGCAACAGGAAGGTAAAAGGAGGATGGGTCAGCAGTCAAGAATAACTTGTAAGGTTGCACATGTACCTCATGACTATAACAGCCTACCTAGCCTTATTAGTTCCTACCTACTGTTAATGACTGATATTTCACGCCAGCAGGTTGCACCCACCGAGGTTCTAATTAATCCAGATACAGTTTTACCGATATACATTTGTTACTGATTTATACTATGGATCAATATTTGCCATGTTACTATCCTTTATGTCTTATCAGAATCTTGCATATTATTTTACAACAACATGATGTTTATCTATGTAGTTTTATAACTTGTGCACCTTACAATAAAAACAAAATTTAAAAAAAGAATAAATAGTTACACTTTTTGCTAACTGGATGTGTGTCTGTATGATTGTGTCCTTGTATGTCAGTGTCTGTATAACAGTGTATAACTGTGTGGCTGTGCCTTAATGTCCTTGTTCTGTACATCTCTGTCTGTATGCTTGTGTCCCTGTATGTTTGTCTGTATGCCTATATCTGATTGATTGTGTGATGGTATGTTTTTGACTGTGTGCATATATGTCCGTATTTATTTGTATGACATGAATCAAAGTAAAAAAAAATACATGGAAACGTACAGAAGAGGGGAAGGTAGTATTAAAAAATTGCATTTACCTGTTACTGAAGCCCTATAAAAATAATACACTGCTTGTACGTATGACACTCAAAGAGCATGCACACACTGACACATCCAGGGCTGTCTTTAATATTGACTGGACCCTGGGCAAAGCATTTGCTTGGACCCCTGGACCCTGTCCCCCCTCCCTAGGCGTGCAATCAGGTCCTCCATCCCAACGCAGTGGCGGACCTAAAGTAGAGAGGTGCAAGAATTGTTTTGGGCCTCCCTATTGCACGGATAATTAAAAGGTAGATCCCCATCTGTTGTCTAACTCCAGAAAGGCATTGACAGCTGGGGTTCTACTATTTACCCATGTTTGCAGGTTTGTATTTAGCACTAAGCAGATTCTGTGTGTTTAAGTGTAAACAGGTCTTTGTATAGAATATGTGTGTATGTGGTGTTGGTGTGACTGCAAGCTTGTATTTATGTGTAGCTTTGTTTTTTGAATGCAGGGGTGTATTTACATATAATTTTGGTGAGTAACACAGACGTGTGTTTGTACGTAGTGTTGAAGTTTAAATGCAAGGGTGTATTTGTGTGTAGTGTTAGTGTGTGAATGCTGAGATGTATGCAAATATACACACACACAGATATATACACACTGAAACACATGCAGACACACAGATATGCACACAGGCACACATGTAGATATACAGACACATATACGCACTGACAAACAGATATACAACCTGACACACATGCAAATACACAGTCACACACATAGATACACCGAAACACACAAAGACAGCATACCAATACACACACAGACTTCCTACAGATACACACAGTATAACACTAACAGATATATACTGGCACATATAGAGACAGACAAACAAACAAATACACACGCACATAGACATACTGACCCACCCTGACAGACATATTGACACACACTGACAGACATACTGACACACAGACATACTAACACACACACTGACAGACATACTGACACACATACACACACACACAATTTATACTTTTAAACACACCTGCTGGTGGCTGAAGGTGTTGGGAGTTGGGGTCTGGCTCTCTCGGCCAGCCCCCTTCCCCTCTACCTACTCTTCTCTCTGGCGCGCTCCTCTCTTTGTGGGAGGAAGGGTCGAACGGCCGTCACTTCCTCCCAGCCAAGTGGCAAAAAGCAAGAGGCCTGGTCGCGCTGTTAAAGCGCCTCATTGTGCAACTGGGCCCCTGCTGACAGAAGCCCACCGGGTGGCCCTCTTTAGTGTGCGGGTTACTGGCCTGAGGGTCATAAATGGTTGAGGCAAGCCAGGCCCCGGTGCAGCTGCTTCAGGCCCCCAGGAGTAACTGGGCCCGGGGCAGCTGCCCGTTTGCCCCCTGTTAAAGATGGCCCTGGACACATCACAGTAGTACACCCTGCACTACAGAAGTATATCTCACATTTACACTCTTACACTCCATAGAAATGCAACCCACATTCACACACTGACAATTCACACACATGCCCTCTTAGTCGCACATTGACACTGCACAGAAACACACTCCCACATTCATACAGACTCCATAAAATGCAACTTCACATTCTCACATTCAGGTTTATGGACTACAGCAAGAATTGTTGTGAATTCAAACTGAATTCACAGTGACTTTCAACAAAGTAGCCGAACCAGTAGCTGTCAAATCATTTTTCCAGTTTGGCTAGTTTGGCCTTAAATTATAAAATTCACTTTGAGTTCCTGTCTATTTTCACTTTAGTCAATAACTCTGATTGGCACACCACCGGAATAAACCCCAGACCCCACACTTCAAAGAAATACACCCTTACATTAACACACTGATGCTTCAAAGAAATGTTTCCCTCACACGAGGACACATTATGGGGACAGGGGGAATGCAGTTTATCAAATGCTTATGTAGGTGATCTCATGTGTGGGGTTGAGTTGGATATAATTGTAGAGCTTGGGTAATGTGAATGGTGTTAGGCAGGGGGATTATGGGTATGGAATGTAGGTGGTTATGGGACTGGGGTGATGAAGTTAAAGGAGTCAGCATAATATGAGGACAACTGCACAGGGAGATTATATGGCTGGAAGAATGTTTCATTGATTCTATGTGAAAAGGCCTGCTAGATGATGAAATTATGAGGCCTCATATTTATTCTTTGCCTAAGGCCTCACAAAGTTTACAGCTGATGGAAGAAGTCAGTGCTAGTTGTACAGTGTTAAGGCAATCATAGAGCAATTAATAAGTTTACCTCAGGAAAGAAACATCATGGTTCACCATCCTGGGACCAACATTTGAATACTAGGAATCTATAGGGAAATTATAATCTTTAAATCATAGAGTACCAAAGGCATGCTATATCATATAATTAAATAAAAGGATGCATAATGTATAGTACACAAGAGGTTAATGGAACAGCACACCTCCAGGAAGGAAATTGAAAAGAAGTAACAATGTAATGTCCTAGTTAGAGGTAATTTAAATACTCCATAATACAATATATTCCCCAAAGCATCAGATGTATGTCTAATTAAGGGCAAAATAAGTTTAAAAATATATATTTAAGGTTCTCTACTTACAGTGTAGTATGAATAAAATATATACACAATGGAGCACCTTGTGAATTGGTAACTACAAATCTGAAGAAAGAAAAAAAATCTGTAACAGCTGCAGCACATCTGAAGTGGCTAATTACATCCACAAGATTTACCCCGAATCCCAGGTGTGGTTTGATGATAATAATGTATCATATTGTTAAAGATCTTGTTTATTTGCAAGCAAATCCTCATAAATCAATGTATAATATAGTTGTTTACAAGTTAAAGAATTTTCTTTAGTTGGGCCAGTCTGCTGATACATTTAGAGGAGTATTCATAAGAAATATACGCCAAAGTTATACCAGATATCATTGCAGAAATCAATGCCACATGTCTGCTCACACATTGTTTATTTCTCTGCAGAAAAGCAATTTATGTTCCGAATGGCACAGGTGCAACAAGAATACGTGTGCATGTTGAGAAAACAATCTATACCGGAGGGTCTTCTCAGTTAGGTCCACAATTTATGGACCCAGAGTGACAGATAAGCTACGTGCAGCAATGCACATGACACATAGCCCTTTAAATTACATAGTTGTCTAACTTGAAAAAAAGACTAGAGTCCATCAAGTTCAACCTTGAAGCCCATTCTTTTATGTTGTTGATCCACACAAAGGCAAAAAAAAAACAATTGTAGCCATTACCAAATATGCCATAAAAAGGAAATAAAAAACATTCTTCCCTCCATAATGGCAATCAGGTTTCTTCTTGGATCAACAACCTGTTAACATTTATATCAATAATAATAATAATATTCTGTTTATGCAAAAAAGGATCCAAGCCTTTTCTTTTTAATTATCTGTAGAATCTCATAGCACAGCCTCTTTAGGCAAAGAATTCAACATTGTTATTGTTCTTACTGTAAAGAACCCTTTCCCAAAACTGCACTGCATATTTTAGGTGGGGTCTTCCCATTGATTTGTAAGGAGGCAAAATTGTAATTGTAATTATATTTGTTTTCAAAATGTCACATTACATAGGCATCTAGTCCTCCTACGCAGACAAAGGATTTTAATAGAAAGTAATAATGTAAACCTCAACATTAAAGTATAAACAAAAAGACATAGTAATAACTGTGATGTTAATAATAATAATAATTATAATTACAATAACATTGAGATGGACAAGTATTCCTATACAAAACAAAACGTTTACAAACATTGGCAATTAGGTGGTCCTGCATGCTCACTCACAGACTCCACTGGGTGTCATTGCATCAGTTGACACCAGGGATCCGAGGAATTTGCAATATTTCTAAAGGAAAGTTTTAAATCAACAAATAAAAGTACGGAATAAAGGATCAAAGTTTGAGCCGCCTAAAGGACTATATAAGTTTGATTTTCTTGTTGTTGATTTAAATAGGTTTAATCAAAGATTAAAAAACTAATTTTCAAAATTTTTCTCTGGGAGAGACTTTGAGGAAAGGAGATTTAGATTTTGTACACACAGATTTGAAAAAAAAAATTCACCGAGATGTTTTTCATAAGGTTTCAGAAGAAATCACCTCCTGCTTTTATATTATTGTTCCTAGTATAGTTAGCCTCAGCATTTTGTTGTCTTTATTCCACATATTTCCATTTCTGGACATCCTTTTTTGGACTTTATTTTTTGCCTCCCTCCTATATGGTGGCCTAATGGTGTTCGACCCATAGACATGTGAGACCTTTAAATATTTTCTCTTTTACATTTCTATAGTGTGTTGTCCAGTTCTATGTAGGTTATTTTCTACTTACTCAATCACATTTTTATATTCCAGATGGTCTCATTAAATGTTTTAATCTCAATGTCCAGCTGTATTAAAGTTTCCTCTATTCTTTTTAAAATATATTTCATTGTCTCAATTGTGAAACTCTCCATCAATTAATTCCACTTTTTGATAAAGGTTATATTATCTCTATCAAATGTTGGAAATGTATTAAATCCTATAGGTGTTATTCTCTCTTAAATAGTTGTCATGAGTTTCTATTTCCCATTTTATCTTCATGTATTCCACTTATAATTTGTCTACTTTTTACTTATTGATTTTTCTAATCTCAATGGTTTTCTTTGTATATATTTCACCATCTTGTGCAAATATCACATCTATATTTCCAATAGTGTTGTGCATTTTTGATCAAATATAGACATAATGCTAAAATCTTACGGATACTATTCCCAAAAGACTCATCTTTCAGAGTACAAAATATAAAAAATAGATTAGTAAAAAGTGTATGGAAGGATAAAACCATACAATCTATTTTTTTTAAATCAATGCAAGGATTTTTTTAAAGTATCAAATATCCCAAGTTCCCCCCAAAATTTTTTTTAAGAAAAGTAGGAATTTAAAAAATATTTTAGCCCCACTACCTTTAGAATAGAAGATAAAAAGGATCCAGTTAATATGGGTTTTTACACATGCGTGTTGTGCAAGAGATGTCATTTTTCCCTTTAGAATAGAAGATAAAAAGGATCCAGTTAATATGGGTTTTTACACATGCGTGTTGTGCAAGGGATGTCATTTTTCCCCCCCAAAAAACTTGTTGTTTGAAAGTAAACAAACGGGAAAGAGTTTTAAAATTAAAGACCATATTACCTGTACCACTACCCATGTAGTTTATCTTTTAACTTGTGGGTGTGGTAGTCAGTATGTGGGAAGAACATGCAGACCCCTGAAAACAAGATTTTTGGAAAACTGTAATAACATTAGAAAAACTATTACCACGCATTCTGTCCTTTTTTATTTTAAATTTCGTATGTACAAAGGGATTGAGAGCGTTTCACTGGATCTAAGAGGAGGGGATTTAATGATGAAACTCAGTAGGGATGTGCATGGGGAAAAATATTCGGTTCGGCTCGGCATTCCGAAATCCGGGAATTCAGAACTTCGACACTTCAGGCTTCAGCATTTTGGTTCACTTCGGAACTTCGACACTTCGGAATTTCAGGACTTCGGGTAAGTGTAGGGTTAGGGGTAGGGTTAGGTTAGGGGTAGGGTTAGGGTTGGTTTAGGGGTAGGGTTAGGTTAGGGGTAGGGTTAGGGTTGGTTTAGGGGTTAGGTTAGGGGTAGGGTTAGGGTTGGTTTAGGAGTAGGGATAGGGGTAGGTTTAGCTATCAAAATTTATTTTTGCCACAATTTATCAGGAACCCAAGCAACATCAAATACCCTGAAACCCTTCAAAGAGAGATGGGGTGAAAGCACAGGAAACTTGCCTGCTCAGAGTGCACAAATCTTCCCGATATCCAACGGTCCTTTGAAAGGCCGCCAATGTAGGCCAGATCAAAAATTGCGCCTGAGAGCCCGCATACCATCATTGCTAGAGAGGGTGACCCAGAGCAGCGAAATGGAATCCCTCACTCCTCTCCCGGGCATTGTCTTCACTAGTAGCACTGCACCACTGGAAGAACATCACGATATGCGGAGTTCCAGAGATTGTGGGCCCAGAGGCCTTGATGGACTTTGTCCTTAAAGTTATCCAGGTGATGGAAGTAAGAGGGAACAGTGTGAGGATAAGAAAGGTGCTGACCTCCCCTGCAGACGCACTGAGAGACATAATAGCACTCACCCGAGACATCCATTATGGCTCACTCCAGGAGGCTCCCCAGCGCTACAGTAGACAACTGCCAAATTTCAGTCTACAATGACTTACCCTTCTCCATCCTCATGGACAGACGCAAGTTTATTCCCATGACCAGGGTCCTAAGGGAGTAAGACATTAGGGTATTGATGTGGATTGTCGAGAACCCAGGTGATGCAATGTGGAGACGTGGTCCATATTCTCTCTGCATTGAAAGATCCAATGGAGTTCCTGAAGGGCTTCCAGATGCCAGACGTCCCTTCTGTACCACAAGAGGAGGAAGTGGCTCAGAAGTACCGTACCCAGGGCGGAACGAGAGCACAGACCCCGAATAACAGAAGATGTGCATTCCCTGTGGCTGCAGAGTCCCCCATAGGTCTTTTTGTTTACAAATGTCATGCGGGGTGGCAGAGCCAGCTGCCACACTGTCTGGACGCATCCCGAGTGAGTTCCGGGCCGACCATTGAACTAACACCAAATACGTGCCCTACCAGAATGGCAATTGTTAGCCCGTAGTACAGAAACGCTTCCTTTAACAATGGGGTGGAAAAACAAAATATATAAAGTGGATAAAGTCCCGACTACTGCCGATATTGGTGAAATGCAGCAAAGGCCGCAGGGAGCCTTAAAGCCTGTCATGGTGCCTTTATTTAATGGGCTGTCTTACTCATCCAGCGAAACATCACTTCCAGACATGGAGGAGCTGGTCATGATCACTAGCAGACATACCTGCAAAGCAAACAGAGGGCTCACCGGTGACGGAAGGAGCTCTGAAGACCCTCCAAGACGACATCCGCCGCAATATTGCAGCTGACATTAACTCCTTCAAGGAGGAGATAATCTGTGTGTCGAGGCGCTTACACGACACAGAAGTAACCGCTGCCACCCACGAGGCCTGACTTACTAGTATTGAACAGGAGATTGGTGCGATGCGGCGTGAAAAGGCCCAGATTCAGAGCCACATGGTGGCAATGGAAGACCGGCAGAGGTGGAAGAACATAAAGATAAGGGGCATACTGAAACAGATCAGCACAGCCGAAATACCACACTTAATTAGGAGACTACTCACTCACCTCTTCTCTTCTACACATGCCAAACTGATGGCCCTGGATGGCTGCTTCAGGCTCTCAGCATCCCTGTTACACTCCCCCGAGGTGAATGGGGACATCATTGTCCGCTTTTAAAACGTGCTGGATAGGCAGGCGTTTCTAACGGCACTGCGGAATTAGTCACCGTATCACTTCAAAGGGCACACTCTAATGTTCTTTCCAGACCTATTCAGAGCAACGCTCGCCTGGCGCAGGTCCATAAGACCACTGACAGCGGAGCTGAAAAAAAAAAGTGCCTTACAAATGGGGCACCCCAAAATGCCTGCTAATACCTCGAGCTTCTTGGAATCTGACAGTCCAAGAGGCCTCAGACATTACAAACACGCTACAGCACCTGGGGCTGAACACTGCACATGAAGGTACTCTACCTGTAACCCAAGCGCCGCAAAAGTCCACCTGGGATCCAGCTGAGGTTCGCCCGTTCATGCCTGCCACCCAACGGGGCAAATGCTGCACCGGCAGCTATCTCCTGAAGGACTCAGCACTTTTAATCATAAGCGCTATAGTTTAGTTTTGTTTTTGAACGTTTGTCTCACAGTTCATATAACGCTTTTAAACTATCTGTTACACCTCCTAACACTATGTACACTATTCGTTGTCCCATACTTTATCTTACCTGCTGTCTCGAGGATTAAACCTCATAACACCAACCCACCCACTGGCCATAATGCAGTACCAACTTCTAATTCCATGGGGGCCAGCCTCTTGGAAAATTGTAGACCAACATTGGTCGTATCCCTACCATATCAAGAGCCATATGGCATATACTGCCTCATAACATTAATATTTGTCCTGACTCACTCTTCCAACGAGGGCAATAGGCTCAGCTGCTAACAAAATAGGCACAATAACAACCTTTCCCTATTTTAAACACTTATGTGTAATACTTGCCTGCGTATCTGTTTCCACCAAAAAAATGTGCTGTTCTTTTAATGCCATGCCTTTGCTTTGCTATGTTGAACTCGCTGTGCCTGCTCCTGCTGTTGTAGCAGTGCAAGTGTTTTTGTTTGTAACAACAAAAATAAAGAATAAAAAAAAAAGTCAGCCAGTCGGTAGGGCCTCATACTAACCCTATTCGCAATCATTACATGCCATTAAAAAATAAGTTGAAAAGATAGCACAACCGTTATACTGTCAAACTCCCAAACAAAACTGAGTGCCTTTTTATATGCCCAATTAGCATAGTGTGTATATTTTCTCTTAATTTCCTTTAATTGATTCAATTCTGTTGTGAAACATCGCAAAATACTGTGGCTGTGTCCACAACTAAATAAAGAATTAAAAAAAAAATTAAAGTGCCTTTTTAATACAGTTTTATTTAGATTTTTCTCTTGGTTTCTGACTACAACAACAGCAAAACATTCATATTAATGCAAAACACTTCATGCATATGACAAACTGGCTTAACATATGAAAAACCCACTTTTACAGAGCAACAAAAATATTTTAGGGACAGCACCCATTGTTGAGTCAAATTTCACCATTTTAATTAAGGAAGTGGTATTGGGCTGCTGTGCTAACAATTGGGATTTCACTTCAGAACCCAGTTTCTCACCTACCCAAGTGTTTCTTTCTTTGCAATATATAAGACTGGAACACGTGGTAACAGCAATGCTGTTACTTACACAATGACAGCCTCGAGAGTAACTACATATGTCTTTTCTTATTTTTTTTCCCTTTTATGATACAGCTCTGTGACAAAAGGGACACAAAGCAATGGGAACACTAATTAACAAAATAACACTCCCACATACATAGTAAAATCCCTCCACTCTATCCTGGAGATAATTGGCTTAAGGAACTGCAGTAAACTCAATTATCTCCAGGTACAGAAAATATCTCCATTTTACACTAACAGTAAAATACATCATTCCTATTATATCACATAGAACCCCCACATTTCGGATCTGAGCACCCAATATAGGTAAACAGCACTCAGATCCCACGAACAGAGTAAATTCGCCATGGGGTTAAAGTTTTGCAAGGGCTGAACAGAGATTAAGGAGGGACAAAGCAGCCAGTTTAAACTGGTCTGGCAATGTCCCTGGGACAACGCCCTGCTGGAGAACAATGGGATAGGTATTAAAGGGGGAGGGGAACAGGCATATTCTCCCATGGAATCAAAGGGGCAGAAACAGTCTTTTAAAAGTCCCAATATGCCCACATATAGTTTTTAAAGGGCCATATTCCTCAGGGCCATAGTCACGAGGCAGGAGGCTGGCAATCAGGCTCATCGAAAAGCCAGGGGCAAAGGGCAGTTGGTCACATTAAAACCCAGTGACAAAAGGTAGTTTGTTACAAGCCCTTTTTGCCCCCCCTTTTTTTTTGCTCAGTAGCAGTCTCATGCTTATAGCCACATAAATAATGGTGCTAGTGTTCAGCCTTGGATCAGATTATAAATCCAGATCAGTCTGTGAGAATGTAATGCAATAAAGTGTATGTGATGATTTAATGTTCTATTGCACAGGTTTTAAAACTCGTCCCCATCAGCTATACAAACAGTCATACAAATAAACATCAAGCCAGTATGGAAGTGACCTTGTCTATGCTGTTTGTTATAAGTGAGGACACAAGGACTATTAACCTACTGTGCACATTTACTGTGTCTGTAGTGATGGTAGATTTATGCCTGTTTTGAGTGTATGTGGAGACCTGCAGTGTGTCAGACCTCATGAGGTACTCTCCTCAGATATTTCTTCATGCATTTATTTATGTTTCTCTTTTTTGTTTTATATTAAATTCTGGTCCCATGTATTATTCAATATAGCATTTTAATCTCTCTAAATCCCGAATGGCTGAGCACACACATTCATTCATTCTAAAGCATCTTAAATGGTCATGTGACAATTTCACAGTAAACTAAGGGAAAATGGGGGAGGTCCATTCTTGCTATCCAATTAAATACTTGAATTGGAATACATATTTATTAATTTATTTAATCTGACAGATTTACAATATACATGACAATTCCTACCTATACTTACCACAACTTTCTTTTCCTGGCCATTTCCACGGCAGCATCATTGATAGGTTACTTCCTCCACTAAGCAAACTAGACTTGAAGTAATTATCAGTTAAACAGTTTTTTTCTCTTTATTTTTATTATATGAAAGTTTTAACATTTGCGTGTGAGGTACCCCAAAGGCAATCCTCAAGCACATTAAAACAACCAGACACATAGATATATGTTAAAACACAACAAAAATTAAACAGACAAACAAAAAAAAAACATAAATATAACTGCTTAAGGCATAGATATGCTGGCAATATATTGTAATATAGGCACTGTGTAAAATTAAACACCGAAAGTTTCCACATAAAATACAGTGTTTCCATTGAAAACCATCATACACACGATGTATATTTCAGTCACGCTACATTTGTCCACTGCCAACCGCTATCAGAAGGAATTCACACCAAAAATTTCCATGGTATAGCTGTCACATTGATAAACATACAAAAAAAAATAAAAACTATTTATAATACGAATAAATTACATTCTCTGAGACTCGATATGGGGGGAACCACAATCTGTTATCATATATACTGTCTATTTGTCCAGGGTAACCATAGTTTGGCCACATCTCTAGTGCCAAAAAAGGGGTTTGATTCCATCCTGTACTGATAATCTATTTGATCCATAATATTGTGCCATATTAATGGGATAGAAGATTTCCAAGCCCTAGCTATACATATTTTAATTGCAAAAAATATATGGGTCAAAAGATATTTTTGATATTTATCTTGCGAAGGGAAACCAATGTTAAAGAGAAAAAGTTGAGGGCTAATTTCTTTTATCTCCTTAAAAATAGAATTAATAAGGCCAAGCATTTGAATTTTTATATTATTAAGACCCTGACACTCTCACCATATATGATAATTAGTGCCCTCCTCATTTCCACATCTCCAACAATTCCTAGAATGTACAGATTATATTTTATATAGTCTAGCCGGTACCATATACCACCTATATATTATCTTTAAATGTGTTTCATAGAGAGAGATGCTATGTATACAGCACTTAACTAGGAGTGTAGCGACTCATCTTTTACAGTGGCTAGACAAGGAACAGGGATATAAATCATGGCTTACTCTAGAACAGGAGGATAGCCCTAGATATAAATTGTTCATTCTTTTTTGGATGGGTATGTTGAATTTGGGTGAACTGGATACCAAGTATTTTTCGAACCATATATTGATAGATATGATCAATACCTCCAAAATCCTAAATAAAAAATTGAAGCTAGAAGATAAATTATTATATAGGGTTCCATTAGTGGTCCTACAACATACAATGGACAATATAAATGTTCAATCTTGGACACTCCTAGGCATAGTGAAGATCTCGGATTTATGGGATGGATTTAAACCCATCCCATTTATACAATTGCAAGAAAAGTATAATCTTTCCCCTAGAGATCTTTTTCAATATCTAAGGATTAAGAATTTTCTACTATCTCGGACTATACTTAAGGACCACAATGTTAACCCCCTTATTGTATTATATAAAAAGAAGGGAGGGATTTCTAGATTTATTAAATTGCTAGAATCAATGGAACAAGACTCTCCTGCTACCTCTTTTGTTAAATAGGAACAAGATATTGGGGAATCCTTTCCACTTCTGGAATGGACCAAAGCTACACTACTAGTTAAGCACAGTTAAACAGTTTTAATAAATACACCCAACCCTCTTCCCAGAAACTTCAGTCTTATTATAAAGTCTCCACAGAAGGGTGGGAAGTTGATGCTGCAATGAAAATGGACAACACCAGAGCATCATAAATGGGGAATACCCAAGCAAGAAGGGAGGGAGACTGATATACTGAGAAATCATTTTAATGTATAAATTAATCAGGATTAGCCAGAAGATAAGATGCTAATACCAAAAAGAACATCCTGACATTTCTGAACACAAATAGAGTCAGATGCCCATGTTGCTGCCCTGCAGATATCCTCAGTAGGAACATTCACTCAGGCTGCCCGCGATGTCGGCACAGCCCTTGTAGAAAAAGGCCTTCTGAAAGCCAAAACTTCAAACCTGTGAAAGTCATCTGCATATCATTGTAATGGAAGCTGCACTTCCTTCTTTCGAGCCTCCTGGAATAATAAAGTGTTTAGTACATTTTCTTTCCTCTTCAGTTTTGTCCAGGGCAGAAGGACTCGGATGTAATTCCTCTTCATCCTCATTTTTGGGTCTTGAAAAAATTAAGTAAGAACTATTTCCTGCTGAATGTGGAAATGAGCCACAACTTTAGGGAGGAGCTCTGACATATGGAAAGGTTCAATTGACAAAGCTTGTAATTCAGAAGTTTGTTTGGCCAAAGTGATGGCATTGAGAAACAGGGTTTTTAATGTAAGAAGAAACATTGAGCATTCTTCTAAAAACTCAAAAATTGTATGAGTAAATCCCATAACCACTAAAGGCAAATCCCAAGAAGGAGCAGTGGTCTTTTGCAAACAGTGAATTTTCCGAGCTGCCTTAAGGAATTGCCTTACCATAGGATACAAAAGCCATCATATGTCTGTATGTGCTGAGAGCACTAAAGTCTGGACCTTTAGGGAATTGATCCTCAGACCTTTCTCTAAACTTGTGTGAAGGAATTTTAAAATGTGAGAATTATTTGGATCCTTAAAAGATCTCCCTGTTTCAAGTATTAAAACAGGGAGATCTCAAGCATTAAAAACATCCAAGATCCTATGGTATGACTCTTATTTTTGCAGTTGATTTTCTCTTGAATTAAACTACCAACAGGATATTGTCCAAGCAATGGTAAATTGGGATCCCCAACTGATAAATATAGGGTAAGAAACAGCACACAGGAAGTGATGACAGAAAACACAAGACAGGCTTTGGAATAACCGGGAATTAGAAATTTTTGATGAAAATAGATGGCGAACAGCTGAGGGACATAAGGAAACACCTCCCGGACCACCAATAAGAAGATACAAAAGCCATATATTAGGAGGGACTCGGGGGAAAGGGGGGGGGGTTGTATACGGCTTTTCTCATTGTGATTGTTTATTTGATTTGTCACTTTTTTTATTTCTTTCATTATTATTTTTATACTAGTTGCTGAAATCATTTGGATGGTTCCCTGAGGAAGTCCTTTGGGGTGAAACATGTAGGATTACTCCTAGTAACTTATTTTGCTTTGTTTTTAGCATTTGTATACTTAAGTGTTTTTATATACACTTTATATAAAAAAAATTGCAGTTTTTTTTCACCTGATACCTTTTTTCAGTCCAGCTTTCCATACTCGCAGCGTCACTGCTACAGGAAGAAGGCATTCTGGATTAGCGCCCAGCTAATATCGAGGGAGGCACCCTCCTGTGATTTATTCTACTTAATACTGTAAATGGCATTTTATTTTGCACCATTATTTCATGTTATACAGTGTTACACTATATATGTTCCTTTTGTGTTTCCCTATCTTATTTGTAGATCTACAGCTATATTCTCCAATATATTCACTGCTTTTGAAGGTACTGGTAACTGAGCTGAGTGCAAAAAGAATAATCTGTCATTGAAAGTCTTTCCCTAGAATGTGAAACCTCAGAAACTTCAGGTAATATGCATCTTGAAGATCTGTTTTTGTGAGCCAGTTTTATCCTTTTTACAATAGATGACCGTATATCCACTTTTTTTTTTTTTTTCAATTTGACAATTTTTATTGGTTTCGCCAGTGGTACAGAAGAGAAAAAGGGATAGAGAGGGGGGTTACATGAATTGCAGTCATCGAACATTTTAAGGACAGTAATACAGTAATACAGCAATACAGCGTTAAATACGACTTTTCATGTACAACATTGCCGTCCTCTCTTCCTGGTTAACAATTATCCAGTAACAATAGAGGGGGATGTGGAGGGAGAGGGGGGGGGGGTGTACTCATTTGGCTCACATGCATTCCCCTTATAGTTGTAGAGCCATTGTTCTCATTGGCCTTATCTCGGTCTATCCTTCTTGTTATTTCCAGCCTGTACGCTCCTTTGAGCTTTTGTGTAACTTGGTCCTGCACTTTGGCTCCCCTATTTTAACCAGTTCAAAACTGTAAACTATACAACTATGTACACGTGGGTTTCTATGCGTAGTGGTCTGCTATCACCTCTCCCTCTGTGTGTCACTCCCCCTCCTTGCCTAGTCCCAACTCCCATTTCGCATGGGCCAGGTTGGCATATTTGTTTGATGGACTTTGCCTGTTCAATCCCTTTTCATATACCAGATTCGTGGTGATTTGTTGAATCTGGGCCTCTTTAGTGGGTGCATGATGCTGCTTCCATGCTCTAGCTATTAGGGTGTTTGCTGCTATGAGGATATGAAATAGTAGACGTGAGTCTGTGATGTTGAGCTCTTCCAACCCCATAAACAGGAGTCCGCACTCCGGTGTAAGTGTGAGTTCTCTGTCCAGGGCCGTTCTCGCTATCTCCTCAACTTCCCTCCAGTATGTTGCTACTTTCGGACACGTCCACCAGATATGATACATTGTTCCCCTGTCGTTCTGACACCTCCAACATGTGTTTGGGGTGTTTGGGTAGATCTTTGTCAATCGCTCCGGTACCAGGTACCAGCGGTATTGGATTTTGCGCATTTGTTCCAAGTGAGAGGCACAACTCGTCCTCTTCTTGTGCGCTAAAAATGCTTTTCCCCATTGTTGGTCAGTGAAGGTTTTGCCCATGTCCTCCTGCCAAGCTCCCTTGAATTTGTCTGGGGGGTCTGTATGCGATTGGATCAGCATATTATAAAGTGTGGATAATAGTTTCTTGGGTTGTTTCGTGGCTGTACACATCTGGTCAATGTGCTTTGTGTTGGCCGTTGCAGTGGGGCCGTTGGACCCTTGTATCATGGATTTTAATTATAGGTATTGGAAAATGGTGTTGTGCGGTAGCGTGTATTTCCTTTGTAAGTCTGGGAAGTCAAGTAGTTTGTCTTTGTCATATAGGTGGCTTACTCTATGGAATCCCCTGCTTATCCAAGGTCTGTAGTCAAAGGCTGGGTTTGCCAGATATAGGCTGCAGAGGGGAGTCGCTTGCGCCCACCCCCTGTCTTGTCCCCATTGTTTTGTGGTCTGTCCCATACCTTCAATAAGAGTCGTGTCATGGGTGGCACATCCTGGTGGATTTTCCTGTGTCTGTGGGGTACCCAAAACAGGTATTTCAGACCCTTGGGACACGCCCAAAAGGCCTCCATGTCTACCCACTGTGGTACTTCCTCACTGGCGTGTGTTTGTACAGCCATGGCCAGAATAGCCGCCATATAGTACTGCCGAACGTCCGGCATTCCCAGGCCTCCATTCACCTGCTGCCTGCACAATATTTTCGCTGACACTCTTACTTTTTGATGGGCCCATATGAAGCCCGTAAATAGCTTGTGTAGGTTATCCAGGTAGCTTTTTGGTACGTGGATTTGTAAAGTTCTTATTAAATATTGGAACTTCGGCAGCACTATCATTTTTACTGCGGCCATCCTTCCCAGCCACGACAGGAATTTGCCTTCCCACCCTTTCAATGTATTCGCCATAGACTTCAGCAATGGGTCATAGTTCGCAGCTATGAGGTTTGTCTGGTTTTTTGTAATATTGATGCCTAAGAAAGTTAGATGGTCTTGTCTCCAATCTAGTGTGAAGGACCGCTGTAGCATGTCCAGCGTGCATGCCGGGACCCCCACCCCCATGGCCTGTGTCTTCGTTATGTTGAATTTGTAGTATGAGTGGGTGCCGTAAGTAGTTATCTCTTTCAAGAGATTGGGGAGGGAGATCTGGGGTTGGGTAAGTGTCAGCAGGACATCGTCAGCAAATAAGTTGGTAGTATATTCACGTTCATTGATCCTGACGCCATGTATGTTTGGGTTATGTATGTTTGGGTATATATTTTTACCGCTAACGGTTCTAGGGCTAAAACATATAGCAGTATTGCGAGTGTTTGTTTGTTGCGGGATGACTCGCTCCTCCAAGTGCTATCAAGCGGAGCGAGGCCACCCCTAGGGTCTGTAGTGACTTCCCATAGGTGACAGTATGTGCCTTATCTTGAGTGTTAGGAGTGAGACCACCCACCAGGTCCCCATCCCAGCCCCCAACGGTGTGGGCAACAGGCCTCCTCCCGCTGAGTACCGTAACATAACAATATAACCAAACAACAACAAAAGTATTTACAAAGTTGAACCATGCCCTGTTTGTGGCTTGGCACTTCATCCAAGTGCCTTGGGGGTAGAAGCTTAGTGCTCCTTTGCCTGGGAGGTTACGTGCGCTTCGCGCCGGCCTTTTTGTCCGTGGCAGTGTGTATCTTTAATGGCTTTTTCAATGATTAGTTTAACTTGAGTTTTTTTGTTTGTTTTGTTGTTATATCCATTTGTGCTATTCTATGTGACCCCTATTCTGGGTGCCTATTCTTTCCTGCTCTTTGCACCAGCAGCTTGACTGGATATCCCCAGCGGTATAATATGCGGTGTTCTCTGAGCGCTGCCGTGATGTCCTGGAATTCTCTCCTCCTCTGAAGGGTGAATGCGGAGACATCCGCGAATAGCATGATGCTGCGGTACTGCTCTGGTAAGTCCTTGCGTGTTCTACTACTCTTTAGGATAGCCTCTTTGGCATGATAGTAGTGCATACGCACCAGTATGTCCCTGGGTGCATCTTGGGGCAGGAACTTCGGTCTCGCCGTCCTGTGGATGCGGTCAAAGAGGAGCATGTCTTGTGGAATGTCTGGCATCAGTGCCTTGAGGTAGGCCTTGACATGTGCTGGCAGATCAGATATGCCCACCATTTCTGTCACCCCCCGCAGCCGCAGGTTTTTACGGCGGCTTCTGTCTTCTATATCAGCCAATTTTACCTCCTGTGCTGTGAGGCGTTCCGCCATTTGCTGCAGTCGGTCTGCCAATTCGTTATGTGCTTCCTCAGCTACGGTCATTTTCTCCTCTATTTTAGAGGTCCTGGAGCCGAGATCTTTAGAGTTCTTCACGCAGGTCGCCTATGGAGGTTTGGACACTGTTCATTATTTTGATCAATCGATTATTGCCTGGGTTAGAGGCCCTTGATCATTGGGCGCACAGTGAACTGCCTCGTTACTCTCTTCAGCGCCATCTTGGTTACCCACCGGCAGAGCAGAGTCTCGCGGAGCGTTTTGTTTTGGGGCAAAAAACTGCGTCTTGTCCGCCTTCTCCGTCTGCCTCCTGTTCTTGGGGTGAGACATCGTGGTTTTTGTGGTTGTTGTCTGCCTTCTTTGCTGTAACAATTACTCAAATCAGGCCTGATGGCGCGGAGCTGCGGTTACATGCAGCTGCTCCTGTCGGTGTCCAGGCCACCCCCCGTATATCCACTTTTTAATGTTCTTTTGTGTAGAGTCTTGTTGAGGGATTTTAGATCTAGAATAAGACGCAATTTTCCTCCTCAATTAGGGGCTAGAAAAACTGTTAGTTATTTCTTGAAATGTTTTCTTTGTTAAAAACTTCCTCTATTACTCTGTGTAATAGAAGACTCTTATCTCCTGTATAGAAAATTTCTCAGAGATATGTAAGATCACATGAATCATGGTGAGGGAATCGAGGAGAACTTGTAACCTATTTGAATAACTCTAAGAACCCATTAATCGGGAAAATGTTTGGTCCAGTTCAGAACAAACTTGTGTAGAATTCCTCCTGGACTTTATTTCCTTGACCTCTGGAAGGTCTGGAAAACTGAGAATATCATGAATAGTTTTTTGAAAACTCCTTTCCTGATCTGTATTGTTCACTCTGTTGAAAGGATATACCATCTCTTGATCTTTTATCTCTCCAAGAAAATGCTGATATTTTCCCTCGATACTTATTTGGAAGAAATGCTTTCTGACCTTCTGCAACATTCTTTATAGCTTCACCGAGAGGCTGAGCAAATAGTAAATCTTCTTGAAAAGGAATACACCGTACGTTTGTGTTGGATTCATAACCGGCTCCTAAAGAGTTATTATAACTGTCCTCATTGCTGTGCTTTTTGATGCCAGTTTTGTAATATCTAATGGTGCTTCAGCTATAAAATCTGTAGAAAACTCTAAATCTTTAGAAGAGTCCAGCAAAGATTATTTTCTTACTCCAGCGGTTATGTCCTCTATGAATCTGGAAGTCCAGGCTCTCATGACTCTTGATAAAGAAGTTATTACAATAGCTGTATAAAGGTATGATCCTAAAGTTAAATATGCTTTCGCCAAATCTAGGTATCAATCATCTAAGGGTGTTTTTCATTTGGTATTTTAAGAGTCTCCCTGATCATGAGAATCAATATGTTAATCTCTTTTGCCTCCATAGATCTCATTGATTCTGACGTTTCCATATCCTGTCCAGAGAAATAAGATTCAAAGAAGCAGCAGCTTGAAATCCTTTGGCTATAGCCTGGGTAATACAGTTTTTTAATGTTGTCTGGAGCTGAATGTTTGGAAGTAGATAGTATCTGCAACCTCTTTTGGGCACTTTAGGCATATGTTATACCCAGAGAAGCAACTGAATTGCAGCCCATGCAGTAATTTGTTTTCTCCTTTCTCTTTTTAGATGTAGATTCAGGATTTGTAGGGCTGTAATTAAATGCTCGTATAGTTATTACTATGGGCCCCCAGGCACACTCCAGTTCCTGATTTATAAATATGACTTAACTTTCTCTTCTAGAGGCTGACTTATGAGAAGCAGGGGAAATGGCAATCTGAGAAGGTAATCTAATACAATGAGTAACAATTTTTCCTTCAACTTCCTCCTATATGCCTTAAAACACAATAAGCAGCCAAAATTGTACATTGGCAGTTGAGAGCAACACTCATGTATAAATAGGGGCATAAATTCTCGAGATGAAAATATAATTTTGCCTCTTTATAAATCGCTTGTAAGACCACACCTTGAATATGCTGTGCAATTTTGGGCACCTGTTCTAAAGAAAGATATCATGGCACTAGAAAAAGTGCAGAGACGAGCTACAAAATTGATAAAAGGATTGGAGCATTTTAGTTATGAAGAAAGGTTAAAAAATTGTAATCTCTTTAGTTTGGAAAAACAGTGCCTGAGAGGGGATATGATAACATTATACAAATATATTCGGGGCCAGTACAAACCATTATCTGGAAATCTATTCATAAACAGGGCTATACATAGGACACGAGGTCACACATTTAGGCTGGAAGAAAGGAGATTTCATCTAAGGCAAAGAAAAGGTTTTTTTATAGTAAGAGCAATAAGGATATGGAATTCTCTGCCAGAAGAGGTGGTTTTGTCAGAGTCTATACAGATGTTTAAACTGTAATTGGATAAATACTTGCAAAAACATAACATACAGGGATATCATTTCTAATTAGTGGGGTAATAGCTGCTTGATACAAGGAGACATCTGACTGTTATTTTGGGGTCAAGAAGGATTTTTTTCTTAGTTTGTTACAAAATTGGAAGCGCTTCAGACTGGGTTTTTTGCCTTCTTTTGGATCAACAGCAAAAACATTTGTGAGGAAGGCTGAACTTGATGGACGCAAGTCTCTTTTCAGCTATGTAATTATGTAACTATGTAACTATGATTAGGCAGCAAAAAGGCAGAATCCATGTAGACACTGGCTGTGTAATCAAAGGAAAGCAAGGAAACCTGGGTTTAAATTACCCACCGAAAACAGATGTGTGAAATGGTTCCTAATAGCCAGCTCCAGAACGAGCCTTGGGATGTAAGCTAGAACAAAAAAGACATACATTGCAGCAAACACAGAATTCTCATCTAAAGAATAATAGGAGGAGGATCCCATAGATGTAAATGACCTCTTAAGGTAGTAGTAAGTCAGCAAGTTTATAGTATATTTATTTATAAAATATTTTACCAGGAAAGATACATTGAGATTTCTCTCGTTTTCAAGTATGTCCTGGGTCCACAAATCATTGCATTGTTACATTAGATACAACAAAATACAAAAACGATATTAATACACAATATATACAAAATTTAACATAGAACAGGCAGGAAATATATAATCAACCATGACACGTGCATTCTGTTTTGAGGTATGTAGAGAGGGATCTCTTAAATGACTTTAGTCTTAGGGAAGATTTTAAATTGTGCGGGAGGTCGTTCCACAATTGCGGTGCTCTATAGGAGAAGCAGGATCGGGCCGCTTTCTTTTTGTATTGAGGTAGACTAAGTAAAGTGCTTGTACTGGATCGGAGCTTATAGAAAGTGGGAACAGCTGGGGAAAGCATTTTGTTCAGGTAGGGTGGGAGTTTCCCAGAAAAGGTCTTAAAAACAAGGCTGGAAAGATGAAGGGTGCGTCTGGATTCCAGCGACAGCCAGTTTAGTTCTTTTAGTATGTCACAATGATGGGTCCTGTGATTACATTGTAGCACAAATCGGCAGTACGAGTTATACAATGTGTTGAGTTTATTAATGTGGGATTGCGATGCAGACGCATATACTACATCCCCATAATCAATGATTGGCATCAGCATTTGCTGTACAATCTTTTCCTTTACTGTAGGGCTTAGGCAGGCTTTGTTTCTGTACAGGGCACCTAATTTTGGATAAAGTTTAGATGCAAGCTTTTCTATGTGCAGGCCAAAAGATAGATTGGGGTCTAACATCATACCCAAGTATTTGAAAGAGTGGACTGCGGTCAGTGTGCCATTTTAATTTGTTTTGATGGATAGGTGGGAATTGTGTAATTTGTGTAATTTAGGTACTGTTCCAAAGATCATTGTGACAGTTTTGTCAGTGTTCAGGAAGAGTTTGTTTTTTGCGATCCACTTTTCTACCTCTGTAAACTGGTCTTGGAGCACAGCCTCAAGTTGCGGTAGATCGGATTTGCTTGCATAGATTACCGTGTCATCTGCGTACATGTGTACATTTGAGGATTGGCAAACATTAGGCAGATCATTTATAAATAATAGTAGGGGGCCGAGAATGGAACCCTGGGGAACACCACACGTGACTGGGAGATGGAATGAGTCACTGTCAGAAATGGACACATATTGCGAGCGATCCGATACATACAATCGAAACCAGTTTAGAGAATGATCACCAATACCTGATTTTTTGAGTTTGTGCAGTAGAATGTCGTGGTCTACTGTGTCAAAGGCCTTAGCAAAATCAAGGAAAATAGCTCCAGTTAGGGCTCCTTCTTCCATGCCAGTTTGGATGTCATTGCAAACTTTTAGGAGGACAGTTGTAGTGGAGTGATTCTGGCGAAAACCCGATTTATCAGGGGTCAGATAGTTTGATTGTTGGTAATACTCACAAGTTCTAAGATTTTTGACAATACCGGGAGCAATGATATTGGGCGATAATTAGAAACCAAAGTAGTGTCACCACTTTTATGGATAGGCACTACTCTCGCAGTCTTCCAAAGTTTGGGTATGTATCCAGACACCAAGGATTCGTTAATTAGAGTTGAGACGGGTTTAGCAATTGCCAGCGCACTGAGCTTCAACAGCATTGCTGGGATTTGATCAGGTCCGGACTGGTTTTTCATTTTTAGCTTATTTAGATGTTTTTTAATGACACTAACAGGTACAGGTCTAAAAATAAACTTGTCAATATTGGGCCTTTGCAAATTTAGTGTGATCTGATCCACATTTGTAGTTTCAGGAATGCGTGTCATTTATTAGCTTGGCAATCAGGGCAGTAGAGCATCTGACATATGCATAACAATGTGCTCCATAAAAACAACTGAGAACCAGAAATATGAGAGTACCCATACCTCTGTGGTCTAGTTAGTCCTGTATCCCAGGATGTTTACTAGACACTCCAAGGAAGAGAGGCTGAACCCCTAGGACTGCCATGCCACTTCATGGAAGGTAAGTACCCAAATCTTGGCACACCTGTTGGTTTCTTTTTAGTAGGCAGTCTTTTAATTGGAGTACAAAGCAAAAGACTATGTTTTGGCAGTACTCTGTGCCTTTGTCAAGTCAGGGGGCCCGTCAATTACAGGTATCAAGGCTGGGGATACCACATATATTGTTTATGCCAATGCAGATGAGCTGTTCTTGCTCTCCCATCCTGGGTCATCCATGTTGGCTCTGTTAAAAGAGATGGAATGGTCTAGTAATTGTTTGGACTTCTCAGTTACTTAAGATACTTTTAAATACATTTGTGTATCTATACCAAAAGGGGAAAAAGAGGAAGCTGGGCATAGATTTCCATTTTCAAAATGCTCAAGATGCTCTTGTATATCTGGGTACCAAGCTACCATCTGACTCCTCAAGACTATATCAGCTAAACTATACCCCGTTCAGAAAGATTTTAGGCAATGGAATATGACAACTACCTTCCCCTGTACCTATGGTATAAGGTGTGAACCCCTCCTGTCGCCCTAACAAACAATCCTCACATTTTATTGGGTTTCTCAGAGGCGATGCCAAATTTCACCCCTTGGTTGTCAGTTTCAAGATTAGGCATATTTGCAAAAACAATAAAGCCATGTCTTATACTGACCTTTGTGTGGACAAAACATCCTCTCTGTTGGATCACTATTACCATGCCAGGCATTATGACTCAGGCTCCATTCTCATTACCCCCTTACAAAATTTGACACTCTTTGTATGAAATTGACATTTCCTTAATGTATATTATCCCATAAGGACTACTCCACTGGTTGATCTCCCGACATTAATTTACAAATGGGAGACAGATCTTGGGATGATACTACCTATATCCAGCTGTGAAGGGCATTCCTGCTTTCCTACTATCATACATCAAGAACATGACTACTGAAGGTAAATTATAATCTAGCATCTCCGTGGTGCTACACACAATAAAGGTTACTGTCACGTCCCCCGTGCCTTCATACAGCATTACTGCATCCGGTCGATGCGGTCACGCTGTTAAAAATAATAAAAACTTACCTAAGGCAAGTTAGCTTGCCATTTAGCACCCTGGTGGAGCGATCCTCGGCTGGTGCAGTGTTCCAATGAACGCTGACCGCTGTGGTCCCATGCTACTATGTAGCCCCGCCTCCATCCTCAACAAAGATGGTGACGACGTGCGTGTAACGTCCCACAAACAACGCGCGCGCACGTTTTGGGGTCAAAGGCTATGTACTAACTAATCATAGCCTTAAGAGGGTTATTTAAACTCACAATAGCATTTGGTCAGTGCCCTTTCATGGTTTTCACTAGTTGGTTAACAGAGAGTGTGTTCCTATTCTAGTTCTTTTTGGTATTTGATTTTGGCTTGTATTTTGACTTTCCATGATTCTGGTATCCTTGACTTTTGGCTTGTTTCCTCATTGTGTCTCTTTCTGTGTCCCTGACCTCTGCTAGTATTTTGACCATTCTTTGTTTCCGTTAAGTCCGGCCATTCTAAGGCCCGGTATACATCATCCTTGTTCTTTGTGTCTTACATAGTTCTGTGCGTTGAGTCATATAGTAATTGTGTCAGCTACAAGCTGTAGACAACAATATTTCTCTTTGTTGGAGCTGAGGAGACATATAGTGGCAGTGCCCCCTTACAATGTGGGAGGTTCTCGACATGACACTCTACTTAAAAGACCTACCTCTGATAACTCCCAATGAGTCTTTGCTGTTCCAACTTGAACAACCTATCTTGACCATGAGAAAATCACGCCTTATTCCCATGCTGGTAGCAGCCAAATTCCCGTCAACCTATCTTGACCATAAGAAAATCAGGCCTTATTCCCATGCCGGTAGCAGTCTTTTTGTGGTGATCCATTGACCCACGACTTACAAAAATGGGCTAATGTAGTTGCATTTCTTAGACATATGGAGAAAGCCTCTTTCCTTGCATTAAATAAAAATGCGATGCATATGGAGACCTGGCATAAATAGACGGAGTGCTATGACAAAGATAGCCGATACCTGTTGTGGGTGGTCAGAGATCAGTGTTGACAAATGTGTTGTGGATTAGGATTGATTACCCTTTTCAATGGACAAATAATGTCCACGATTATACCATGTACTGATGGATAAGACACTAACATACCAACGAACTAGTAAAAACAATATGTTTATTTTTGTACTTTCCGTTTTTTACACAATATTTATGCTGTTCCTCTACATATATAGTGAGGGGGGATATTTGATCCCCTGCTGATTTTGAACGTTTGCCCACTGACAAATAAATGATCAGTCTATAATTTTCAGGGTAGATGTTTTTTCACAGTGAGAGACGGAATAACAAAAAATAAATCCAGAAAAACGTATGTCAAAAAAGTTATACATTGAGTTGCATATCAATGAGTGAAATAAGGAATTTGATCCCCTATCAATAAGCAAAACGTCTGGCTCCCAGGTGTCTTTTATACAGGTAATGAGATGAGATTAGGAGCACTCTCTTAAAGGGAGTGCTCCTAATCTAAGCTCGTTACCTGTATAAAAAAGACACTTCTCCACAGAAGCAATCAATCAGATAGACTGATCATTTCTTTGTCAGTGGGCAAACGTTCAAAATCAGCAGGGACTCAAATATTTTTTTCCCCTTACTGTTTTATTTCGCAAAATATATCCAATATCTGTCTCCAAAGAGACATCTGAAGAAGATGCCATATTTACTGTTTACAACTATGTATACTTAACTAAATATGTACATCCAGCTCATTGAAGTGGTCTGAGTACATTGACCCTTTTGCACCTACTGCTGCAATGTTAAACATTACAGGGCTTCCTGATTGAAACGGACCTTTGGTCCAGTATCTGATGCTGGACATCCTCATGCTCTGCATGAGGACATCCAGTGTCAGATTTGATTAATGCTTTCCTATGGGGAGGTGTAATGCCTGTGCGGCTTCTGTTGCACATGAATTTTAGCGCCCACTCATCACGGGATGTCTGAGGGGGCGGAGTGAGAAAGGCACTAGGAACTGTGCCGAAAAGTTGGGGTTTGTTTGGTACATGTGTCCCGCCCTATGAGGAAATATGCAGGTGAGTTTATATGCCTTTGTAATTTAAGTGTATGTTATATAGCCTCTATCACTGGTTGTTATAGTCTTGTAATATTGTTAACTTTGTATTTATTTTTATTTTAGTTTAACTTTGTGTATATAATAAAAAGTAACATTTATATGAACACCCAAGCTTTCCCAGCAGATTATTGGCCATTGCAGAACACTGCCTCCGTAGGCCTGCCTATGTCTCATAGTTTCCTGCTGCCATCTCTTCCCTAAGTAAATGATGCACATACACCTGGACATCCACCTGATCTAAAAGAAAACATGATTAATCAGACCAAACAACCTCTTTCCATTGCTCCATAGTCCATTTCTGACACTCATGTCCCCATTGAAGGCATTTTTGGCCATGAACAGGGGTCATCAAGTGAACTCAGAATGGTCTGCAGCTAAGCAGCCCATACGCAGCAAACTGTGTGTTCTGACACAGTATTAGGTGAGCATTAGTTTATTTTTTTAGCTATTTGAGCTACAATAGCTCTTCTGTGTGATCCGTCCAGACAAGCTATCCTTCGTTCCCCGAGCCTTGGGCACCCATGACTCAGATGTAAGCTCACCAGTTATCCTTTCTTGAACTACTTTTGGTAAGAAGAATACTGTATATCGGGAACACCCCACATGACTTAACGTTTTGGAGATGTCATCTAACTATCACTATTTGGCCCTTGTCCAAGTCACTCAGATCTTTTTGCCTGCCCGTTTTTTCTGCTTCCAACACATGAAACGCAAGAACTGACTTTTCACTTGCATATCCAACGCTTGACAGGGGCCATTGTAACAGTATAAAACTGCCCAGAAGGAGATGATTACAATGTAACCAAATAAATTATGTTCTAATGTATCAACAAATTGCTAATCTAAGCAATTAAATTCACCTCCAAATCTTTATAGGCAGTAAACTGGAGTGGGAAATGGATAATATTCCTGTGTATCCTCACTAAAGGGGAATGAAATCCCCAATAAACCAAAGTGTGCACAGTCAGCTATTTAAAATGTATTCCAGCTGATTGCCATTTCAGGAGAGGGATGCCCGTGATGATGTCAGCACAGGGATTCCCTAGCAGCATGAGAGGGATTATTTGCATAACCTCTGGGTCGATCATCCTCTGCAGCTGCTTGTCTTGCTGCAGTGGGCTTTCAGAGAGACCCATTCAGGATCTTTTCGGAACACGCAGGTCTCCCCCTGCTAAAGGAAATCCTTACTTTCAGTTTGTCTTCTTGCTCCCTAATGGGCCATATATCTAGCACCAGTGTATTATGTGCTGGCTGCGTATTTAACAAACACATTATGTATTCTAGGACAGTTTGTTTAATATTAACTCCTGGTTAGGGGAACTATTCTTTTGTTTTTCTCAGGTAGTATTTTGAGACCAAATTGCTTGACCTGTATTCAACTAATTAAAGGGACACTATAGTCACCAGAACAACTACAGCTTATTAAATTAGTTCTGGTGAGTAGAATCATTACCTTCTGGCTTTTTTCAGTTAGTTTCTGCAGGCAGTGGCTTCGTGTCTTCTGCACCTTTCTTTGCAGGTAAGTTCTGTGTGCATTTTTATTATTGTTTATTTAGTCATGTATATCTAGGCAGTTAGGACCAGCCGTAACTGGAGTACATTGACGCAGTGGTAGGCTGCATACATCTTGGCCGTTTATGTATGTCTAAATCTCCAATGTTTATTACACATTAGTACTAAGTTTTGTCCCCTCTTGTTTTGCTTTGTATCTTGTCTTATTTGTCTTGTATTCCCAGTTCGTGTACAGTCCTGTCCTGTCCTGCCCGGTCTGTGTCCTGTTCATGTTTCCCTTATGTATTGGGTACATGTTCTTGGTTCTGCTTTCTGTCCTTCTCTGGTTCTGGGTTCATCTAGTCTTGTCTTGCTATCTTCTTTGGTGCCTGTTCTAGTCTTTCCTTTTTTTCTAGTACTGGATACATATCTGCTGCAGAGACTCCCTATTCAGATCCTGGGAGGTCTGCTTATTATCATCTGGCACCTGCATCAGGGCCCTGGTATGTGGCCGCACAAACGTTGGTGCTCAACACCAGGGGGTGTGTGGTTACCCAGCACCAGGCCCTGATAATTCATTTCCACACTGTCACTCCTACTATCAAGATCAGGCATACTGGGTCCCGGTCACCGGACCGCCACCCCTGACACTTGGACAGTGCTGCAGAGTAAGCAGCACTGTCATTCAGTGTCTCCACCCTCTGCATGCAGACTCTGAACTTTCCTCATAGAGATGCATTGATTCAATTCATCTCTTTGAGGCTAATTGGCCAGAGTTGTTTTTGACTTGTGCTGCCTCTGCCTCATTGACAGTCTCAGCCAATCCTATGGGGAAGCAATGTGATTGGCCCAGACCACCCCTTCTAATGATGTCAGCAGACAGAGGTGGTTCACAGGCAGATAGGGGCAGAGCCAGGAGCTGCAGACTTGAATACAAGTAAGATTTTACTATATTTAGGGAGGCAAGAGGGGACCAGGGGGGCTAGATGGGGGTTTTAAAACTATAGGGTCAGGAATACATGTTTATGTTCCTGACCCTATAGTGCTCCTTTAAGGTTTTAGTATTCATTTCTTTTGGTGTCTTGATTCTGCTTCTCCTTCTATTATACCAGATTGTTGGGTACCTTCTTCCAAACTGCTGACTTGGTGGAAGTTTCCTTGTTAGACATATTTGTTATATTGACATATATACTCTGTGCTTTTTTTGTAGCTAAAAATAATGGGGATCCCAATGATATGCATTTTTTATGTTTTACAAAAAGTAGAAAAACACTGGAGAAAGGGAGACCATCAGAAAGAATTGAATCAAGGAAATCCTATCTCCAATAGGTTTAAACAAAGATTTTGAGATTAAAGGGATTTTATAGTGCCAGGAAGACAAACCCATTTTCCTGGCACTATAGGCTCCGGCAGTACCCCCCTCCTGGAACTGAGGAGAGGATCCCTCTCCTCTTGCAAACCATCCCCTACCCAGGTAAGCATGGCAGGTACCCTGACACAAGGGTGCTGAAGGGGTTAAAACGCCTTCAGTCACTTATCTGAATAAAACGCCGTCCCTCGGCGCTGGGTCAGGCTCCACCCACGCTCCTCCCCTGTCAACGTAAGCTGGCGGGGGAGACCTAATAAGCATGCATGGCAATGGCCACGCTCACATTAGGATTTCCCCAGAGGAAAACATTATTCAGTGCTTTCCTACAGGGAAAAAAAATCTGCGCTAGAGGTCTTCATGCAAAGGTCCGTTTCAATTCCGGAAGTCCCTCTAGTAGCTGTCTGGTACACAGCCACTAGAGGAGGAGTTAACACTCAGAGGTAATTATAATTATCACTGTAGGGTTAAGGGACATAGGACATTGCACAGAGACCACTTCAATGAGCTGAAGTGGTCTGGGTGCCTACAGTGTCCCTATAATCATTTAATGCGATTTTTACCTTTATGTAAGTATATTTTTAGTCTATTTAGTAAGTAAGGTGGCAATGTATAGTCTTCCAGAGTTATAAAGATGGGATAGTAATGGATTCTGTATTATATATTTATTGCTGTAAGACTTCTAAGATGGCATCTGTCATCTTTCAGGAGTTGTACATATGACAGAGTAATACCTTCCAATAGAGAAAACAGAGTCAGATGTGTAACTAATTTTCAGCCAAGAGGAGGAAATTATGTTACAAATACCGGATGTACATTATCAGAGGGAGAATAATAAGTGCTTTTAACAATTGGGAATGCTACCAAGAAAGTTAATACGTAAGACATTAATATTTTCGTTGAATACATTTAATATATTTTATCTTGATTTTCTGCATCTTCCTTTCTTCTGAGAAGTTGAGGGGAAATAAAATTGGTGTCTACCTATATGCTGGAGAGTCTTGATTTAATGTGCTAATATTGAGCTGGTTATTTAAGGCTCTACTAAATGTGAGTGCATTGTAACCTTTTAGTGTAGGAAAAAAAGAATTGCAGGCATACTGGACTACATTATTTAGATATTTGTGCTTTTTCTCTTGTAGTTCTGTTTATATAATATAATTTTATAATAAATACATATTTCTTATTTGGAAACTACAAGAAAAGGAATAAAATTGAGGCAGTAGTCCAACTGGTACACTAATAACAGGTGGAAACCCAGGATAGAAACTTGTATAAGTGGACGGAGAGTAGTGTACCAAAAAGTGAACTGGGATATACTATAGTCTGAGTAGAGTGCCAACTGCCTTCCAGACTTGGAACTATCAAATAAAGAAAATATTTATTTTTTTTTTACAAACTTATATACAGTGGTGGGTGCATGTGTACAAAAGTGTATAAATCAACAGGTATATGATAGGTAAGTAAATAGTTTAGTCAAATAATAACCAGCTACTATGCTTACGCAAAGCTCTCCTATTCATATCAAGTCTCTACATCCCCAACCGCCATTTCGCAATGGTATATAGGTATGTGAATAACTAGATTCTAATAACCCTTAATGCTGGCAGATGCTAACTTGCTAAATATTGTGAAAAAGTAATATTGCAAAAAACCTGTTGAGGGATCATAAAATGTGATTACTCCAAATCTGATAAAGATATACCCATGCACACGTATGTGCCAGGGTATATGTCAGTATAAATTGGCCAAGAGTGAAAACTGTCTAAGCAATAGGAATATCAATTCCGGGGGGAAAAAAGTAAGTAAACTAAATCGGTAGTCAGAGCTAAGGTAAGTACTAAACCATATATGGAAACAGAGTAGCTATCTGACTATGTAGGAGAGAGAATCCCTCCTTATGATCCCTCAACAGGTTTTTTGCAATATTACTTTTTTATGATATTTAGCAAGTTAGCATCTACCAGCATTAAGGGTTTTTAGCATTTAGCTATTCACATACCTATCCTATACCTGTTTTGAATATACTATTGTGAATAGGCAGTTGAGGGTATAGAGACTTACCTGATGTGAATAGCATTACCATAGTAGCTGGTTATTATTTGACTAGACTATTTACTTACCTATTATATACCTGTTGGTTTCTACACTTTTGTACACGAGCACCACTCTATATAAGTTTGTTTCAATTGTAACTATTTCAATAAAATTTATTTATTTTCTTTATTTGATAGTTCCAAGTTTGGAAGGCAGCTGGGACTCTACTCAGACAATATTATATCACAGGTCCCTTTTTGGTACACTACTCTCCATACACTTATTTAGAAACTAGGCTCAAATTTTGCTAGATGGATAGTCTGGATTGTAGTCAAACTAGAATGGTCTTCCAGGTTCTGATTCCTGACTCTCAGACAGCCAGACAATGTCTGTTCTAAGGCCAGCAACACAGGCTTTCAAAGTGGAAGAGAAGAGGTGATGACCATTGGCTGTCTGAGAAGTCAAAGCATTCTAAAATGTTTTTACTATGTACATTGGGATTGCAGCAGGGCAATCCTTACACCATAACTACTCCAGTGTGCTGAAGTGGTCACGGTGCATGGAGTGCTTTGATTGCTATAGTATACCAGCAACAATAGAAGTGTTGTCAAGGTGACACATGCCTATGTTAACCTCATCCCCCACAGAAACTGTCAGTAACACTTCTGTTCTTGTGGTTTATTTGCTTCTTTTTATTTAGGATAACTCTGTGATTAAAATTAATTCTTTACTGAATGTGCGGTACAGAATATTAAATAATCTCACCACCTGAAAAATTGGTGTGGATGAATCATCCTACTCTATTAAGGTAATTTGCAATATGCTACCCTTGAAAGAAACTAAAGTTCAGAAAGTGGCTATGATGAATAATGCATTTCTGTAAATGTCTGTCTTCCCAAGTACCAAACATTCCAATGTCCCTTAACACTCAATAGCCTAATAAAGCTTTTCTTGTTAATCCTAATTAATACTTTTATGGATTAGGGTGCCTATGAAGTAGCAATTATATTGTGTTATATTATGATTGAAAAGACTTTAAGATTTTAATTTTAGGCTGGGATTATCATCTACATAATTATTTTCAGCCCAAATTCTAGTGCTGTTATTTTGTTAATGTGCATATTAATGTCAAAACAATTCTCTCTACGATTTATGTTGCTCACTCATGAATTAGTCACTAGTTCACAAGAGACATTTTGGATTCAAGAAACTGTGGGATAAAATGTTGCTCTTTCATTGACTAGATGACTTTTTCCATCTACAGTTGCAAGAAAAAGTATGTAAGCCCTTTGGAATGATATGGATGTCTGCACAAATTGGTCATAAAATGTGATCTGATCATCATCTAAGTCACAACAATAGACAATCACAGTCTGCTTAAACTAATAACACACAAAGAATGAAATGTTGCCATGTTTTTATTGAACACACCATGTAAACATTCACAGTGCAGGTGGAAAAAGTATGTGAACCCCCAGACTAATGACATCTCCAAGAGCTAATTGGAGTGAGATGTCAGCCAACTGGAGTCCAATCAATGAGATGAGATGTTGGTTACAGCTGCCCTGCCCTATAAAAAACACACACCAGTTCTGGGTTTGCTTTTCACAAGAAGCATTGCCTGATGTGAATGATGCCTCACACAAAAGAGCTCTCAGAAGACCTACGATTAAGAATTGTTGACTTGCATAAAGCTTGAAAGGGTTATACAAGTATCTCCAAAAGCCTTGCTGTTCATCAGTCCACGGTAAGACAAATTGTCTATAAATGGAGAAAGTTCAGCACTGCTGCTACTCTCCCTAGGAGTGGCCGTCCTGTAAAGATGAATCCTAGAGTGTCAGGTGAAGAAGAATCCTAGAGTGTCAGCTAAAGACTTACAAAAGTCACTGGCAAATGCTACAATACATAAAACACTAAACAAGAATGGTTTTTAATGGGAGGATACCACAGAGGAAGCCACTGCTGTCCAAACAAAATATTGCTGCACGTTTACAGTTTGCACAAGAGCACCTGGATGTTCCACAGCAGTACTGGCAAAATATTCTGTGGATAGATGAAACCAAAGTTGAGTTGTTTGGAAGAAACACACAACACTATGTGTGGCGAGAAAAAGGCACAGCACACCAACATCAAAACCTCTTCCCAACTGTGAAGTATGGTGGTGGGGGCATCATGGTTTGGGGCTGCTTTGCTGCGTCAGGGCCTGGACGGATTGCTATCATCAAAGGAAAAATGAATTCCCAAGTTTATCAAGTCATTTTGCAGGAGAACTTAAGGACATGTGTCTACCAGCTGAAGCTCAACAGAAGATGGGTGTTGCAAAAGGACAATGACCCAAAGCATAGAAGTAAATCAACAACAGAATGGCTTAAACAGAAGAAAATACACCTTCTGAAGTGGCCCAGTCAGAGTCCTGACCTCAACCCGATTGAGATGCTGTGGCATGACCTCAAGAAAGCGATTCACACCAGACATCCCAAGAATATTGCTGAACTGAAACAGTTCTGTAAAGAGGAATGGTCAAGAATTACTCCTGACCGTTGTGCACGTCTGATCTGCAACTACAGGAAACGTTTGGTTGAAGTTGTTGCTGCCAAAGGAGGTTCAACCAGTTATTAAATCCAAGGGTTCACATACTTTTTCCACCTGCACTGTGAATGTTTACATGGTGTGTTCAATAAAAACATTGCAACATTTAATTCTTTGTGTGTTATTAGTTTAAGCAGATTGTGATTGCCTATTGTTGTGACTTAGATGATGATCAGATCACATTTTATGACCAATTTGTGCAGAAATCCATATCATTCCAAAGGGTTCACATACTTTTTCTTGCAACTGTACATGTGTTTAATTCTAAATAACATTAGATTTTAGTAGGGTTTTAAATGTAATACAATTGAGATATACATACATATATATTAATTTACAACAATAAAAATTAGTATTGTAATTATTTTTTTTCTTTAAAATGGGATCCATCACGTCCTACTCTGGAAATTAAACCATTGAATCTATAACGCTTTTATTTGATGTTCCTTATTCTTTTAACTTTGTATTAAACAGTTTGGCATATGCCATCACATTCTAAACCTGCTTAGGCACAGTCAAAGCATACATTGCAAATGAGGAGAATGAGCAACATGGTTTAATTTCTTCTCGTCTCTGTATGCTTTCTCTATTGTGACTGCTAGGTGTTAAATAGCTCATAACAATTATTAATAGAGAGTTGCAAGGTAAAGATGTGTAGATTTCAATTTTTTTACCATAATTTCACAAATACATATAAATACATAAACATTCTGTATCCTACTGATTTTTAATTCATTTCTCCCATATTATGAAAATAATACACTATATATTTCTCAATTCTTCATCGTTTTGCTCCATATACCAATTGAGATTGTATGAGACACTACTCCCTCCTTCCCACACAAGTATCCTGTACTTGTCAGGAACAGAGAGACTCAGAACTCTCCTATTTCATTAATACAGTCAAAGCACTAAACTGGGGGTGCCCAAAAGGTATATCCCCAGATGTTTTTAAAACTACACAGGGGCGTACCTAGAGCATTTGGCACCCGGGGCGGATCCTGTGCTTGGCACCCCCCACCTGTAAAATTTTTTAAAGGTTCTCTTTTTTTTAAAGACTCCTGTCCCAATACAAAACCCCCGCCCCCTTCTACAAAATCCCTGCAGCCCCACACACACATTTACAGGCAGACAGTCACACACTCAGTTACAGACAGTCACACACTCAGTTACAGGCAGACAGTCACATACAGTCACAGGCAGACAGTCACACATACACATTTCCTCCGTGCGGCCAGTTTATCAGCTGTTTGCTTGTGTGAGCTGTACTGGCCGCACGGCACCCTAACTACCATGGGACACTGTGCGGCCACAGCTCACACAACCCCCTCCAGCCAGGGCCGGTGCAAGGATTTTTGCCGCCCTAGGCAAAAGTAAAGTTTGCCGCCCCCCCATGTGACATCACAATGCCCCACCCATATGATTTGCCATGTTAACTAACGCCAGTGCTGCAGTGCGCCGTGTTTACATTAAAAGGCCTGCAGGGACAGGCTATAGACACCAGAGCCATTACATTAAGCTGAAGTGGTTCTGGGGACTATAGTGTTTCTTTAATGTGAGGTAAATTAGAGCTTAGTGCCGCGAATAATATACTAGATTGCCTACTTACAACCAGATGAGGATGATGATGGGCTCTAGCTGCAGTCTGGCTCCACTGGTCTGGTGCAGAACAGGCTCTCTGGAGGCGGTTTGTAACTGTGGTCACAAAAATCAATGTTCTGGGAGAGCGGGAAGCAGCTCCATTTTTTGGGGGTCCTTTACACAGCTCAAGGTCTGGGTCCCAGGGTCCACCTTCATGTTCCACCAATGAGTTTGTTCACAGGGGGTGGAGTGTGTAAGGGATGTCCTGATATGTGTGTAAGGAATGCATTGTGTGAAATTGTGTTTGTATGTGTAAGGGCTGCAAGGTGTGTTTCTGTGTATGTATGGGATACATTGAATGTGTGTAAGGGGTGCATTGAGTGTGTGTAATGAATGCATTGTGTGTTTCTGTGTGTGTAAGGGATGCATTGTGTGTAACGGTTGCATTGCTTGTGTATGTGTGTCTGTGTGTGTAATGCATTGTGTGTTTTTCTGTGTGCAAAGGGTGCATTGTGTGTATGTGATGAATGTCAATCTCTCCTCCCGCTCCAATTTCCTTCTCCTCCTCCCAATTTCTCTTTCTCCCCCCCCTCCAAATTTCTCTCCCCCCCTAATTTCTCTTTCCCCCTCCTAATATCTCTTCCCCCCTCCTAATTTCAATTTCTATCCCCCCCTTCTAATTTCAATTTCTCTCCCCCCTAATTTCTCTTTCCCCCTCCTAATTTCTCTTCCCCCTCCTAATTTCTCTCTCACCCCCCCTCTCCTTTCTCTTTCTCTCCCCCTCTCCTTTCTCTTTCTCTCCCCCCCTCCTTTCTCACTTCCTTTCTCACCCCCCCTTTCTCACCCTCCCTCCTTTCTCACCCCCCTTTCTCCTCTTTCTCACCCCCT
>OW240922.1:53938384-53962620 GCA_933207985.1 Pelobates cultripes
TCTTTCTCCTCTCCCCCCTACCTTTGCTGTAGCGTGGCCGAGCCCAGTATAGTCCGCGGGTACAGGGAGCTTTTGTTTCCTGTACCCGGCCGGACTAACAGGAAGTGCACAATCAGTGTGCACTTCCTGTTAGTCCGGCCGGGTACAGGAGACAGCTGCTCTCTGTACCCATCGGACCAGCATGCTGCAGGGCTCGGCCACGCTACTACAGAGGGAGTGACAGGAGGGAGCGCTGAGCGCTTCCCTCCTGTCAGCCCCCTTTCTCAGGCTGCGCCCGGGCGGTGCGGTCCGCCCTCATGGACGCACCGCCCAGGCAAAGCTGCAGCCGCCTGAGGCTCAATACAGAGCGCTCGGGCGGCTGCAGCATGGGGGGGGGCTGGCGGGGCTGGTCATGGCACCCCCCACCCTGGTGGCACCCGGGGCGGACCGCCCCCCCCTTAGTACGCCACTGAAACTACAGCTTCCATGATTCTTTGCCACTCTAAAGGCATGTAAACATCATGAGAGTTGTAGTTCTACAACATTTGGGATTCTACCTATTGGTCGTCACTGTTCTTAACCATCTCACAAACAATATTAAGGATGGGACTTGATGTAACCTCTTGAAACATTGTGTAATTAGTAGATAACATTGGCTTGCGCATCGCTTCAAAAGTATTGTAATTATTAATGAAAGACTACAAAATATTTAATTCTTAATATTTATTCATTGAAGATGTGTTTAAAAGAGAATGCAAGTTTAATAATAATGTAAAAGTTAACTATGTCAAATCAGATTTTAGCCCAATTACCAAAACAGTTTTCAGAGCCTCTATAGTGCATATAAGCCACCATTTTAAATGACAAATAGTAAAAAGCTAATTCGCAGACCAAGATATAGCCATTGGTAATGTTGTTCTCTGCAGTCACTGCTTTCACATCTGAAGTAAACACTGGTCAAATAATCAGGTCAAATTTAAATTTGGAGATATCCAGCAAGTCTTTGTTCACAGGATTTCCTTTCAGGTTCACTGTTTTAAGAGAAGACATTGAGCACAATTTCTCGACAGGAATATCTGGAAAACACAAAAATGGATAAATTTAACATCACAGTCAGGGTAGGTTAAGTACTTCTCATGAGCTGCTAACAGTAATGGTTCTAGTGATGTCAGTGCTTACACATGTTCACATCTTCTTGATGACTTTTATTAGATATATATTTTATGTACAGTAAAGTGCAAGGCTTGATATACTCTCAAATCTCTTCTGCAACCTACACATATCGTGGAGGTGGAGAAACCAAACAGGTTTATAAAGACTGTATGCTAAATCTTTATAGCCAATAAAAAGGTCATGCTGGTGCTACCTTTTTCTTGTATTTCCACAGCTACCAAGTGACACTATTTACCTGTACATGTCACAGTACCGCAGAACTTATGACTAGTTAATTAAGGTAAGCATATATACAAGGACAGAGACATATTGCCCTTAGGATTGGCCAGGCTAAATGTACAGATGAATGCAAGAGAATGATCAGTGGACAAGCCGAGGATTAGGTACACAGGCAATTTTAAATTAACTTTGAATTTCAGCCAATTTAATTAAGCCACATGTGAATATGGTTATTATACAACATAAAATGCAGGCATTTTCAGACAGATTATGCCAAATCCTGGTCAGTGCTTAAACTAGTCTGCTCTCCCAGCTTTTTCATTCAATGTTAAATATACCAGAGTAAACAAAAATCTAAATGTTCATCTTAATGTGGTCACATCCCACATGTTATGACTTTTGTGGACTAAGAGTCCTAGTGACTAGAGAGGCAGAATAATTCCATGGGCACCTCTCTGCACTGGAATGGCAGGTTCAATCAACTGACAGACTGTCTGGCCAGCACCCAGCATTCATGACTATGCAGTGCCTCCTGCTTTGTCCTAGAGCCTTAAAACTGCTTAAGCATGACTGTCCTCTGACAGTTCTCTGGTGTCAAATGCAGGACACCAGGAAACAAGCGGTAAAGTGAGACAGGACTCCAAAATTAGGACTGTCCTGACAAAAAGGGGAGGCCTGAACTTGGTATTACATAGTTATAACTTGCATAATTTCATGCCAGGTTAGGGCCAGATCCCTGGATATTCTGTCTCTCTCATACTGCACTCCCTTTTTTAGGTTCATCCTTCAGAGATGGGCCGGGTGAGGAGAATTATCATCAAAATTCACTTTGTAGTACAGTAGCTGCTTGAGCGTTTACAGACCTCAGTCTGTTGCTGAATTGGTGTTGCACTTGCTTCTGTGTTACAACTGCATGTGGTGAGTTACCCAAAGTATATGCGTGTTTGTCTAACTTTGCATTCTTCAGGGTCACCAAGGGTGGCTATACAGATGGTCATGGACACTTTAAGAAAATTCAAAGTTTAGTTTATGGACACTTATTTCAAAAATAATCTCTGAAGCTGGTTTCACAGGTCACCGTACTGCAGGGGATTCCCACATCTTTACAGGTGGGGAACTTTATTAAAGGTACATTATAGTCACCAAAGCAACTTTAACTTAATGAAGCAGTTTTGTTGTATAGATCATGCCCCTGCAGTCTCACTGCTCAATTCTCTTCCATTTAGCAGTTCAATTATACAGCACTAGTCACACCTCCCTGCATGTGACTTACACTGCCTTCCTAAATACTTCTCGTAAAAGTCATCTAATGTTTATACTTTTATTACTAATGTTTTATACCTTTATTGCAGATTTTATTTAATCTAGATTTTCTTATCTCCTGCACTGATAAAAGCTTGCTAGAGCCTGCGGGAGGCTTCTGTGTGATTAAAGTTCAATCTACAGAGCAAAAGATAAAAACTTTTAAACTAAGTTAACATTTGATTGAAAATTAAACCATTTTTTTATGCAGGCTGTGTCAGTCACAGCCAGGGGAGGTGTGGCTAGGGCTGCATCGACAGAAACAAAAATTATTTAATGCCTAAATGGCAGAGAACTGAGCAGTGAGACTTTAGGTGCATGATCTAGACACCAAATAGTCTCATTAAGCTAAAGTTGTTTTGGTGACTTAAGTGTCCCTTTAAGGCTCTGTCAGCCGTATTCTTTGTAGGGAACTCAGTTTTCACCACAGAACAGCATGGCTAGACTCCCATCCTCCTCATTGGCCATTTCATAGTCTCTCAGCATATTAAAGTCTCCATAAGACCTGCTGCTGGGTCTATGCCACTATTCTCAGTACCGGTTACCCCCTACATTGCCAGGCTATGACATTCTGTTAACACTGACTAAATCTTATCTGTGACAGTTAACCACTCCTCTTCCGGCATGCCTGCCTCTTGCATTTCCTACAGATCTTCTACATCTACACTGGATTCTTCTGTGGGTGAGTTACCAGACCCTTTGGGCATCAGGAATTTCAGGAAGGTTGTCCAGGTTGATTCCCTATATCATGTCTACTCCTACTAAAAACTGTACTGGTTTCTGGGAGATTGTCCAGCTCAACTCTGCACCACCACTGGCACCCACTGCCACTTCAGTGACCCTGATACTTGAGGGTTTCAAGTTCTCTACCTGGGCTGAGTCTGCTATTGATAGACTGCTTGCCCCGACTGTTTTGTCAAGGCACTTTGGGCCATCAAGTGCCGGGATGTGTGCTTTGATTTTGGCCATTGCCTTGCCAACTGTATCTTTATTTGGATACTTATTGTTTTATTTAGAAACTAGGGATGTGCATGGTTAAAAATTTGGATTTGGAAATTCGGGCAAGTAAAGAAATTTGGCAGTTTGGTTCGGCACTTCTGAAATTCGGGCCTTTGTCAATTCGGAACATACTATAGGCACCCAGACCACCTCAGCTCATTGAAGTGGTCTGGGTGCACTGTCCCACAGTTTATAATAAACTGAAATAATAGCCACTAGAGGTGGAGTTAACCCTAGTAGGCAGTCTATCACTAGAGGGACTTCTGGGCTGTTAGGGGACTTCTGGTTACTACATTATGCATGGGGTTGTCCAGTGTCACCCAAAATCTCATAGGAAAGGATTGAATAATGCTTTCCTACGGGGAAATCCTAATAAGAGCACGGCCATATGCATTAGGTCTGCCCCACAGGCTGACGTCAGCGGGGGAGGAGAGAAGTTGGACACAAGCCACACAGAGGGACATCAGGTCTGGACCCAGGTAAGTGACAGAAGGGTTTTCTAACCCCCTCTGCACCATGGGTGGGGGCAGGTTCCTTGACAGAGAGGGAAGCTATAGTGCCAGGAAAACTAATTTGTTTTCCTGGCACTAAAGTTTCCCTTTAAGGTGTTATATATTACATTGGTACCTTTTGTATTATTCCCTGATTTTATAATCATACTAAATTTAATTAGGGATATGTTGTAATATTTACTTTTCTAGCCTGTCTTTGCTTTTTTTTTTCTTGTGTATTTCTATATCTAAAAAGAGCTTATAATAGCTGTAGATCTGTTATGTACATCCTTTTCAAGCCCTCCCCTTCGAAAACAGCCCAACCTTTCTGATGCTGCCCAATTTGCAAGGCAGATTGCTCTGGGCAATTACCTGCCTCTTGAGTTTAGTTCCACTGAGCTAAACAACAAGAAAGTAATAGGACCGGTTGACGGATTAGCATCCAGAGGGACGTAACAAGATTCATATATACATGTGCCAATTGCTATTGAAATATGTATGGTTTGTAAAAAGCAAACTGACACACTTCACACCTAAAGCACTTTAGCAAGCTAAAGTGATTTAGGTTTTGTGGAGTGTCCCTTTAACGATACATTAGCAGGAGTATATTATTTATTTATAAAATATTTTACAGGAAGGATACATTGAGATTTCTCTCATTTTCAAGTATGTCCTGTGATATATATAAATATATATATTTAGAGAGCGAGAGAGAGAGATATTTTACTGTGATATACTGAAACACACCAAAAATAAGGGACAGAGGAATTGGGACCCAAAGTAGATATTGTCCCTCCAAAATAGGGACAGTTGGGAAGTACACAGTCGTCAGACCAGTTTATATTCATGCATGTAGCTGACAAAGAAGTCCATGTTCAGAATGCTCAATAAGACAACATTGCTTCAGCACAAATGTATCCTTTAATGATATATGCATGCTGTTCTAAATGGCAACTTTTCACTGATGTCCCAAGCAGGATTACATTCAAAATGCCCTGCTTGGCATTGAGTATTTTAAGTATTGACTTAATACAGAGCAAGTTTATACTATCTGGAAGTAGTTAAAATGTGCAAGTAGAGAAATACATTATATGTTTTCTAAACATTGATTTTTTTTTTTCTTCTTTCATTTTCAGCAGACATTTGCAAGTAAATCTGTGAATTGGATTGCAAGTAATAACCCATTTCAATTCCATTTAGCCTTCATGCATCTAAAATATCAAAAGCCAAAATGTGTGAAGGTGCCAAAACATTGTAGCAGCCATGTATATCAAAATTAGAAATCATTTATCATCTAGCTGGGGTTTGAGTTATGAATAATTGGTAAAATGCACAACTAGGCAGATATAATGAATAAAATATAGAAACGTAGAAACATAGAATGTGACGGCAGATAAGAACCATTCGGCCCATCTAGTCTTCCCAATTTTCTAAATACTTTCATTAGTCCCTGGCTTTATCTTATAGCTAGGATAGCCTTATGCCTATCCCACGCATGCTTAAACTCCTTTACTGTGTTAAACTCTACCACTTCAGCTGGAAGGCTATTCCATGCATCCACTACCCTCTCAGTACAGTAATACTTCCTGATATTATTTTTAAACCTTTGCCCCTCTAATTTAAGACTATGTCCACTTGTTGTGGTAGTTTTTCTTCTTTTAAATATGGTCTACTCCTTTACTGTGTTGATTCCCTTTATGTATTTAAATGTTTCAATCATATCCCCCCTGACTCGTCTTTCCTCCAAGCTATGCATGTTAAGTTCCTTTAACCTTTCTGTGACGGACCACCTGGCACCCCGACCAGGTACCTCTGTCAATTGCTGCTTCCTAGTACTGGTGCACTGCACTGCACTGGAGCGCCATAACCACCGTAAACCACATGAAACCGCCGCAGCTTGGTTGGGGTCTCACCGTCCTTCACCCACCCTGGATCCTCTGTAGCAGGAAAAGCTCTTACAATAGCTTAGTGATTAAACTCAGGGGAGTATAGTAATTATAGCAATCCCCAGAGTGTAGTTAGCCAAGACATCATGAAAGTGCAAGATGATCTGAGAATTTAATGGTACAGATTGGATTTTTATACAACTTTTCAGAGGAACACCCACTGGATCTAATGGAGCACAGGACACAAATTGTACAAACCAATAGAATCAATGTAACAATGCCTGACACTCCCACATACAGCACACAATTCCTCCCCTCTGCCTGTGATACAATTAAGGTAGATAATGTATTAACGTAATTATCCCCAAGCATAAAAAACACATATTTTACAAAGTCTCATAAGTACCCCAAAATACAACATATCCCCATCCCCTGATAGCCCTGATCTGGGTGAACAACATATAGAAGAATCACCAAGATCAGAGCAGGGGTTCAAAAGTTTCATGGAAGTCTCTTTTTGACCGGTGCCAGCATGGCTTCATGCCCAAAATAGTTCCAGAGAATTAGGCTGTGCAGCTGGTCTATTTCCAATGATTAAAGTGCACTTCAAATAGTCGAACGGGACCGTTCCTGCACAAAGTCAGTGTTGAAGTGTGTTTGGTAGATTATTTCTAACGAACGGCGCTCTGTTCGTGCATAATTAGCCGAACAAAGATGGAGGTGGAAGACCCAGCGGTGGTCATGCTGTTGAGTGTCCGATTTCAGTTCCATGAACTCGATGGCAAAACACAGCTGACAGTGTTAGATTAAACAAGATGGCAGCCACCATGTGTTCGACTATACGAACGAGGACCACCCAGCCGTTCGTCAATTAAGCTGCGATTAACCACAGCTTCTGGGAGGTTAACAGGCTGCACACTGGTCCGGCTGTTCGACAGTTCATTTGGTAAATGAACACCATAAGCCATTCGGTAAGCCCCAAATACTGCACCATAGAAGGGAAAAGGGCACGAACAGGGTTTTCGGCCCCAAAGTTCATCACAGGGCCATAGTCACAGGGCAAGAGGCTGGCAAGCAGGCCTCTCCAAATCCCAGTGACGAAGGTGCTTTTGTCACGCTTTCCTTGTAAGTTTTATCCTGTAACCCTTGAACCAGTTTAGTAGCCCTTCTCTGAACTCTCTCTAAAGTACCAATATACTTCTGGAGAAACAGTCTCCAGTACTGTGTACAATACTCCAAGTAAGGTCTCACCAGTGTTCTGTACAATGGCATGAGCACTTCCCTCTTTCTACTGCTAATACTTCTCCCTATACAACCAAAGATTCTGCTAGCATTTCCTGCTGCTCTATTACATTGGCTACCTACCTTTAAGTCATCAGAACTAATTACCCCTAAATCCCTTTCCTCAGATGTTGAGGTTAGGACTCTGTCAAATATTGTGTACTCTGCCCTTGGGTTTTTACGTCCAAGATCTATTATCTTGCACTTACCCACATTTAATTTCAGCTGCCACAACTCTGACCATTTTTCTAGTTTAGCTAAATCATTTGCCATTTGGCTTATCCCTCCTGGAACATCAACCCTGGTACATATAAATGCTGCAGTATCTGTTGGCGCTATATAAATGGCAATAATAATTATAATAATAATATCTTAGTATCATCAGCAAAAAGAGATACCTTACCATCAAGACCTTCTGCAATATTACTAATAAAAATATTAAAGAGAAAGGGTCCAAGTACAGATCCCTGAGGTACCCCACTGGTAACAAGACCATGCTTCGAATATACTCCATTGACTACAACCCTCTGTTGCCTGTCACTCAGCCACTGCCTTACCCATTCAACAATATTGGAATCCAATCTTAAAGACTGCAGTTTATTGATAAGCCTTCTATGTGCAACAGTGTCAAAAGCCTTACTGAAATCTAGGTAAGCAATGTCTACTGCACCACCCTGATCTATTATTTTAGTTACCCAATCAAAAAAAATAATAAGATTAGTTTGGCATGATCTCACTGAAGTAAACCCATGTTGTCTCTGATCTTGAAATCCGTGTTATTTTAGATGTTCAACAGTCCTATCCTTTAACATGGTTTCCATCACTTTCCCCACTACTGAAGTAAGGCTTACTGGCCTATAGTTGCCCGACTCCTCCCTACTACCTTTCTTGTGAATGGGCACAACATTTGCTAACTTCCAATCTTCTGGGACCACCTGTTAATGATTGGTTAAATAAATCTGTTAGTGGTGTACTAGCAAAACCATTAAGTTCTTTTAGTGGCATAACTGTGGTTTAGAGTAAAATTGGAAGAGCCAAATTCAGATGTCAGATTTTGATTCTTGGCTCCTTCATAAACAAAATTAAGTATACAATGTTTTCTTCTCTTTTAATTTAGTCCATGGGTCGTCAACCTGGTCCCTACCGCCCACTAGTGGGCGTTTCAGGATTTCGGGTGGGCGGTAGGGATTTCCTCATTTGGAGAGATTGGGCGGGCGGTACCCCTGCTACCGGGTACCGCCATCACCATTTGCAGCAAACCGCCGGGGCCGCTGTCCAAGGGGTCCATCGGGTGGCCCATGCTGTCAGGGCCACCCGATGGATGTGGATTGTGAGGGGGCCCGGTCAGCGCTGGACGCTTTAACAGAGCGACCGGGCCCCCTGTGATTACATCACAGAGCTGGAAGGAAGTGACTGCATGTCACTCCTCCCAGCTAACACTGAGAGCCGCGCGGGAGGAAGACCAGGGAGTCAGAGTGGGAACTCTGACTCCCATCCACCTGAGCCACCAATAGACCCCAGGGAATGTCACCCTCCTGCACCTTAAAGGACCACTATAGTGCCAGGAAAACATACTCGTTTCTCTGAAACTGCTATGTTTATTAAAAAATGGGTTAACCCTAGCTGGACCTGGCACCCAGACCACTTCATTAAGCTGAAGTGGTCTGGGTGCCTAGAGTTGTCCTTTAAGGGTAGGAAACAGGAGGGTGACTTAAATATAATGTGTGTGTTTATTTGTGTGTGTGTCTTTGTATGTATGTCTTGTGTGTATGTGTCTTTGTATGTATGTCTTGTGTGTGTGTGTGTGTGTGTGTATGTGTCTTTGTATGTATGTCTTGTGTGTGTATGTGTGTCTTGTCTTTGTATGTGTGTCTTGTGTCTGTGTGTATGTGTGTGTGTCTTTTGTATGTATGTCTTATGTGTGTGTCAGTGTGTGTGCCTGTATGTTTGTATGTATGTGTCATAAAGTTTGCATTTCAGTTTTTTTCACATTGAAATTTGCCAGATTAGTAATGTTGCCTTTGAGACTGTATTGTAGCCCAGGAATGAGAAGTATCCCCATAATGGCATACAATTTGCAAAAGTAGACAACCCAGGGTATTGCAAGCGGGGTGTGTCCAGTCTTTTTTAGTAGCTACTTAGTCACAAACACTGGACAAAGTTAGTATTCATTTGTTTTTTGCACTTTTCACACAAAAGCAAATATGAAAGCTAGCTGTGTTCTCGTGTGTTTTTTCCTCATATTTTATAAAAAAAAAATTAATAGTAAATTATATGATAGACTGAAAATAATGGTATCTTTAGAAAGACCATTTAATGGCGAGAAAAACTGTATATAATATGTGTGAGTAAGAGGATAATTACAGCTAAACACAAACTCTGCAGGAATGTAAACAGCTCTGATCCTTAACAGTGATAAAATTGAAAAAGGGTCTGGTCACTAAGGGGTTAAAGGATTACTCCAACCACCATGACCACCTCTGCTTTTAGAAGTGGTTAGGGTGCAAACAATCTGTATATGCAACGTTTTAGCATATAACACTGCGTATACAAAGACAAATTATTATATGATATGTATGTGTGTCTTATGTATGTGTCTTTGTATGTATGTCATGTCTTTGTATGTATGTGTTGTGTGTGTCTTGTCTTTGTATGTATGTGTGTCTTATGTATGTGTCTGTATTTATGTGTGTCTTGTGTCTGTGTGTATGTGTGTGTCTTTGTATGTATGTCTTATGTGTGTGCATGTCTGTGTGTGTGTGTGTGTGTATGCATGCCTGTATGTTTGTATGTATGTGTCATGTCTGTGTGTGTGTGTATGTGTGCCTGTCTGTGTGTCGTGTGTGTGTGTGTCTGTATGTATGTGTGCCTGTCTGTTATAGTGGGCTATAGTAAGTGGGCTACCTAGCTCAGCCTTCCTACTGGGCATTGCTATAAGTAAGGTTAAAAAATAGAAAAAAAGGAAAAAAAAAAGGTGGGTAAGGGAATTGAGGAGGGAGAGGAGGGGAGCTGACGCACAGATGAGAAATCATATTATGCGCAAACAGGGAAGTCATCTGAATATCACCAAAAGAGGAGACCTTCTTTTGTTCCTTACAAAAATCGAACCAGATATCAAATATTTAGTCTTGCAGCATCAACCTCAAGGATCTCATTAATCACTAGTAAAGGTAATTTCAATTTACTTTGTTTTCTCATTAAACTTTATAAAGTTAAAAACATTATAAACATGCATTAAGTAGAAATAAAAAGATAAATGTACATACATTTATTTATTTTTTAAACGCTCTCCTTTCTAAAAAATATTCTGCACTTGCGCGAAAACTGGTGGGCGGTAAGGACATTTTTCCATCAAGAAAGATGCATCAGTGGGAGGTAGGAAGAAAAAGGTTGACTACCACTGATTTAGTCCATAAAGCATCACTCACCCTCATGTATACTCTAGTTATTATTACTAGCCAGTAGAGGGATGCATTTCTCACTCAGAAGCCAATAGTCACTGATACAATGCCTGCAAAAATGCTGAAAATATAATTTCATTCATGCTTTTAAACAGTAAAAGAAGTATCAAAGGGTCATATAATTACTAAAGTGAATGAGGGGAAGGAATGAACGGATTCTACAATTGTCTAACTGTTATCATTACATTAGCGTTCCAGAGATGGGTAAATATTACTATAGCAGTTTCAAATTTATTTTAAATACTTTATTTTACAGTATGCTATAGTGGTTATGGTGTTTGGAGAGTTCCTTTAATTTTACAGAAAGAACCAAATACCTCAGTTTTGTAAGTTCTGTTCTCAACCTTACAATCTGTGAATGTGAAGGGTATTTGATTATCTATTTAACATAAGGCAATGTATAATTCCACATGCATAGCTTAAAATCCAAAATGTGCCCGCAATGATAAAATTTACTTAGCTTGAGAGCCCTCTTATCTTTGCTTGAATAGTAATCACCACATTATTTGCCAGTAAGAAAAAAAAATACAGTTCAGCAGTTCAGCATTATGCCATTCATAAATGCAATGTCAGCAAAATAAGATACAAAACTTATATTAAAAGTCGGTGAGACTTAATCCATGTTAAACTCACTATTGCACATCCAAAAACAATGATGATTAAAGTCACAGCACAACTCTTTTAGTCTAAAACTGGCCATTTGGGTTTGAATTTGCTACAATACAGAATTCAGTGAATAATCTGAAAGTTTTTTTGGTTTTTTTTTAACGGTTTGTGCTTTCCCATAACATTACAGTTTAGTTTATAAACCTTTTAGTGACATACATACTGTTTATACACTGTGTCACTTCACTTTGCATACATACTTAAATATTAGAAAAATTACACACTATCTGTTTTACAAAATTATTGTCTTATCACTAGGTTTACCAGGTTTGACCATGATGTCCAGAAGTTTTTAAAATGATCTAAAAATTAACCATTAATTAATGTCATTATTAAAATAGAACACGCAAATGAATTGCCTTTATAACTTAGATGGACACTATAAGCACCAGCTCCACTAAAGCTTAATGTAGATCCCCTCTAGTGACAGTCACTCAGACTTTGAACCAATTCATCTCTATAGTGAGACGCTGATTGGTGCAGCACTTGCCCCTTATTGGTTCCATGTGGGAATGCATTGGATTGGCTGAGATTATCTGCAATGATGATCTCAGTTGGGGAGGAGTGCGACCATGGTGAGTCTTGCAAGCTGGGGGAATAATGGTTTGTAAATCATGAGGAAAGCACTATAAAGTTAGAAATACATGAGTGTCCCTTTAAATAATTTCCTTTCTTCAGCATGCAAATTCTAAATACTATTTGGCATGTGCTGCACATTAGCATGTATACTTGTTTATGTTATCCCCTAAATTGACATTAAAACCTATGTTTATTGAAAGGACAGATAAGTAAGGGGCAGAAATATAAATTTCATCCTTCAACGAACCTTAAATAATAGTTTGCAGTCAGTTTCTTTTATCTGTGGCACAGTAATCTGAACACAGATAAATCTATATTCCTGTCAAGATTTGTGGTTTTCAGGTTATGCCCTTTATTTTTCAATTTGTTGTAATGCTAAACCTTATGTCAAACATGGCAGTGCAAAGTGCTAAATGTTATTTTCTAAATTCTACAAAGGACAGCAATAAGCAATAAATACTCCATGCTGGATTCAATACCCCACCAGATACATATACTAAAAGGGACACACCACTGCCCAGTTTTAACTAGAATAATTGAATGATATTCTATATATATATATATATATATATATATATTTATTTATATATAAATAAAAATAATTGCAAATATATGTATATATATTAAAATTCAACATATATATTTATGTATTCTTTTAACATAATTATGTGATTTTAGTAATACAAATTTGAGGGACATGCCTGATGACCCAGGCAGAAAGTCCAGAGAATTTAATTTGCAAGCACTATATTTAACCCTGTAACTTTCCAAGACACCATAAAAACACAAATATTAGTGTTTTAAAGTGGTAAATTGTATTACAAAGATGATATAGTCAGTGACATTTACGTTTTTTGCATTTTTCACACACAAACTACATTTTCTCTGATATTATTGTTGTAATACGTGTTAATGTTTTAAAACACTAATATTTGTGTTCACTGAAGTCTCCCAAGTATAACAGTACCCCACATGTACAGGTTTTACGGTGTTTTGGAAAGTTAGAGAGTCAAATATAAGGCTTGCATTTCAGTTTTTTTCACATTGAAATTTGCCAGATTAGTAATGTTGCCTGTGAGACTGTATTGTAGCCCAGGAATGAGAATTATCCCCATAATGGCATACCATTTGCAAAAGTAGACAACCCAGGGTATTGCAAGTGGGGTGTGTCCAGTCTTTTTTAGTAGCTACTTAGTCACAAACACTGGACAAAGTTAGTATTCATATTTGTTTTTTGCATTTTCACACAAAAGCAAATATGAAAGCTAGCTTTGGCTAGTGTTTGTGACTAAGTGGCTACTACAAAAGACTGTAAATATCCCATTTTGAATACACTAGGTTGTCTTCATTTGAAAATGGTATGCCCTGATGGGGTTAATTCACATTCCTGGGCTACCATATGGTCTCAAAAGGCAACAAAGACCCAGCTAACCAATCTGGCAAACTGAATTGGGCTAGCCCTATATTGACCCTGTAACATTCTGAAAAACTGTAATACCTATACATGGGGGTTATTGTTATACTCAGGAGACTTCGCTAAACGCAAATATGAGTGTTTAAACAGTAAAACTTATCAAGACGATGAAATCACCAGTAAAAGTACAGTTTTTGTGTAAAAAAAAATGCAAAAAATAATTATGACAACTTTTGCAAGCGTTTGTGGCTAATACAAAAGATTTCACATACCCCCATTTTGAATACCCTGGGTTGTCTACTTTTTCAAATGGTATGTCATGGTGGGGTTAGGTTTTATTTATGGGTTGCCATACCGTCTCAAAGGCAACATAACCAATCTGGCAAATAGCAATTTACAAAAACAGAAATTGGCAAATTTTATGTTTGGCCATGTAACTTTTCAAATCACCATAAAACCTGTACTTGAAGCTACTGTTGTACTTGTGAGCCAATACTCTTCACAAATATGAGTGTTTTAGAGTAGTAAAATGTACTATACTGATATCAGTGAAATGGCAGTTTATGTGTGAAACATGCAAAAAAAACAAATATAAATAGTAATTTTGGCCAGGGTTTATGGCTACTAAAAAAGACTGGATACACCCCATTTTGAATACCATGTGTTGTCTACTTTTACAAATGGCATGCCATGATGGGGTTAATTATCATTCCTGGTCTGCCATACGGTCTCAAAGGCAACATAGGCCCAGCAAACCAATCTGGCAAATTTCAATGTGCAAACATGGAAAAGGGAAAATCCCTACATTTGACCTATGTAAGTTTGCAATAACCTATATAACCTATGCCTTGGGGGCACTTTTGCACTTAGGAGATGTTGCTGAACATATATTGGGGTGTTCTTTGTCAGTAACACATAACAGGTGCTAAGAATTCATGCCTAAAGTACAATGTGAGAGAGAAATAACACAAAAAATGACTACCCAAAAGTTTGACAAAGACTGGTGGTTGAATTAGTGCATGGAAAGTGTTAAAATACCACCATCTGAAATACCCCTGGGTGTCTACTTTTCAAAAATATATGGTTTCATGGGGTTAATTACATTGACCGGTTTCAAAAATGTCTCAAATAGGACATGGGTGCATGATGACCAGCTGTGAAAATTCCAAGTTGGAAAACTGGAATGTACACCCTCCAAATAAGGTCTTTCAGCCACCAAAGAACCCAAAACGCACATACCTGGGTGGTATCATTGTACTCGGGAAATGTTGCTGAACACATATTGGGGTGTTCTTTAGAAAGACCATTTAATGGCGAGAAAAACGGTATATAATATGTGTGAGTAAGAGGAAAATTACAGCTAAACACAAACACTGCAGGAATGTAAACAGCTCTGATCCTTAACGGTGATAAAATTGAAAAACGGTCAGATCACTAAGGGGTTAAAGGATTACTCCAACCACCATGACCACCTCTGCTTTTAGAAGTGGTTAGGGTGCAAACAATCTGTATATGCAATGTTTTAGCATGAAACACTACGTATACAAAGACATCTGTCATTTTATGTGGGGGTGTAAGTACATCACCTTCCCACATGGCTTAGTCAGCTTGGATCCTTTATCCCCCAAACCTCCTCATCCTTGGCCTATAGGGGTCAATATGACCCCCATATTAGAATAAGGTAGGTTAAATCCTCCCTTCTGCTCTTAATGCAACTAGGAGCATGTCTACTAAACAGAATCATAGTGCTCTGATTGGTTGGTTTAAGCAAACCAGAGTGCTCTGACAGATAAATCTTGAGACTAGAGAGCTCTGACTCAATGGTGTGGGGAAGCTTTTATATGGCTTTCCCCACCATGTGAGGTCAGTCTTGTGTAATTAAGATGGATTGTTATTTCATCAGCATTTGTTTTTGCCATCGGGTACTTTTCTTTCACTTTAATAGTTCAACATGACCCTATAGATATTGATAGATGTTACCAGCCCAGAATGTATGCCCACAGCCCACGGTTGCAGGGGTTGCATCTGCGACCGGGCCCATCACTCCAAGCAACCCCTGTAACCATGGTAGGTACACCACTGGCTGGCACCATAACTACTACAGTTACCTTTAGTGGATCTGATGCTCAGAGTGTTCCTTTACTATAACTCTTGCACATGGAATTGCACTGTGCATGGCATGCACAGATAATTTTTCTAGGTGAGGGAAAACATTTATGTCATTTATTTACCATGCACCCCAAGAAGCACACCAAGACTCTAAAGAATAATTAGCTCAATGATTGAAGAGCATTTATCAAGCTTGCCTAATTGCGGTTGACAAAATTGTTGGTGGGGGAAGTACTATGTCTTGTCCACCTCTTGGTCACCATTGCTTTAACATGTTTATAGATAATTAATTTTTGAAAAGATAAATGCTTTATGCGACTGTGATAAATGGTCAGCTAGTTTACATACTTTTAATCAGGCAACTGACAGGATAGTTATCAAAGTCCATGATAATTAGTACTGCCATGTCTATGTTGACTGTTATTATCTTTATTTTATTTTAACAATTTAGAGAAGAAATACGTATCAAGAGCAAGCAAAATAATATGTTGTAAAGCTATCTGTATAAAGCTATAATTTATACAATAATTGCTGCATCCTAAAAGGTCCATGTGGCCAATATTCATGTCCACTTACAATAATTAAAATACATTTAACTTCATTCTGCTCATCACAACATTACAAAAAGGAGAGAGTGAATCAATCAAACTGTAACCATACATCACATCGTAAACTGCAAATTCAGTTGCAAATAAATCAATTTTGAAAAAAATGAAAATGAATCATCCATTTAACCATTCAAATTATATGTATATAATATTCTCATTTGATATAAGCAGATGTAGAGTATATTTGAAATAAGTCATTGTGTTTAGATTCAAAGCTCCAATTGTGAACAAAAATGATGCAGGTAATTCATATCGATCGCCTTGATACACTTTGATTTTATTAAATCTAATTGAAGATAAATGTACTGACGAAGGCTGCTATTATATGTGGAATATTGTCAAAAGACACAGACCCTTAGCAGAGACTGTGTTCATTTAACTCATGGTAACATTGGATTATGCAGTCTTGTTTTCAAAGCAGTGTTTGCCTGATCATGATAGACAATACAGTAAGCATAGAAGTAAAATTCCAAGGTTATACAGTGGACATGTATTTAAAATATTCAACATCATTCTGTTTCTGTGTTTTTAAAATATAATAAAATGTACATGGTCGGATTTTACTAATACAATAGAGATTAAAATATAATCTTGTAAAATTGGTAGCATATGTATTTTATTTTTCTTTAGTATTGAACATGTACAAACGTTAAATGATGGATTGGCCTGTGGGTAATCCTGACACCAAAACCACTATATTGTGATGTAGTGGGTTAAGGTGCTTAGAGTGTCCCTTTAAGTATGAAAAATAAATTTATTTTTTATACTTGGAATATTGGGTTGAAAAAAATTGTACAATTTTATCCATGACAAATCTGCTTTAAAACCCTATGCACTTGTGATCTTTAGCTTATAGCCACTGTACAAATCACGTCCTACATGATTACAGTATCCTGAAGTGCTATCTCAGGATACACAAACTGACAGTTACTAATCAGGCAATCATCAGTTGGAATATATCTAAAAATGCAAGTGGAATTGATTAGTGAGAATGAAGAAAGGGGACTATTTTTTTCTTGAAAACTTGCAATTGCCCCTTTCTTTAAAGTTTTATGAAAAGCTAAGATTCTTTTAAAAAAAAAAACACAACCTAAAATGTGAACTAAGATCAAGAGTAGTTGGTCTCAATCATTATCAAGTGTTATTAAGTTAGAGATTTCATAGTTATGTTCCATCACGATAATTGATCATACTTTGAACACTGGTCTTGTGGAGACATGTTTGAGAGACTACTGTAGCAAATAATTTGTTGATGTGGTTGAAAGTAAATGAGATGATAATAAAATTATTGAAGGGGACTTACTTTATATTAACTCCTTAAGGACGGGCCAATTGTAGTTCTGATCAAAACAAAACCTGGAATTTGCACTATATGTCTGTTCAACCGTAATTCACCTCTTTAATATTACATGCATCAAAACGTATATATCATTTTGTTCAGGAGAAACAGTACTTTCATTTCACATCAAATATGTATATAAGAAACAATTTAATATGAATAAAATGTAAAATGTGGAAAATGAAGATATTTTTATATTTTTTTTTAGTTCTGTATTGCATTTTACCTGTGAATGTCATAATACTGTTAGCTTTTACAGCAATAAAATGCACATATTTGAATTCAGCGATGTCTAATGTGTACAACAGTACCCCCCATAAACAGGTTTTATGGTGTCTTGGAAAGTTACAAAGCTAAGTTAAATATAATGCTTGCAAATTAAATTCTCTGGACTTTCTACCTGGGTCGTCAAGCACGTCCCTCAAATTTTAATTACTAAAATCACATAATTATGATAAAATATTACATAAATATAAAATATACATGTAGATTTTTAATATATATATATTTATATATACATACACTGCTCAAAAAAATAAAGGGAACACAAAAATAACACATCCTAGATCTGAATGAATTAAATATTCTTCTGAAATACTTTAATCTTTACATAGTTGAATATGTTGACAACAAAATCACACAAAAATTTAAAAATGGAAATCAAATTTTTCAACCCATGGAAGTCTGGATTTGGAGTCACACTCAAAATTAAAGTGGAAAAACACACTAGAGGCTGATCCCACTTTGATGTAATGTCCTTAAAAGTCAAAATGAGGCTCAGTAGTGTGTGTGGCCTCCCTACAACACCTGTGCATGCTCCTGATGAGGTGGTGGATGGTCTTCTGAGGGATCTCCTCCCTGACCTGGACTAGAGAATCTGCCAACTCCTGGAAAGTCTGTGGTGCAACGTGACATTGGTGGATGGAGCGAGACATGATGTCCCAGATGTGCTCAATTGGATTCAGGTCTGGGGAACGGGCAGGCCAGTTCATAGCATCAATGCCTTCGTCTTGCAGGAACTGCTGACACACTCCAGCCACATGAGGTCTAGCATTGTCTTTCATTAGGAGGAACCCAGGGCCAAACGCACCAGCATATGGTCTCACAAGGGGTCTGAGGATCTAATCTCGGTCCCTAATGGCAGTCAGGCTATCTCTGGCGAGCACATGGAGGGCTGTGCGGCCCCCCAAAGAAATGCCACCCTACACCATTGCTGACCCACTGCCAAACTGGTCATGCTGGAGGATGTTGCAGGCAGCAGAGCGTTCTCCACTGCATCTCCAGACTCTGTCACGTCTGTCCCATGTGCTCAGTGTGAACCTGCTTTCATCTGTGAAGAGCACAGGGCGCCGGTGGCAAATTTGCCAATCTTGGTGTTCTCTGGCAAATGTCAAACATCCTGCACGGTGCTGGGATGTAAGCACAACCCCCACCTGTGGACGTCTGGCCCTCATACCAACCTCATGGAGTCTGTTTCTGACCGTTTGAGCAGACACATGCACATTTGTGGCCTGCTGGAGGTCATTTTGCAGGGCTCTGGCAGTGTTCCTCCTTGCACAAAGGCGGAGGTAGCGGTCCTGCTGCTGGGTTGTTGCCCTCCTACGGCCTCCTCCACATCTCCTGATGTACTGGCCTGTCTCCTGGTAGCGCCTCCATGCTCTGGACACTATGCTGACAGACACAGCAAACCTTCTTGCCACAGCTCGCATTGGTGTGCCATCATGGATGCGCTGCACTACCTGAGCCACTTGTGTGGGTTGTAGACTCCGTCTCATGCTACCACTAGAGTGAAAGCACCACCAGCATTCAAAAGTGACCAAAACATCAGCCAGGAAGCATAGAAACTGAGAAGTGGTCTGTGGTTACCACCTGCAGAACCACTCCTTTATTGGGGGTGTCTTGCTAATTGCCTATAATTTCCACCTGTTGTCTATCCCATTTGCACAACAGCATGTGAAATAATATTAATATCAAAATACAGTTAGAATGAAATTACATCAGCGCTATGGAATTTGCTGACACTATATAAATAATAAAATAATAAGAATGTGTATATTTAACTTATTTTAAAAATTGTTTTATTATTTAAATTATTGTATATATTATTGTATTATAATGATATATATGTAACTTCATTTTAAGTGCATTTTAATACTAATATATGTAATTATATTAACATTAAAATACTATAAGTATGAGGTTATATATATATATATATATATATATATATATATATATATATATATATATATATATATATATATATATATATATATATATATATATATATATATATATATATATATATAGAACAACTTGGCACTCTCCTTACCGGAATTTTAGACAAAAAAATCACCTGGGTGCTATTCCAAACGCGTCAAAGATATAAAGAAAAGTTAATCCAGGATGCACTCACAGGTCTTTAATTTGTACAATGTGATTTATTATAATGAAGATGCATACAGAAAAATAATCGACGTTTCGACCCTGCCAGGTCTTTTTCAAGATCACTGAATGTAAATAAAAGTTTTTATATATCAAATATGTATATAATATTGAAAAATCAAGCGTTTTGTCGTTCGCATACCCAAGCATCAGTCGAGAATTGATTAAGGGTACAACTGAAATGTTTTATTCTGGCCAGATGGCCCACTTTTATACACAGACCCCCCAGCATGGGGTCTCCAGCAAAAACATAGTAAAACAAGCCCAGGCGTCTGTGTGTCAGGGAGATAATTGAGTGTCCTTTCTTAAATAATTATCTCCCAGGCACTAGAGGTACAAAATATAAAACATAAAAAACAAAACATAAATAATATTAATAGGGACCCCCACAAATCCTATATCCCTGGATTTCCTGGATCTGAGTGCCCAATGTGTCCAAATAGCACTCAGATCCTACAAATACAGACAAATCACCACCAGGGTAAAGTTTTGACCGACCGCACACATGGAGTCTGCCTAAAATAGTTCCATGAGAAAATTGTAGCATTCGGTCACTTTCAGGAGTCCGGAAACTAACAGAATATCGAGCAGTTCCCCTGGCTCATAGGTCGTAATTGTTCCTCTTGTTCGCGTGTACCTTTTTACCGAATAGCGCTCTCCTGGCTTGTCAAGAATAAAAGCAGGCGTTTGTACAAAATCACCGGTGTTCGTGAGGTTGAGTGTCCGACCAAGTCCTGCTGCCTGCTTTCGGGAGACAAGATGGCCGCCCAAGGAGAGCACTTAATCTTCTGGTTACTTTGAAGTTAAATGAGCCAGGGGGTGGTCGGTGTTTGGTAGATCCAACTACTGAATGCAGGGAAAAGATTAACTGGGGACAGGGAAATAAAGGGTGTGTCACAGGTTTCAAGCAAACTAGCTTGTCACCAAGAAATAAGAAAAATAAAGACCCTGAATGCCCTGCTGATGACCTTGACTTGATATTGACTTGAAAAGGCTTAAGTCATTTTTCTCATATGTTTAACCTTGTTAACGCCTGCTTCTATTCTTTTCAGTTCAATCTTCAAAGATTGATAAGTGAAGTAGGCATAATAAATAAAAAATTTAAATTCTAATTATGTGTTTATAAACCAACAACAATTTAATGCCAGTGTTAATTTTAGATGACTTGCGAGTTAAAAAAAAAAAAAAGGATGAATCAAAATTGTATTTATCAATAAATGGATTTGTGAGCAAAAATATATAACTCTGTTAGAAATGTTTCTACATTCTAATTGTCTGCATGTAACAGTAAAAATATATATGCCAACAGATTGATGGTTGAACAAAGAAAATAAAATGTATGCATTTCGTTTCTTTTCCATCTTCTATTTATTGTGCATAGATGTATTTGAAATAAACAGTCTATATAATTGAAAAGGAAATAAAATACAAATGTACTGTATTTTCCACCATGTATGTCTTATGGGTGTGCTTTGTATTAAGCCATATTATATGTCTATATAAAAGTGATCAGAATAACTTAATGTTATTTTTACTTTATTATACATTCTACTTACCTGCCTTAAAGAACAACTGTCACCTCAAAACAATGTTTTAGATAATAATTATATCATCAAGTTTTGAAAGAAAATATTTTTAATGAAGCTTTAGCTATATACATGTCTACGTAATATTAGACATTTCTGCTATGCAAATTTGCAGTTGTTAAAATTTGACTGTTAATGTACACCAGTGGCCAAAATTATGTAAAATGTTTTTGGAAAACTTGGATTTCTGAGGCTTGGCTGCTCATGGCTTCAGTCTTTTTTAGAATACCATAAAATGAAATTATATATCATTAGAAAGATGTTATTAAGAGAAACCCATAGTAAAATGTATTTTATAACCTCTGACCATTTTTGTTTTTAATGAATTAAGAAACCTTTAGCCACAATGATGGCTCAATTTGGCTCGAATCTTCATTACTGAGAGACATAAATACAAAATGCAAGACAATTACAGCCTTACACGTGTGCCCCATGGAGTGAAGCAAGTGTTCTAGTTAATCAGGTGTTATAATGAAAGCAAGGTTTTATGATTGCGCCTTTGAATTTTCTATTTATTTTTTGGTAACAGTTCTCACGGACAACAAGTTCCTCACCCCCTCTTTCTAATTATTATTCATGCTTTCCTAACATGTCAACTAATGTTAATTAAACATAAAAGATTAAAATGTTTAATTATGCAGAATTTTTTTAAATTGAGCAAATTAACGTTATCTGTTTTGTTAAATTATAATCTAATCGTATTGTATTCTATAAAAAAATTTTTAAATAAAAAACAAAAAAAAACAGATGGGGGGAGTAACAGACATACTAATCCCAGAGGTAAGTTGCACTGTGTCACAGGCACAGGTTAGGTACTGCAGTAACCTAAGCAGTCTCATGTTAGGATCAATGACTCAGGCTATCTCCCACTCAAAGATAGTCTAAGTGGCACTGGCAGAAGCAAGGCAGACACAGCAGTAGCCTTAACAATATCACGCTAGGATCAACGAGAGGCTATATCAACAATGATAAGACACACAATTGCTGCTGGTCTGTCTCTCAATAACTGAAGTAAAAATATCTAAATAAAAAAATCCTTTTTGAATAAATACAGATTTTATTTATTTTTTTTGACCATATTCGGAATAATCTCAATTTGATAGAAAACAAATATTCAAGTCTCATTTATTTATTTATTTATTTTGCAGTAATCTAATTCAGTGGCTCACAAACCAGTCCTCATGGCCCACCAACAGTCCAAGATTTATATATTTCGCTTTTTTATTCCAATGGACATACTGACAAAACCTGGACTGTTGGTGACCAAGAGGACTGGTTTGGGAACCACTGATCTAATGTATACATTTTTAGACATAGATTTTTCCCTTACTCTAGAAATACTATATATGATACTAAATTTATGGTTGCACTAAATTACAGTTACTGCATTTATCTCGATGTTACTGCATTTATCTCGATATCAGTCTTCTTTGCAAGAGCATGCATAACAAAAACACTATATAGAATAAAATGATGGATCAGAATCTACGTTTGGCATTTACAGATATATCTAGAAGTATTATTTATGCCAGGTGAACAGAAATAATAAATAATTTACAGTTCTTCTCACTTTTCAATCTTCTACATGTGTGCAGATATCAAGCACCGCTAAAAATACCAACAGAGTGAGGAGTGAAAAGCAAAATGTAACAAATATGACTTTCTTTTGCATTCTGTCATAGATGAAGAAAATGTATTTAAAAAAAAAAAAAAAACATATGTTATATTTGCCAAGAAATAACTAGAGAAAAATAGGATTCTAATTAATTTAACTGTATATGTATATGTTGTAAGAATGTGCATTTAAAGCAATACTGGAATGGTGGGTGATGATAAACAAGTAATATACTGCATTTCTCTACTTTTCCCCAAGTGAATGAATTATGTATGAAAACAGTTTGACATGTGAACAAAAATGACTACTTTGACCATTTTGTATGTACATGTATTACTTAGCAATATTACATATGCTAATTGATTAATGGCTATGAATATAAATGAGGTGATCATAAAAAGACGAACAGTCTCCATTGCACTATAAAGCATTCTCTACAATCTACCATCATCAGTACATAAAATAACAATCGTATATACACCTTTGCATTAGTGATGCTTTGCTACATGATCAGGTGAACAGAGAAGTAATATCCCCCTTGAAGGCATGTATATGTATGTTTAAATGGACACTCCACTGCCCAAATACAAAATAAATAAAAATCACTGTTTAGTAGATACATCCCAAATAAATAAAAATTAAATGCATGCAATTTTTTTTTTTTTATTTATTTTTTTATTGGGGATATATCTAAAATCAGCTTGCAAAACCTACATTGCTCTTGTCTGCTACCTTTGCAAGCTCTCCCCTTCTAACCCTGCCCAGACTTTCTGTGGCTGTCCAATCACAGACTTCCCAATACAGCTTAATGGGAAGTCTTTGTAAATCAGGTACTCTGGGCAATTGCTGCCTCTTGAGATCAGCTGCATTAAGCTAACCAAACCAGGAACTAACATCACCTGTTGGCTGCTTGAAAACCAAGGGGATGTTACCAGCTTAATTTAGAAAAGTGTCAATTTCTATTTTAATCTGCACTTTTTGCAAGATGAAAAAAAGAGGACACACTCTTCACACAAGCTAAACTTTTTTAGAGTGACCTTTGAAACCAATATTAGTAAGTAGAACCTTCATTAGCTGTTTTTTT
>OW240922.1:53962720-53983606 GCA_933207985.1 Pelobates cultripes
CTATTTTTTTTTTTTTACAAATAGAAAGGTTAACAAAACCATATTAATTGTATATCTCTCCCTGTGAATTTCAGTATTAAAACTGAGTATTTGACAGACTGATGGCTGAACATTTCATCTTTTACTGTATCTCTTTCCCTGTACTACAGGAGAACAGACGAGTGTGTGTGTTTGTGAACAGTTTTTTTTTTTTTTTTGGTGAACAAAAATACTAGTTCATTTGTTTTCTTCTCTCCCATTATGGCAGTAAATTGGTGTCTGTTCAGCTATCAATCTGGTTTCATACAGTACTGCAATAATCTTGGATTTCTATTACTTACCTTTTTCTTGTAAGTGCATATGTAACAAAACACATTAAAACTCTCCTCACTATTTTGTTCCTACACATGTATATGTATCACAACTAAATACATCAACAGATTATAGGAACTAAAATACTAAATCACGGTATTTGCAACTAAACACTAGACCTGTGCAAATCAAAAAAATTTGGTTTGTCTGATTCAAATTATTCCACCCAAAAAAGGAAAAAATGTTTTGGATAAACTGAAATTCGTCCATGTGGCATTTTGGCTTAGACTAATTTTGTTTGTTTGATCGTTTCAGAAAAATAATTTAGATGAACCAAAGGGGTGTGAAAAGGCACCTATTAGTGTACAACAATGCACAAATGGCTACAATATTGCCAAGCATAATGGCTACTCTATCAGGCATTTTTGCAATTCCTATTGTGAGCTGCAAAAATTATATTATATCTGTATAAAGAAAAATATTAAATGAGAGAATGTAGTTTTCAGATGATTGGTTTTCCTTGCACTCAATGTTCCAGGCACTCAAGGATGACTGGATAGCTGTTTTAAAGAAGATCAGTGATGGTCTTTATCGAAACTAACACCACAATGCAAAAACTCTCTCTCTAAATAGATAGATATAGAGAGATGGCAAGCAAGCGAGAGAGATACTCCAAGGAATCCATGTATAAAGTGGAATTGAAGCAAAAAGTTGAGCTCATTTGCATTTGCCTACCCAGAATACCTTGCAGTAGTGAGAGCACTGTTAAAGTGAGATTTCTGTGGGGAAAGCAAGTCTTATGGCTTAAGTGGTATGTGTATTTGTGTTTAGCATTGTGTTTTCCTGATTACCTTTACATTTTGTCCTCTTCTCTCTTAGTGTAAAGCTATTGCTCTGCCCAGATACATCTGGCTTTGTGTCTCCTATGGACTTGTTCATGTTGTTTTCACCTTTTATATTGATTGACATTTTATGCATTTGTTCTATTGCTGTCCTTGTGCTTCAAAGAAACATGCAATGTGCATAAATGGTCTGGTTTACTGAATAGAGGCTCTTTCTTTTTTTCTAATTGATTGTTTAGACTTTGTTGCTGTTGGAGATTTGCTGTAAAATGAGTTAAGCAAAATCTAAAACCTATGTCTTCACACTGATTCCGATTATTTCTGCACCAAGGCTAGAATGGTCACCTAGAATTAATACACCAAACTAGCCAGATGGCGAAAGTAAACAAAACACTATATTTTTTAAAACAAGTTTTTGTTTTACATTTGAAATGTTGCATAGTATTAAATATGATGATACTTTTTAGGCAGACACTCTATAAGTAACAGTAGTGATGTCCCTAACGGTTCGCCACGGACTCATCATTGAGTAAACTTTGACCCTGTACCTCACAGTCAGCAGACACATTCCAGCCAATCAGCAGCAGACCCTCCCTCCCAGACCCTCCCACCTCCTGGACAGCTCACTAAGAATGCAGCTTCACAATGAATGTAAAATGGATGCTGTCCAGGAGGTGGGAGGGTCTGGGAGGGAGGGTCTGCTGCTGATTGGCTGGAATGTGTCTGCTGACTGTGAGGTACAGGGTCAAAGTTTACTCAATGATGAGTCCGCAGCGAACCGTTCGGGACATCACTAATTAACAGATATAAACTAATTTTTCAGAGCTATGGCTAGAAGTGTTTTATTAGGCTATAGTAATAATATGTGTCTTTCTAAAATTGTGCACAGAGTGTAGCCCAATCACTCCCTGCATTGTCCTAGAGCCCTGTTTGTTTTGAGTGAGGTTGGCCAAGGAGACATTCAGCCTCTAATGCATTCAATCCAGGGTGACATGCACCTTCTTCAAGTAATCTGCCCTCTTTTCAGGCAGATTTGTCCATTTTGGACAGTAACACAACCCCCTGTTCCCAATTTCATACCTCCCAATGTTGGAAGTGATGCAACCCCCATGTCAGTCAGCCTCTACTGCATCACATCCAGGCTAATACTCCCTTTTGCAAGTAACCTCCCCTCTTTTCAGGCAGATTCATCCATTTTGGACAGTGATGCAATCCCCTGTCTCAATTTCATACCGCCCAATGTTGGCAGTAGTTTTACAAGATGGTTTTTGGAGAATTTTGTTGTTTATTATTTATATCTACTAGTGCCTTAAAACATTATCATATATTAAGTGTGTAATAGTTGTATATAAAAAGATATATATATATATATATATAAATATATATATATATATATATATAAAAAAATTTAAATGTTGTTTAGTTCCGATAACACAAACCAAGGTTTGAGTGCTAGAAAGTTATTTTGGTTGCTTACAAAAAATATATAGATTGATGACTGTAAATTTAAAGGATCTGGTTTACCAGGAAATTATTTAATATAATTGTCAGTCTCAATAAGGATATTTTCAAATGTACTGATATGTAACCGATGTACCTATCACAAGTTAAGCAGAACAGCAGTTCTGTAAGACTATGCTGATTGGCATATTTTGCATAGTATTCAGAAAGCATAATGGAAATATAAGCAGTAATGTCACTGATAAGCTAACCATTAGAAATTTGGTCAGGAAAGCCTAATAATACAAGACATTGCTCGTTTAAACATCATTTAGACTATCATTGAGGATCTAAATGAAGCACTGTTGTAGCCACGCTCACATGTTTCACAGTGATGCACTGCAGCACAGAACCATCATATGCCTAAGTAGATATACAATAATGATAAAAAAATCTGTAATGCATCCTAAATCTGTATGCATCCTATTTAGATAAAATGCTAATTTTTCTAAATTATAGATTGTGTTATTATTTCAAACTCTGACTCTCATTTGATTTGTTGTTTCTCAAATTACCATGTTTAGTTACAGAAACAGTTAATTAGATAGTTTCCACACACTTACAAATGTGATTACAGCTTTTGTTCCTGAACCGTCCTGTACATTCGCCATAAAGACTCGTGTTTCATATGGAAATTAAAATAACTGCCTACTGGGAGAAAAGCATGTTTGGCAATTCCTTTTAATTAACAAATACAGTATTAATCATTATGCAATGTTTATGCAGATTAGGTTTTAATGATCAGATCAATTATTATACATTAGTAGTACACAAATAAGACACCGGGAAAAAAGGGCAAAATAAACTGTAATGTCGCTTAAAATAAACATTTTGTTTAGCTTTTCTAATTTGTATAATTACAATATTAATTTACTTCCAATTACATGCATTTCTATCAATGAATGAATGATATTTTACATTCAACGTTTAACATTAAGTTACATGTTTTAAATGGGTTTAAATAAAATGATTAATAAGTCTACGAACATCATATATGTTTTTTGCACTCACCAGGTATACCTGCCAATAACCAACAACTCTACCTTCCATTTCATTAGACCATGAAAGATGTTCTTTGTTGTTCCGGACTATGTTTATTATTATATTCACAGAGGCAATGTGTTCAATCAGTGGTAAGGAAATCTCCACTTCCTCTCCAATGAGCGAGAGAGGCAGGAATGTATTCTGCGTGGGGTAAAATTGGGGGGGGGGGAAACTACATAGATCTCAGTTATTCCTTTTTGGAAGCCAAATCTTTCATTCATGCTTTTATTCTATTTTGTCCTTTTTTTCTGTGTGTAACACCCTAAACCAGTGTTTTCTAAACCAGTCCTCAGGGCACACTTGCCAATTCAGGATTTAGGGATTACCCTGTTGCGTCCAAAGTGTTTAAAAACAAAAACAAAAAAACAACAACACAACTTTCCTGGATTGGTGGGTGTGCCTTGACCTCTCCTTTAAACAGAAAATAATGAATGTATATATATTTTTTTTTTAATTTGCACCTCAACTATAAAAAAAAAACATGAATTGCAATGTATGCCAAACTAATTTAATAGGAAATAAGTGTCCAACTCTTATTGCAATTGCAATATTGCAATGCTCTAAATAAGTCCCAACAATTCACAGTTTAGTGGATAACCCTGTGAAAGTACATAAAAGTTAAAGGAAAACATTAGCAGACCAACAAGAACCATGAAAAAGCCATCTTTATGTAAGAGTGGTGGTTCTCACACCATTCTTCATGGTCCACCAATAGACCAGGATTACATGCAAACATTAATAAATACTTAAAAGGTAAGGAAAAAAAACTGTTTCTGGAATTTGAGTTTAACCCCTTAAGGATTCCGGGCTTTCTATGCCATCCACTGTAGGCACCCAGACCACTTCAGCCCATTGAAGTGGTCTGGGTTCCAATTCCCATCATCCTTAACACTGAGCATGTAATTATTGCAGTTTTTATAAACTGCAATAATTACCTCCTATGGTTAAATCCTCCTCTAGTGGCCGTCTACAAGACAGCCATAAGAGATCTTCCGGGTGCTTAGACGACTTTTGGATGGTAAACAATACTAAACGATGCTGGACATCCTCATGCTATGCATGAGGACTTCCAGTGTAGCCGGAAACCCCATAGGAAACCATTGAATAATGCTTTCCTATGGGGAGATCCTAATGCAAATGCATGAGCATTAGTTGTCCCCTGCCAGCGGCCGGCAGCGGGGCAGGAGCGTGGGCGGACCTGAGCCAGCACCGAAGGACATTGGCGCTGGACCCGAGTAAGTGACAGAAGGGGTTATTAACCCCTTTTGCACCACGGGGGGTGCATCTTGACAAAGGGGAAGCTACAGTGTCAGGAAAACTAGTTTGTATTCCTGGCACTATAGTTTCCCTTCAAGGGGCCGGTCCTAAATGCTGGTGGGTGGTATATAACGTCCCCACCATCCTATGTAATTATATATGTATATATTTTTTTTACATTTTAAAAATGTATTTATTGATTATTTTTTATTATATATAATTGTTATTCTAAGTGTATTTTAATATTAATATAAATAATTTATATATTGATTTTAAATACTTGGCTCATATATAAATAAATAAATAATATACATATACATATATAATATATATATGTATGTGTATATATATATATATATATATATATATATATATATATATATATATATATATATATATATATATATATATATATATATATATATAATATACACACACATACATGATCTAATGACTTTTATTGAATTAAAAAAAGAATGAGGCATTATGCTTGCATTTATGCAGACTGTCAAGACTTACCTCTGTTTCCTTGCTGCTCCGGCGCCGACCTCAAAACTTTGATGGCGTCACATCTCCTAGGCAACGATATAATCTTGGATGACATGCGCAATTGTTTCATGCAGTAGGGCAGCCCTGTGGGCTAAGCTGGAATCAATTTCAGTAGTATTAATTCCCATGGCAACTCCTAATGAGTGATAGTCCCATGCACCAGTAGGGTGTTATGGAGGCATGTCAGAATAGATGTGTCCTTAGTTTGGCACACTATTTAAACTTTGAACAGCTGAGCTGTCATTGCTCAGTTGTTCTGTGCTATTTCTCTGCAACTACCTGTGTTTTCTGATGATCTGGATTTACCCGACTTCTGACCTGCCCCACCATTGCTGAACCTTTACTGCCTGGATATTTGAGTGCCTTACCCTTGCTGGATTAGTTTGCCTTGGACTTTATTATATTATTTTGTCTACAATTATAAGTACTGCACTTCGGGTTTCATATTACTAAACGTGACAGAGTTTGGAATGCTGTGTGACAGGCTTATTATGGCTTTCCCAATTCAATACAGGTTACAGTGAACTGAAAGATAGAGCATCACTAAAATTTATAGAACACATTAGCCATGTGGCTTCCAATTTATTCCCATCTATTGCAGAAAAACAAGGATTTGATTTAAACTGTTTTGAGCTGATTGATTTCAAAGCATGTTTACAATTTGAACAGTCCTTTGCATTGTCACTTGCAAGGTCATTAATAAGATAGAGAAGTGTGCAATGTTCCCATCAATGTCACTTATTGTAAATATAATTCTTACTTAGGGACTTGGCATTCATAATAAGATGAGATATTTTTGCAGGTCACGTCATTGTAACAGTTATAGCTAATAAATTGCTTTAAAAGTTCTAAATGGAAAGTACAAGGGAAAATGTTATTGATATCCCATTATTACACCCTGACACATTATTATTGCAAGACACTCATTTCTCATTTTATCCCCCTAAAGAACTTACATTAAAAAAACCTCTATTGAAAATATGAAAACAACAAAAACTAGAAATTAACCAAAATAACAAAGTTGTTTTCCTGGCACTCTAGCTCCCTATACCACCCCCGTGATGCAGAAGTGGTTCTGTTACTAACTGGAGTCCAGTGCCAATGCCCCTCGCTGCTGGTTAGGACTCCATCACCGGTCCTCCCCTGCTGACATCAGCAAGTTGGGGAGACCTAATGCACATGCACGGTAATTTCCATGCTCACAGTAGCATTTCCCCCATAGGAAAGCAGGTATAATGCTTTCCTGTGGAATTTTACATGATGCTAGATGTCCTCATGCATAGAGCCCCTCTAGTGGATGTTTGGCAGACAACTACTAGAGGTAGAGTTTACCCTCAAATGTAATTATTGCAGTTTATTAAAAACTGTAATAATTACCTTTGCAGGGTTAAGGGTCCTGGGATACTACATCCAGACCACTTCAATGAACTGAAGTGGTCTGGGTGCCTATAGTGTCCCTTTAATAAAGGAGTGTATTTGTATGAACCCTCATTCACTTGCAACTTTACTACTCAATTGCAGAATATTGCAGGTGCTCTCTGACTGACAACTGGAGAGTTGTGACAATATTATTAATAAAATGGCTATTTTCTATTGAAATTGGCTTTATTATAAAATGAAAGAAAGACGGCACTATGCAGAACACTTCTATTTTATGTATTTGGAGTGCTCCTAGAATAATAAGGAACAATAATAATAAGTATGGTGCTTTTTTAGTTTGTGGAGAGGGAATACATATATTATATATTAAAGGAATTTGATGCATGTCTAAGTTTAGAAAGAGAATGGGTGGCGTTTCTGTGTGTAGAGAAGGATTTTGTAGAATCTCTGTATGGTGTGTAGAAAGTAAAGCACACGTGAACTTTGTGTCTGTTGAAATGGCATTAATTCTATGTGTATTTTTTCTGTTCCCTTTTCCTAGTTATCTTGAATATGTATTTACCATTCCTTGTGAGGGTAGTGGATGCATGGAATAGCCTTCCAGCTAAAGTGGTAGAGGTTAACACAGTGAAGGAGTTTAAGCATGCGTGGCATAAGCATAAGGCTATCCTTGACCTAAGATAAGGCCATAAAATAATGAAAGTATTTAGAAAACTGGGGAAATTAGATGGGCCAAATGGTTCATATTTGCCATCCCATTCTATGTTTCTATAAAAAACAAACAAAAAAAACCCACAAATAATTTAACTCCACAAGTAAAACAAACTAACATATTATTAAAGAATTATGTTTACCACATGAAACAATAGTGGAACAAATGTTCTAGAGTGAAATACATAAATTCACAGAATCTTCTTAGAAAATGAAACCACAAACAAAATATATATATATATTTCTTAGAAACTAATTATATCACAATGATGAATGAACTTAAAAAATATCTGAAAATATCTTGAATTGGTCAGATTAATTCACTTGAATTACTTCTAATGAATTAGATTTTTATAGCCTAAACAATAACTAATACAATGTAAAATTGAAAAAAGATTTGTTTTATTTAGACAGGAAATAAAGGGTAGGCCATGTAGACCTTTAATAAACGCACATAATTCATAGCAGGAGCATCAGGTCCACATTTACTATACAATTGCTTCAAGCAGTTGAAGTACATTAATTTCATATCACTTATGAAATCATTGAGTGTTGTACTACAGAATCCTTTCTATGATATGAAATATTTCATATCCTAGGCTTTAGTAGTGTTGGTTAACTAGGAGAACACTTTAGTGATTTATTGAGGCTTAAAACAGGTTAACTAAATTAGCACTACTACGTCTTCCTACTGTACCTTACCATCCCTCCATTTTATTTAAATTTAACAGTTGCAATCAAAAATGAGTAGGACTGTCTTATTCATTTCCATGAGTACATATACATATAATCACACATTCTAGCTTAAGGGCATTAAACAGTATCCCTGTAAAATCTCAGGGTATATGTTTACAAAGATAATACTGTAGTCGTCCTGTGAGATAGATATAGATATATATCTCTCACAGGATGACTACAGGTACCCAGACAAATTCATCTCATTAAACTGGTCTAGGTGCAATGTCCCTGTTTCCTTAGCCTTGCCAAGTAAATTGTGGCAGTTTTAGATAAACTGTAATGTTTACATTGTGGTATTAAAACTGCCTCTAGAAGCATTTCCTGCATTTACACTGTTAAACTACACTGAACAGAGAAGGAGCACGACCCACTGCTGAGGAACATTGGTGCTGGAATCAGGTAAGTGATTAAAGTGCTATTTAATTCTTTATTCGCTGGAGAAGGGGTGGGGGGTGGGGGGTAGAGCTTTGTATTCCTAACGTCATAGTGCTAGTTTATTTGATTCAATTCTATTCACAAAAATTAGCAAAGTAGAAAACCGAAAGGTTATGCATGCATTTAAAGATGAGTTTGTTATTCTTTTTCAAGCTTTTTTTTTTTTATACATTCATCTTTGTTTATTGATATACAATGCTCAAAAAAATAAAAGGAACACAAAAATAACACATCCTAGATCTGAATGAATTAAATATTATTCTGAAATACTTTGTTCTTTACATAGCTGAATGTGCGGAGAACAAAATCACACAAAAATTCAAAAAATGGAAATCAAATTTTTCAACCCATGGAGGTCTGAATTTGGAGTCACACTCAAAATTAAAGTGGAAAAACACACTACAGGCTGATCCAACTTTGATGTAATGTCCTTAAAACAAGTCAAAATGAGGCTCAGTAGTGTGTGTGGCCTCCACGTGCCTGTATGACCTCCCTACAACGCCTGTGCATGCTCCTGATGAGGTGACGGATGGTCTCCTGAGGGATCTCCTCCCAGACCTGGACTAAAGCATCTGCCAACTCCTGGACAGTCTGTGGTGCAACGTGACGTTGGTGGATGGAGCGAGACATGATGTCCAAGATGTGCTCAACTGGATTCAGGTCTGGGGAACGGGCGGGCCAGTCCATAGCATCAATGCCTTCATCTTGCAGGAACTGCTGACACACTCCAGCCACATGAGGTTTAGCATTGTCTTGCATTAGGAGGAAACAGGGCCAACCGCACCAGCATATGGTCTCACAAGGGATCTTAGGATCTCATCTTGGTAGTCAGGCTACCTCTGGCCCCCCAAAGAAATGCCACCCCACGCCATTACTGACCCACTGCCAAACAGGTCATGCTAGAGGATGTTGCAGGCAGCAGAGCGTTCTCCACCTGCTTTCATCTGTGAAGAGCACAGGGCACCAGTGGCGAATTTGCCAATCTTGGTGTTCTCTGGCAAATGCCAAACATCCTGCACGGTGTTGGGCTGTAAGCACAACCCCCACCTGTGGATGTCGGGCCCTCATACCAACCTCATGGAGTCTGTTTCTGACCATTTGAGCAGACACATGCACATTTGTGGCCTGCTGGAGGTCATTTTGCAGGTCTCTGGCAGTGATCCTCCTGTTCCTCCTAGCACAAAGGCAGAGGTAGCGGTCCTGCTGCTAGGTTGTTGCCCTCCTACGGCCTCCTCCACATCTCCTGTACTGGCCTGTCTCCTGGTAGCGCCTCCATGCTCTGGACACTACACTGACAGACACAGCAAACCTTCTTGCCAAAGCTTGCATTGATGTGCCATCATGGATGAGCTGCACTACCTGAGCCACTTGTGTGGGTTGTAGACTCTGTCTCATGCTACCACTAGAGTGAAAGCACTGCCAGCATTCAAAAGTGACCAAAACATCAGCCAGGAAGCATAGGAACTGAGAAGTGGTCTGTGGTCACCACCTGCAGAACCACTCCTTTATTCAGGGTTGTCTTGCTAATTGCCTATAATTTCCACCTGTTGTCTATCCCATTTGCACAACAGCATGTGAAATTGATTGTCACTCAGTGTTGCTTCCTAAGTGGACAGTTTGATTTCACAGAAGTGTGATTGACTTGGAGTTACATTGTGTTGTTTAAGAGTTCCCTTTATTTTTTTGAGCAGTGTATTATTTGCTGCCGCTTTTTACTGAAACGTAACCTTCAATCACCATAACCACTATACTTTAGAATGGTTATATGGTTAGTATACTATGTTTTGTGTTTTGTCAAACATGCTTTCAGCACTTTTATAGTGCACCATCACGGCATGCCCGCCCATTCGACTGGGAGAATTTTACTTCCTCACAATCCATCCACCAATTTTTATGACATGATCATAGGACATTTCAACCAACCTCCTGTAAAAAGATACTGACAGATAGGAACTGCAAAGACTCCAGCTAAGAGTGGGCTTAGACTACCGGAAATGTATGTATATGGTTATAGAACTTAAAGTGTCTCTTTAAACACTGCAAAGCACGCCATATAAAACTGAACCCAAGTGTAGAAAACAAACATCGCATTTCTAAATTTAGTAAGAAAATAATCCTGCTTCACAATAAAATATCTTGAGCTGGGTCATCAGAAATTACAATACAGTCCAAGCACAAACAAAATTTATCTGAGAGATGCAGATTTGTTTCCTTCTGTATGTATATATCTGTAAAGCTTGGTTGGACTGAAAGATAAAATGCATTCTGCTATGTCCCAATGTGGATGGTATTTTCTTCATTGTAGATTATGATGCAAAATGCCAAGTAACTGAAAATCAAACTCGAGCACGTTGTGGTTTCATGGGGATATGAAAGCGTTTCTAGGACTTACATTTAAAGCTTTGATATCTGTTTGGACCACATTTTTACTCTTTGTAAGTCATACCCCCTGATGAGAACTGCAGAAGGATGCCAATTAATCAGCCTTACATCTGCTGTGCAAAATAAACAACTATGACTATTACACATATTTGCTAGATTTATAATATAACCAAGAATATATTATATTATCTATTCAGAAAGCTGTGAAGTTGGACTACATGAATGTAGAGGAGCATGTCTGAAATATAATAAATTAAAGGGACACTCCAGGCACCCCGACTACTTCTGCCCATTGAAGTGGTCTGCGTGCCAACTCCCATCACCCTTAACCCTGCAAGTGTAATTATTGCAGTTTTTATCAGACAGCCACTAGAGGGACTTCTGGGTTCTTAAAACACGAAAAGTGTTTTAAACAATGCTGGATGTCCTCACGCTATGCATGAGGACCTTTCAGCCTTGCCAGAATCCCAATAGGAAAGCATTGGATAATGCTTTCCTATGGGGAGGTCTAATGCGTGCACGGCCATTTCCGCGCATGTGCATTAGGTCTCCCCCGCTGGCTAATGTTGGTGGTGGAGGAGCGTGGTTGGAGCTTGACCCAGCACCGAGGGACATCGGTGCTGGATTCAGGTAAGTCACTAAAGGGGTTTTAACCCTTTCAGCAACATGGGGGATGGGGGTTGGAAAGGAGGGGGGCACTGCAGGATCCTGCAGTGCCAGGAAAACGGGTTTGTTTTCCTGGCACTGGAGAGTCCCTTTAAGGCATCCACGTCACCAAAAGGGCAGAGTTTCATGAGAGTTGCAGTGCATAGTAATTGCCAAATTCTGCCAATCATGAAATACATTTTTATGTATCCATATATATAACATTCATGCTTTAATGGCACCTCTTTTATTCCTAAACACATAAATCTGTAGATGAGACACAAATGCACGCAAAGCAATAATAGGCCTAACTTCTCAGTGACTGAGTTGAGAGTACTTCCACTAAGTAGGTTGCTTTATGAAAACAGGAGGCATAGCTTACAAGGCAGAGTAACACTGCAAAACGTAGTTTGGTTTTCTCAGCAAAACTAAAGACTCAACTCAAGTTTATATAGTGTTAACAGAAGCCATAATTACCTTAAGGCAACACAAGAAATTCTCCAGGCACTCAAGGTGTTCAAGCTGCAGGCAGTTTTAATAAAACAAAAGGAGCAGCAATGTTTCGACCTGCTATGAGGTCTTTGTCAAGATTCCTTCTGTAAGTTGTGCTAGCAGAAATGCATAGATTTTAATTTAAAGATATGCTCCCTCCTCTACATATCTATGAAATCCTCACAGGGTCTAATGCCATAGATACACAATCACAGTCAGCCAAGCCCCCATACAGAATCACCCTCAGTCACCACACACATCTCACTCAGGTACATTGCTTGAGGAGAGCAAGTAGGGGTGATAAGGGAGGGGCCTTTTTTGATTCTTGCACCTGTGTCCTTTTGTTCCTAGTTATACCACTACTCCACACATAGCAACCACAGCGTATGCACAGTAATTGCTATGGCAAATCTCTAGCTGACACTGTTAGTGCTGGCTAGGGTGTATAGGAACGGAGAGACTAAAGTCACTCTGTTTAGATGAACATCATTCAGGCGGGTTTGCCCTGCAAGGGTAAGTGTCCCCAAGGAGGGCAAATTAAAGAAGATTGAGTGTGGAACTCTGGTAAGAACATGGCTCTGGATCGAAAAGGTCAGGCGAGTCATGACAGATTAAAATTTACATGGTTATTCACTAAATTGAGAATTCAAAGCGAGTCCAAAATTGAAATCCACAGTAGATGAAATAGAAGCACAGCTGGCTTAGAGAAAATTTCCTGTTGGGTTAATTCAACTTTAAATTCTCACTATAGTGAATGAAATTGTTTGCAATCATGTTTCAGCACCTTGGCCAGCAACAAAATATAGGACACCGATTAAATTTCACATTTGATTTTAGGTGCAAGCACTTATCTAATGATTTTGCTCTAAAATCAGCTTATCTAGCTTTTTTCCTTATATTTTTTTGAAATTATTATTTTATTTCCAAACTTCCAATAACAATATTCAATACACACAATTATATTTCTTTTAAGCATCTGCTGCTCTGTAAGGCACCAAATGGTGACATTTTACTTGCTTTTTGTGACAACTACTAACAAGCACGAGACACACAAAGTGCTAACTTGTACATGTTTTGCTGCCAAACTCCTACAGCTTATGGAGAATACATTATTTATCTATCTGTTGAATAATGTATAGATTGAATTAGCTGTTGCTCCAGTCATCAATATTTATCGGAAGTTCTGCCAAAATACCAATAACCTTACAATGTGAAAATGGTCAATGTTTGTGATATTACCTGTTTAATATAGCTTACAAGTTTACAGTTGTGATAAATGGTATTTGGCTACATAGTGGCAACAATAAAGGAATATTGGAGGATTTAGAATATCTTTCAGTACGAAATGTATGATATGTTATGGGCCATAATAAAAGTCACTTTACGATGTTTCAGAATTTGAAAGTGTAAAAAGTTAAGCTAACAAAGTTAAATGCTTTCTCCATCGACCCTTTCTTCAATATTTTTTTTTAAAGTGAGTTGACTTATTTTCCTACAGAATGCTAGAAATCCGGAATAAGGTTCTTTAAATTATTAAATCGTCATCTAATCCGAACTTCTTTAAAATACTTGGCGCATTGCATATTAAATAGAAACATAACTATAATTATTACTTATTTTTCATGCAATGGTTCTATAATGAAATATTAAATATAATGAATTATATTTTATATCCTCTTCAGGAATGAATCCATACAAACCAGATTATATTCTTGAAGGTAAAAAAAAATAAAAATCAATATGGTTCAAATCAGGTAAACTCCAAAGATAAATTCCAGTCAATGGTGACACATTAAATCAACCACTAAACACCTTCCTTCCACATATTAGTCCCCACTGAAATCAATGCTTTTTCCAATTAAGTATTCATAAAAAAAAAGTTAAATAACTTGGAGCATGAGAGGAAATATGCTAGGTTTCTGCTTGCAATTGTCAAAAATGCACAGGAAGAATGTTTACCTTCATTAATACACCATACATCACCCAAAAATGTTTTAAGGTTTGCTGTGAACTATGCAAATAAGTCGATATTCAGAGCCTACTATAACATTTTTAATTGTGATCTGATTACACAGAATTCGTTCACCAACTTTTTATACAAGCAGTTTTCGTTCTCTTTAAAGGACTCCATAAACTTCCTGTGGGAATATTTCATATTTTACAGTGGTTTTACTGCTATAATGGTGTGATATAGGCCTGTGTAAGTCTGCTTCACTTTTCTACCAAAATAGATTCAGCATGCTCTATCCTGGCACTTTGCTAGTTTGTTCCTTGCTTTACCGGTTGGGTATTTTCTTAAAAAACAGACAAATAGAAAATCAGCTACCACTGGCTTTATTTCCTCCCCAGAGATTACTCTGTCCCCCGATACATAAAATATAATTATTTTTCTAAGGGATTTTACCGTGACACAGCTGGAGTTTTTCCTTTTCCTTTGAATGTTTTCCTTATTGTTTTATTTTTTCTTTTTTTTTCTTTGAACAGTTGCAATTTCCATGCACTTACTCTTGGTGCATTTTAATTGCGGAATTCAAGGTCAAATTTTAAATGTTGTACTGATATGATTCTATTAATCAATTTATCATTTTCTTTCCCATTAACTTGTATGTAGGGTTGTCATTTAAACCACATGTGCTTTTATATATATATATATATATATATATATATATATATATATATATATATCTGTGGCCAAATTAAAATTAATTACATCACTGTGCGTAATAAGTTAGAAAATTGTAATTTACACATGGGAACACACTGGCAGATTAGATTGTATTTTTTTTATATAATGAAGCCATGCCAGTTGAATGCCCTACAAATTACACCCTGTTAAAAATAACGTCTTTCTTTTAGTGAGAAATACTTTGATCACATTTTTTTTTAGTAGCAGAGAAAAAGTCTCTTTAAAATATCATAACTACATGTGTCATAATACAGTCAAGAAATTGAAAAGAAAAAGATGCTGATTTTAAACGGCATGGGTTTGTCTATTCAGGTTTGAAATTAATGAGCTCTAAAATGAGAAAGTGCCAGGTGGGGTCAATAAAAGAGAAGCTGTGTTCAACATGATGGGCTTTTTTATTGCGTCGACACACAGAACGAGGACAAAATGTTCCAGCCAGTAAGATCCCCAGTTAAATGCCAACGTTGCCTTGGGCTGTTCCATCATTTAGCATACATCTGTTTTGCAAATGATACGAGACTCCTAGAAAATATTGCCATCTTTCATATTAACTACATTTTTTATTGATGCTAATTTTTGATTGATTCAATGATAAAAGTAATGAGCTATATTTATTAATTTTTATTGCTCATTATTCTATTGGACTTTGACATGGCACATTTAAATTGTAAAGCTTTCTGTATAATTAATTGGTACTATTCGATACCAAAATGTCTTATGATATAGACTATTCAAGTTTCACTTTATTTAGAACAGATTATATGTTAAAGGGTAACTTTGGGTTTTCAGAGGTTATTAAGTGCAATATAATATTTTATGTTAGCATATGCTTGTGCTTTTATATATATATATCCTGACAGGTTTGTAATGCATGTATTTCACAGGGGCTATTTCATCCAAAAGTTATTGTTTATGTAGCTCGGTTTTATTGGTTGTTTTTTTTGTGTTGTGGAAAAATGCCAAATAAGAGTAGAAATTCTGGTAAACCAGTATTTGTTGAAGACTGATATGCAGGCAAAAATGAAATACAAGATTTATGCCTAGATGTAAAAGATCTAGTTTCTAGGCTCCCGCTGCAATCATAGGCATGGGTTATGTATATAGGAATATGTAAGCTTTAATAGTTATAGTGTAAGGGGTATAGTTTAAGGGGTACTCTTTCAGGTCCCTGAGCCATCCAATGATGCAAAAGATGCCAAATCTAACTTTTAATTACAGTCTAACCAATTTGTTGACTGTTTTGATAATGCAGAAACATGTGGGTTTCTAATAATTTATTGCAATAATAAACATGGTTTTAAAGGTATACAGCATAGGAGATGAGTAATTTATATTGCTGGTGCAATTCTCCATTGGTTGCATTAACAAGTAGTGTAGGCTGCGTAATGAGTTAACCGCTTAATGACGGAGGTAATTGTCCACATTCTGAACCAAAACTAGGATTTCAGTTTATTTTTGGTAGTTACAGGTCACAAAATACAAGGAGTAAATTACATTTAAATGTGGAGCATTATGAATTTAGAATTTGGTATGTTTGTCTTATAAGCTTAATAACTGTCACAGCAAAAACTATTGACTCAAAAGTATATATTTATATAAAGTCGACATCTGTAATGTATTTTGACACTTAAAATGAAGCTATTTAACTGACAATATCTGTTGAATATTGGAGCTTTTTTTCAGATTTTTACACACACATATATAGCAAAGTTTTTTTTCTTGTGCTTTTTTTTGTAAATCTGATGTGTGCTACTACTGTGCAAAACCCCACAATGTGATAATGTGTTCAGCTGCATCTTTTGAATATGATACCCACAATGTATGCCTTTGTCACTACAAATGCATACCATATGTGAAAGTAGACATCACGGAGTATGTCATATTGGTATATAGAGTCTTATAATACAGCCATTTTGGCACTGATTTCTTTCAAAGTTTATGGTATAATTTTATTTTAGCATTTATTTACATGCAAATTGCAATTTGACGGTTTATTTTGTAACTTGATATGTAGTAAACATCAGTAAATTGTGCTGAAATATATCCCCTGCGTACAGAATGACCCCCTTCAGATACACTGTCGAGTTTATAGACTTATGGTGTATTGCGGGGCATTTTAGTAGCTTACATATTTAAATTAATCCCATTTGGAAAAGTGTGCTATCATATGAATATCACATGATGAATTTTTAACTTTATTGAGATGCCATTTTTACACTTTTTTTTTTTTTCCAAAGTTTATGGTATTTATTATTATACACATTGTATTTTGTTCTGCTTATGTTTTTCAATTTCATGCGTCCTACTGTAATAAAATGATTTTAACTATGCTCCGCAACATTCCCTAAGTACAACAATGTCCCATGTGTATACCTTTGCAAAGTAACAACCATAATATTAACCCCTTAAGGACACATGACGTCATGATTCCTTTTTATTTCAGAAGTTGTGTCCTTAAGGGGTTAATCGCTCAATTCTAACCCTTTAAATAATGTTAGAAGGATTCCCTCTGCAGATGTAATCAGAGGAATTCCCTTGCTGATTTCAGCAGAGGGATTCCCTTTCTAGCTCTAATCCTAATCCAAACGCTAATCTGAACCCTCATTTCAATCCTAATATTGATGCTAAACCTAACACTGAACCCAATATGTATTCTACACATGATCTTAATACCTAATTTGATCCTAATCCCAAAGGTTTCCCTCTGCTAATAGCAGTACTTATAGGAAGTCTAAGATTAAACACAGTAGTATGGTGCTGCCATCTACTGGCTATTTTCAGCAAGATAATTGACTATCTTTTTCATTGAATATTGTATGCACAATGCATTGAGATGATTGCTGGGGGTCTCCTAATCATTAGATACACTGAGAGAATCACTGTGGCTAAGCTTTTTCCCTCAGTTTCAGTGTTTTCTATGGATTTATATGCACTGCTGTATATGGGGATTTAAATCCCCATTGAAAGAGATGCATGCCAATTTCACTCTTAGCTCTGTGTGCAGCTCACCTTTGTGTCTGGGGCCACTAAACATGTATTTATTGATACCTGGGTTTCCAGATCTAGTCATAGGCACTTAGCTTTTTATGCTTGCCCATTTTCTTGCTTCAAGACCATGAAATAGTGAAACAGTGATGAAGTGAATAACATCAATTATATTATTACAATGCCACCTCTAAAGGGGTGGGATATATTAGGCAGCAAATGAAAGCCAGTTCTTGAATTTAATGTGTTGAAAGCAGGAAAATGGGTAAGCGAAATTATCTGAATGACTGTGACAAGGGCCAAATAGTGATGGCTAGATGACTGGGTCAGAGCATCTCCAAAAACAGCACGTCTTGTAAGGTGTAGGGTGTTCCTTGTTATCAGGGGTTAGTACCTAGCAAACATGGTGCAAGGTAGGACAACCCGTGAACCAGTGCCAGGGTCATGGGTGTCCAAGGCTCATTGATGGCCAAAGGCTAGCCTGTCTGGTCCAATCACACAGAAGAGCTACTGTAGCTCAAACTGTTGAAAAATGTAATGCTGGTAATGATAGAAGCACACAGTGCATCACAATTTGCTGCATATGTGACCAGTGCCCATGGTGACTCCTGCCAAAAGAACCTTCAAGAGGGATGTGAGTATCAGAACTGGACCATGGAGCAATGAAAGAAGGTTGGCTAGTCTGATAAATCACATTTTATTTTAGATCAGGTGGATGACTGACTGTGTGTGCATTGTTTACCTAGTAAAGAAACTGTCGCAGCTTGCACTATGGGGAGATCAAAGGCCAGAGTAGGCAATGTTATGCTCTGGGCAATTTTCTTCTGTTAAGCCTTGGGTCCTGTTATTCAAGAGGTTGTTACTTTGATATGTACAACCTACTTAGAGATTGTTGCAGACTATTTACACCCCTTCATGGCAATGGTGTTCCCTGATGGCAATGGCATCAATCAGCAGGATCACCCTGACACACTGCAAAAATTGTTCACGAATGGTTTGACGAACATGACAAAGGGTTCAAGGTGCTGTCTTGGCCTCCAAATTCCCTAGATCTCAATCTGATTGATCATCTGTGAGATGTGCTTAAAAACAAATCCAATCCATGGTGCCCCCATCTTACGACTTGCAGGACTTAAAGGATCTACTGCTAACATCTTGATCACAAATACCAGAAAACACATTCAGAGGTTTTGTGGAGCCCATGCCTTGATACATCGGAGCAGCTTTAGGAGGACCTACACAATACTATGAAGGTGGTTTTAATGTTGTGGCTGATCAGTGTATTATATATTGAACAGAGAAGGCGAAATTGGAGGAAGCAAAATAGTATATATTATACATTCAAGCTGGAAAAAAGGGCATAAAACCCCAACAAAAAATGGAATTAACAGAATGATTTGAAGAGCAATCCATCCCAAAAATATCTAAGACAACTTTTATTATGGGCAGAGTAAAAGAATACATAAAACACTTAAAGTGGCAACCCAGTGTAGTCATGAAAAAAACTTTAGACTAAAGTTTACAGATTAGAATTTAATACAGAACTTCACTCAAGAGGAGATACCTCTTATCACCACATTCAATTTTAGAAATAGTATGATATATAAATTGATGTTTAGACAGGGAGAAGGGGTAGGTAAATTAGCCTCTGAAGATAGACAGTGTGTAATACCATATATAGATAAAACTAACACAACTACTTCAGTAAATAAATCTATTCTGTGCCTCCAAGGGCACCTGTGCTAAGACTCCCCCTCCCCTATTCCCTATAACTTCTCAGCTCTAATGTTACCTATAACAAAATTTATGAAAAGGTGTTTACCAAGAGAAAAAAAAATAAGACTAATATTATAAAAAATAAATATACTAGTGTATAAAAGAAACATCTCTGTGTGTGGTCCGAGCATAGAAATGTATTAATAATAATTGAGAAGCTTCTAATAGAGTACAATTGCAAAATATGCATTGGTCAGTCTGCGGTCGCCAAAATAGCCCACTCTCTGTGGTGCGGCCTGGATGATTGAAAGGCAGCCTGGCATGCGTTCATGCCAGGCTCGTCTGCCAACCCTTTAGGTGTAACCGCCCCGTCCCTTTTTTGAGCGGTCGCATCAATGGGCCACCCCTTTTCCGCTACTCCCATTGGTGTCCAAATTCATGGGGCACCAATTTTGAGAGGTATGATAACATAAGTAGACAGAGTAGTTAAGAGGCACATTGACCCACTTTCATGCCATTTTGGTGTGTATGAAAGTTTGTAGAATCTTTTTTTGGTAACGAAATTGCATCAAGCTTAACCATTTGACCTAAATTTGCCTGTCCCAATTTTTTTATTTATTTTTTTGGATTGTTCGGCCGGAATGATTTTTCTCCATGCATGAGTCTTGAGTCTAAGAATTAGCACATTTTACATATTTTTTGATGCTAATGTAAATATCTTGGTTTTAGTATTTCTTGACAATCAAAACACTTTACAAAATATTATACTACAATTCTACCTTCAACATACTTTCTTGCCCTCAACCTTATCAATTCTGGATCTTACTAATTAATTGCATGTTGTTGCTACAATAGTGGGAATAACAAAGCCTATGAATAAGGTTAGTTCGCGAGCAAAAAATCAATTTGTTTGTTTTAAGTGTCACACCCATTAATATTTTTCGCAACTCTGTAAGCAAAGTCTTCAATTGTCTTCTGTGGATATAATCGTACTGCCATAGTAGCTAATGCTAAAACAAACATCCAATAACCTGGATCAATACCTATCTAATATACCCATAAAATAGACAAGAAAATGCTTGAACATTTTACTACCTCTTTTAGTTGGAACAAAACAGGGTCTAAAAAAAACAATACCAGGCTCCAGATAATTTAAAAATCAATGTTAAATGCTCTTATTTATGCTTTGACACGTAGACTACAATCAATATTATGAGCCTAAAGGAAAAACCA
>OW240922.1:53983706-54102378 GCA_933207985.1 Pelobates cultripes
ATATATATATATATATATTAATTTACAACAATAAAAATTAGTATTGTAATTATTTTTTTTCTTTAAAATGGGATCCATCACGTCCTACTCTGGAAATTAAACCACTGAATCTATAACGCTTTTATTTGATGTTCCTTATTCTTTTAACTTTGTATTAAACAGTTTGGCACATGCCATCACATTCTAAACCTGCTTAGGCACAGTCAAAGCATACATTGCAAATGAGGAGAATGAGCAACATGGTTTAATTTCTTCTCGTCTCTGTATGCTTTCTCTATTGTGACTGCTAGGTGTTAAATAGCTCATAACAATTATTAATAGAGAGTTGCAAGGTAAAGATGTGTAGATTTCAATTTTTTTACCATAATTTCACAAATACATAAACATTCTGTATCCTACTGATTTTTAATTCATTTCTCCCATATTATGAAAATAATACACTATATATTTCTCAATTCTTCATCGTTTTGCTCCATATACCAATTGAGATTGTATGAGACACTACTCCCTCCTTCCCACACAAGTATCCTGTACTTGTCAGGAACAGAGAGACTCAGAACTCTCCTATTTCATTAATACAGTCAAAGCACTAAACTGGGGGTGCCCAAAAGGTATATCCCCAGATGTTTTTAAAACTACACAGGGGCGTATCTAGAGCATTTGGCACCCGGGGCGGATCCTGTGCTTGGCACCCCCCTCACCCCAAAAAAAAAAACCTGTAAACATTTTTAAAGGTTCTCTTTTTTTTTCTTTCTTTTTTTTACAATTTGTAAAGACTCCTGTCCCAATACAAAACCCCCGCCCCCTTCTACAAAATCCCTGCAGCCCCACACACACATTTACAGGCAGACAGTCACACACTCAGTTACAGACAGTCACACACTCAGTTACAGACAGTCACACACTCAGTTACAGGCAGACAGTCACATACAGTCACAGGCAGACAGTCACATACAGTCACAGGCAGACAGTCACACATACACATTTCCTCCGTGCGGCCAGTTTATCAGCTGTTTGCTTGTGTGAGCTGTACTGGCCGCACGGCACCCTAACTACCATGGGGCACTGTGCGGCCACAGCTCACACAGCCCCCTCCAGCCAGGGCCGGTGCAAGGATTTTTGCCGCCCTAGGCAAAAGTAAAGTTTGCTGCCTCCCCCCATGTGACATCACAATGCCCCACCCATATGATTTGCCATGTTAACTAGCGCCAGTGCTGCAGTGCCGCCGTGTTTACATTAAAAGGCCTGCAGGGACAGGCTATAGACACTAGAACCACTACATTAAGCTGAAGTGGTTCTGGGGACTATAGTGTTTCTTTAATATGAGGTAAATTAGAGCTTAGTGCCACGAATAATATACTAGATTGCCTACTTACAACCAGATGAGGATGATGATGGGCTCTAGCTGCAGTCTGGCTCCACTGGTCTGGTGCAGAACAGGCTCTCTGGAGGCGGTTTGTAACTGTGGTCACAAAAATCAATGTTCTGGGAGAACGGGAAGCAGCTCCATTTTTTTGGGGTCCTTTACACAGCTCAAGGTCTGGGTCCCAGGGTCCACCTTCATGTTCCACCAATGAGTTTGTTCACAGGGGGTGGAGTGTGTAGGGGATGTCCTGATATGTGTGTAAGGAATGCATTGTGTGAAATTGTGTTTGTATGTGTAAGGGCTGCCAGGTGTGTTTCTGTGTATGTATGGGATGCATTGAATGTGTGTAGGGGGTGCATTGAGTGTGTGTAATGAATGCATTGTGTGTTTCTGTGTGTGTAAGGGATGCATTGTGTGTAACGGTTGCATTGCTTGTGTATGTGTGTCTGTGTGTGTAATGCATTGTGTGTTTTTCTGTGTGCAAGGGGTGCATTGTGTGTATGTGATGAATGTCAATCTCTCCTTCCGCTCCAATTTCCTTCTCCTCCTCCCAATTTCTCTTTCTCACCCCCCTCCTAATTTCTCTTTCCCCCCTCCTAATATCTCTTCCCCCCTCCTAATTTCAATTTCTCTTCCCCCTCCTAATTTCTCTCTCACCCCCCTCTCCTTTCTCACCCCCCTCTCCTTTCTCTCCCCCCCTCCTTTCTCTTTCTCACCTCCTTTCTCACCCCCCCTTTCTCCTCTTTCTCACCCCCCTCTCCTTTCTCACCCCCTCTCTTTCTCACCCCTCTCTCCTCTTTTTTCACCACCCCTCCTTTTCACCCCTTTCTCCTCTTTCTCCTCTCTCACCCCCCCTTTCTCCTTTCACCCCCCTCTCTCCTCTTTTTCACCCCCCCTCCTTTTCCACCCCCTTTCTCTCTTTCACCCCCTCTCCTTTTCACCCCCCCCTTTCTCCTTTTCACCCCCTCTCTCCTCTTTTCACTTGCCCCCTCCTTTTCACCCCCCTTTCTCCTCTATCACCCCCCCTCTCTCACCCCCTTTTCTCCTTTTCCTCTCTCTCTTTTCACCCCCCCCTTTCTCCTCTTTCATCCCCCCTTTCTCCTCTTTCACCCCCTTTCTCCTCTTTCACCCCCCCTTTCTCCTCTTCCCCCCCCCTCCCTCTCTTTCACCCCCCCTCCTTTTTCCTCACCCCCTTAGTACGCCACTGAAACTACAGCTTCCATGATTCTTTGCCACTCTAAAGGCATGTAAACATCATGAGAGTTGTAGTTCTACAACATTTGGGATTCTACCTATTGGTCGTCACTGTTCTTAACCATCTCACAAACAATATTAAGGATGGGACTTGATGTAACCTCTTGAAACATTGTGTAATTAGTAGATAACATAGGCTTGCGCATCGCTTCAAAAGTATTGTAATTATTAATGAAAGACTACAAAATATTTAATTCTTAATATTTATTCATTGAAGATATGTTTAAAAGAGAATGTAAGTTTAATAATAATGTAAAAGTTAACTATGTCAAATCAGATTTTAGCCCAATTACCAAAACAGTTTTCAGAGCCTCTATAGTGCATATAAGCCACCATTTTAAATGACAAATAGTAAAAAGCTAATTCGCAGACCAAGATATAGCCATTGGTAGTGTTGTTCTCTGCAGTCACTGCTTTCACATCTGAAGTAAACACTGGTCAAATAATCAGGTCAAATTTAAATTTGGAGATATCCAGCAAGTCTTTGTTCACAGGATTTCCTTTCAGGTTCACTGTTTTAAGAGAAGACATTGAGCACAATTTCTCGACAGGAATATCTGGAAAACACAAAAATGGATAAATTTAACATCACAGTCAGGGTAGGTTAAGTACTTCTCATGAGCTGCTAACAGTAATGGTTCTAGTGATGTCAGTGCTTACACATGTTCACATCTTCTTGATGACTTTTATTAGATATATATTTTATGTACAGTAAAGTGCAAGGCTTGATATACTCTCAAATCTCTTCTGCAACCTACACATATCGTGGAGGTGGAGAAACCAAACGGGTTTATAAAGACTGTATGCTAAATCTTTATAGCCAATAAAAAGGTCATGCTGGTGCTACCTTTTTCTTGTATTTCCACAGCTACCAAGTGACACTATTTACCTGTACATGTCACAGTACCGCAGAACTTATGACTAGTTAATTAAGGTAAGCATATATACAAGGACAGAGACATATTGCCCTTAGGATTGGCCAGGCTAAATGTAAAGATGAATGCAAGAGAATGATCAGTGGACAAGCCGAGGATTAGGTACACAGGCAATTTTAAATTAACTTTGAATTTCAGCCAATTTAATTAAGCCACATGTGAATATGGTTATTATACAACATAAAATGCAGGCATTTTCAGACAGATTATGCCAAATCCTGGTCAGTGCTTAAATTAGTCTGCTCTCCCAGCTTTTTCATTCAATGTTAAATATACCAGAGTAAACAAAAATCTAAATGTTCATCTTAATGTGGTCACATCCCACATGTTATGACTTTTGTGGACAAAGAGTCCTAGTGACTAGAGAGGCAGAATAATTCCATGGGCACCTCTCTGCACTGGAATGGCAGGTTCGATCAACTGACAGACTGTCTGGCCAGCACCCAGCATTCATGACTATGCAGTGCCTCCTGCTTTGTCCTAGAGCCTTAAAACTGCTTAAGCATGACTGTCCTCTGACAGTTCTCTGGTGTCAAATGCAGGACACCAGGAAACAAGCGGTAAAGTGAGACAGGACTCCAAAATTAGGACTGTCCTGACAAAAAGGGGAGGCCTGAACTTGGTATTACATAGTTATAACTTGCATAATTTCATGCCAGGTTAGGGCCAGATCCCTGGATATTCTGTCTCTCTCATACTGCACTCCCTTTTTTAGGTTCATCCTTCAGAGATGGGCCGGGTGAGGAGAATTATCATCAAAATTCACTTTGTAGTACAGTAGCTGCTTGAGCGTTTACAGACCTCAGTCTGTTGCTGAATTGGTGTTGCACTTGCTTCTGTGTTACAACTGCATGTGGTGAGTTACCCAAAGTATATGCGTGTTTGTCTAACTTTGCATTCTTCAGGGTCACCAAGGGTGGCTATACAGATGGTCATGGACACTTTAAGAAAATTCAAAGTTTAGTTTGTGGACATTTATTTCAAAAATAACCTCTGAAGCTGGTTTCACAGGTCACCGTACTGCAGGGGATTCCCACATCTTTACAGGTGGGGAACTTTATTAAAGGTACATTATAGTCACCAAAGCAACTTTAACTTAATGAAGCAGTTTTGTTGTATAGATCATGCCCCTGCAGTCTCACTGCTCAATTCTCTTCCATTTAGCAGTTCAATTATACAGCACTAGTCACACCTCCCTGCATGTGACTTACACTGCCTTCCTAAATACTTCTCGTAAAAGTCATCTAATGTTTATACTTTTATTACTAATGTTTTATACCTTTATTGCAGATTTTATTTAATCTAGATTTTCTTATCTCCTGCACTGATAAAAGCTTGCTAGAGCCTGCGGGAGGCTCCTGTGTGATTAAAGTTCAATCTACAGAGCAAAAGATAAAAACTTTTAAACTAAGTTAACATTTGATTGAAAATTAAACCATTTTTTTATGCAGGCTGTGTCAGTCACAGCCAGGGGAGGTGTGGCTAGGGCTGCATCGACAGAAACAAAAATGATTTAATGCCTAAATGGCAGAGAACTGAGCAGTGAGACTTTAGGTGCATGATCTAGACACCAAATAGTCTCATTAAGTTAAAGTTGTTTTGGTGACTTAAGTGTCCCTTTAAGGCTGTCAGCCGTATTCTTTGTAGGGAACTCAGTTTTCACCACAGAACAGCATGGCTAGACTCCCATCCTCCTCATTGGCCATTTCATAGTCTCTCAGCATATTAAAGTCTCCATAAGACCTGCTGCTGGGTCTATGCCACTATTCTCAGTACCGGTTACCCCCTACATTGCCAGGCTATGACATTCTGTTAACACTGACTAAATCTTATCTGTGACAGTTAACCACTCCTCTTCCGGCATGCCTGCCTCTTGCATTTCCTACAGATCTTCTACATCTACACTGGATTCTTCTGTGGGTGAGTTACCAGACCCTTTGGGCATCAGGAATTTCAGGAAGGTTGTCCAGGTTGATTCCCTATATCATGTCTACTCCTACTAAAAACTGTACTGGTTTCTGGGAGATTGTCCAGCTCAACTCTGCACCACCACTGGCACCCACTGCCACTTCAGTGACCCTGATACTTGAGGGTTTCAAGTTCTCTACCTGGGCTGAGTCTGCTATTGATAGACTGCTTGCCCCGACTGTTTTGTCAAGGCACTTTGGGCCATCAAGTGCCGGGATGTGTGCTTTGATTTTGGCCATTGCCTTGCCAACTGTATCTTTATTTGGATACTTATTGTTTTATTTAGAAACTAGGGATGTGCATGGTTAAAAATTTGGATTTGGAAATTCGGGCAAGTAAAAAAATTTGGCAGTTTGGTTCGGCACTTCTGAAATTCGGGCCTTTGTCAATTCGGAACATACTATAGGCACCCAGACCACCTCAGCTCATTGAAGTGGTCTGGGTGCACTGTCCCACAGTTTATAATAAACTGAAATAATAGCCACTAGAGGTGGAGTTAACCCTAGTAGGCAGTCTATCACTAGAGGGACTTCCAAATCCTGGTCAGTGCTTAAATTAGTCTGCTCTCCCAGCTTTTTCATTCAATGTTAAATATACCAGAGTAAACAAAAATCTAAATGTTCATCTTAATGTGGTCACATCCCACATGTTATGACTTTTGTGGACAAAGAGTCCTAGTGACTAGAGAGGCAGAATAATTCCATGGGCACCTCTCTGCACTGGAATGGCAGGTTCGATCAACTGACAGACTGTCTGGCCAGCACCCAGCATTCATGACTATGCAGTGCCTCCTGCTTTGTCCTAGAGCCTTAAAACTGCTTAAGCATGACTGTCCTCTGACAGTTCTCTGGTGTCAAATGCAGGACACCAGGAAACAAGCGGTAAAGTGAGACAGGACTCCAAAATTAGGACTGTCCTGACAAAAAGGGGAGGCCTGAACTTGGTATTACATAGTTATAACTTGCATAATTTCATGCCAGGTTAGGGCCAGATCCCTGGATATTCTGTCTCTCTCATACTGCACTCCCTTTTTTAGGTTCATCCTTCAGAGATGGGCCGGGTGAGGAGAATTATCATCAAAATTCACTTTGTAGTACAGTAGCTGCTTGAGCGTTTACAGACCTCAGTCTGTTGCTGAATTGGTGTTGCACTTGCTTCTGTGTTACAACTGCATGTGGTGAGTTACCCAAAGTATATGCGTGTTTGTCTAACTTTGCATTCTTCAGGGTCACCAAGGGTGGCTATACAGATGGTCATGGACACTTTAAGAAAATTCAAAGTTTAGTTTGTGGACATTTATTTCAAAAATAACCTCTGAAGCTGGTTTCACAGGTCACCGTACTGCAGGGGATTCCCACATCTTTACAGGTGGGGAACTTTATTAAAGGTACATTATAGTCACCAAAGCAACTTTAACTTAATGAAGCAGTTTTGTTGTATAGATCATGCCCCTGCAGTCTCACTGCTCAATTCTCTTCCATTTAGCAGTTCAATTATACAGCACTAGTCACACCTCCCTGCATGTGACTTACACTGCCTTCCTAAATACTTCTCGTAAAAGTCATCTAATGTTTATACTTTTATTACTAATGTTTTATACCTTTATTGCAGATTTTATTTAATCTAGATTTTCTTATCTCCTGCACTGATAAAAGCTTGCTAGAGCCTGCGGGAGGCTCCTGTGTGATTAAAGTTCAATCTACAGAGCAAAAGATAAAAACTTTTAAACTAAGTTAACATTTGATTGAAAATTAAACCATTTTTTTATGCAGGCTGTGTCAGTCACAGCCAGGGGAGGTGTGGCTAGGGCTGCATCGACAGAAACAAAAATGATTTAATGCCTAAATGGCAGAGAACTGAGCAGTGAGACTTTAGGTGCATGATCTAGACACCAAATAGTCTCATTAAGTTAAAGTTGTTTTGGTGACTTAAGTGTCCCTTTAAGGCTGTCAGCCGTATTCTTTGTAGGGAACTCAGTTTTCACCACAGAACAGCATGGCTAGACTCCCATCCTCCTCATTGGCCATTTCATAGTCTCTCAGCATATTAAAGTCTCCATAAGACCTGCTGCTGGGTCTATGCCACTATTCTCAGTACCGGTTACCCCCTACATTGCCAGGCTATGACATTCTGTTAACACTGACTAAATCTTATCTGTGACAGTTAACCACTCCTCTTCCGGCATGCCTGCCTCTTGCATTTCCTACAGATCTTCTACATCTACACTGGATTCTTCTGTGGGTGAGTTACCAGACCCTTTGGGCATCAGGAATTTCAGGAAGGTTGTCCAGGTTGATTCCCTATATCATGTCTACTCCTACTAAAAACTGTACTGGTTTCTGGGAGATTGTCCAGCTCAACTCTGCACCACCACTGGCACCCACTGCCACTTCAGTGACCCTGATACTTGAGGGTTTCAAGTTCTCTACCTGGGCTGAGTCTGCTATTGATAGACTGCTTGCCCCGACTGTTTTGTCAAGGCACTTTGGGCCATCAAGTGCCGGGATGTGTGCTTTGATTTTGGCCATTGCCTTGCCAACTGTATCTTTATTTGGATACTTATTGTTTTATTTAGAAACTAGGGATGTGCATGGTTAAAAATTTGGATTTGGAAATTCGGGCAAGTAAAAAAATTTGGCAGTTTGGTTCGGCACTTCTGAAATTCGGGCCTTTGTCAATTCGGAACATACTATAGGCACCCAGACCACCTCAGCTCATTGAAGTGGTCTGGGTGCACTGTCCCACAGTTTATAATAAACTGAAATAATAGCCACTAGAGGTGGAGTTAACCCTAGTAGGCAGTCTATCACTAGAGGGACTTCTGGGCTGTTAGGGGACTTCTGGTTACTACATTATGCATGGGGTTGTCCAGTGTCACCCAAAATCTCATAGGAAAGGATTGAATAATGCTTTCCTATGGGGAAATCCTAATAAGAGCACGGCCATATGCATTAGGTCTGCCCCACAGGCTGACGTCAGCGGGGGAGGAGAGAAGTTGGACACAAGCCACACAGAGGGACATCAGGTCTGGACCCAGGTAAGTGACAGAAGGGTTTTCTAACCCCCTCTGCACCATGGGTGGGGGCAGGTTCCTTGACAGAGAGGGAAGCTATAGTGCCAGGAAAACTCATTTGTTTTCCTGGCACTAAAGTTTCCCTTTAAGGTGTTATATATTACATTGGTACCTTTTATATTATTCCCTGATTTTATAATCATACTAAATTTAATTAGGGATATGTTGTAATATTTACTTTTCTAGCCTGTCTTTGCTTTTTTTTTTCTTGTGTATTTCTATATCTAAAAAGAGCTTGTAATAGCTGTAGATCTGTTATGTACATCCTTTTCAAGCCCTCCCCTTTGAAAACAGCCCAACCTTTCTGATGCTGCCCAATTTGCAAGGCAGATAGATGCTCTGGGCAATTACCTGCCTCTTGAGTTTAGTTCCACTGAGCTAAACAACAAGAAAGTAATAGGACCGGTTGACGGATTAGCATCCAGAGGGACGTAACAAGATTCATATATACATGTGCCAATTGCTATTGAAATATGTATGGTTTGTAAAAAGCAAACTGACACACTTCACACCTAAAGCACTTTAGCAAGCTAAAGTGATTTAGGTTTTGTGGAGTGTCCCTTTAACGATACATTAGCAGGAGTATATTATTTATTTATAAAATATTTTACAGGAAGGATACATTGAGATTTCTCTCATTTTCAAGTATGTCCTGTGATATATATAAATATATATATTTAGAGAGCGAGAGAGAGAGATATTTTACTGTGATATACTGAAACACACCAAAAATAAGGGACAGAGGAATTGGGACCCAAAGTAGATATTGTCCCTCCAAAATAGGGACAGTTGGGAAGTACACAGTCGTCAGACCAGTTTATATTCATGCATGTAGCTGACAAAGAAGTCCATGTTCAGAATGCTCAATAAGACAACATTGCTTCAGCACAAATGTATCCTTTAATGATATATGCATGCTGTTCTAAATGGCAACTTTTCACTGATGTCCCAAGCAGGATTACATTCAAAATGCCCTGCTTGGCATTGAGTATTTTAAGTATTGACTTAATACAGAGCAAGTTTATACTATCTGGAAGTAGTTAAAATGTGCAAGTAGAGAAATACATTATATGTTTTCTAAACATTGATTTTTTTTTTCTTCTTTCATTTTCAGCAGACATTTGCAAGTAAATCTGTGAATTGGATTGCAAGTAATAACCCATTTCAATTCCATTTAGCCTTCACGCATCTAAAATATCAAAAGCCAAAATGTGTGAAGGTGCCAAAACATTGTAGCAGCCATGTATATCAAAATTAGAAATCATTTATCATCTAGCTGGGGTTTGAGTTATGAATAATTGGTAAAATGCACAACTAGGCAGATATAATGAATAAAATATAGAAACGTAGAAACATAGAATGTGACGGCAGATAAGAACCATTCTGCCCATCTATTCTTCCCAATTTTCTAAATACTTCCATTAGTCCCTGGCTTTATCTTATAGCTTGGATAGCCTTATGCCTATCCCACGCATGCTTAAACTCCTTTACTGTGTTAAACTCTACCACTTCAGCTGGAAGGCTATTCCATGCATCCACTACCCTCTCAGTACAGTAATACTTCCTGATATTATTTTTAAACCTTTGCCCCTCTAATTTAAGACTATGTCCACTTGTTGTGGTAGTTTTTCTTCTTTTAAATATGGTCTACTCCTTTACTGTGTTGATTCCCTTTATGTATTTAAATGTTTCAATCATATCCCCCCTGACTCGTCTTTCCTCCAAGCTATGCATGTTAAGTTCCTTTAACCTTTCTGTGACGGACCACCTGGCACCCCGACCAGGTACCTCTGTCAATTGCTGCTTCCTAGTACTGGTGCACTGCACTGCACTGGAGCGCCATAACCACCGTAAACCACATGAAACCGCCGCAGCTTGGTTGGGGTCTCACCGTCCTTCACCCACCCTGGATCCTCTGTAGCAGGAAAAGCTCTTACAATAGCTTAGTGATTAAACTCAGGGGAGTATAGTAATTATAGCAATCCCCAGAGTGTAGTTAGCCAAGACATCATGAAAGTGCAAGATGATCTGAGAATTTAATGGTACAGATTGGATTTTTATACAACTTTTCAGAGGAACACCCACTGGATCTAATGGGGCACAGGACACAAATTGTACAAACCAATAGAATCAATGTAACAATGCCTGACACTCCCACATACAGCACACAATTCCTCCCCTCTGCCTGTGATACAATTAAGGTAGATAATGTATTAACGTAATTATCCCCAAGCATAAAAAACACATATTTTACAAAGTCTCATAAGTACCCCAAAATACAACATATCCCCATCCCCTGATAGCCCTGATCTGGGTGAACAACATATAGAAGAATCACCAAGATCAGAGCAGGGGTTCAAAAGTTTCATGGAAGTCTCTTTTTGACCGGTGCCAGCATGGCTTCATGCCCAAAATAGTTCCAGAGAATTAGGCTGTGCAGCTGGTCTATTTCCAATGATTAAAGTGCACTTCAAATAGTCGAACGGGACCGTTCCTGCACAAAGTCAGTGTTGAAGTGTGTTTGGTAGATTATTTCTAACGAACGGCGCTCTGTTCGTGCATAATTAGCCGAACAAAGATGGAGGTGGAAGACCCAGCGGTGGTCATGCTGTTGAGTGTCCAATTTCAGTTCCATGAACTCGATGGCAAGACACAGCTGACAGTGTTAGATTAAACAAGATGGCAGCCACCATGTGTTCGACTATACGAACGAGGACCACCCAGCCGTTCGTCAATTAAGCTGCGATTAACCACAGCTTCTGGGAGGTTAACAGGCTGCACACTGGTCTGGCTGTTCGACAGTTCATTTGGTAAATGAACACCATAAGCCATTTGGTAAGCCCCAAATACTGCACCATAGAAGGGAAAAGGGCACGAACAGGGTTTTCGGCCCCAAAGTTCACCACAGGGCCATAGTCACAGGGCAAGAGGCTGGCAAGCAGGCCTCTCCAAATCCCAGTGACGAAGGTGCTTTTGTCACGCTTTCCTTGTAAGTTTTATCCTGTAACCCTTGAACCAGTTTAGTAGCCCTTCTCTGAACTCTCTCTAAAGTACCAATATACTTCTGGAGAAACAGTCTCCAGTACTGTGTACAATACTCCAAGTAAGGTCTCACCAGTGTTCTGTACAATGGCATGAGCACTTCCCTCTTTCTACTGCTAATACTTCTCCCTATACAACCAAAGATTCTGCTAGCATTTCCTGCTGCTCTATTACATTGGCTACCTACCTTTAAGTCATCAGAACTAATTACCCCTAAATCCCTTTCCTCAGATGTTGAGGTTAGGACTCTGTCAAATATTGTGTACTCTGCCCTTGGGTTTTTACGTCCAAGATCTATTATCTTGCACTTACCCAGATTTAATTTCAGCTGCCACAACTCTGACCATTTTTCTAGTTTAGCTAAATCATTTGCCATTTGGCTTATCCCTCCTGGAACATCAACCCTGGTACATATAAATGCTGCAGTATCTGTTGGCGCTATATAAATGGCAATAATAATTATAATAATAATATCTTAGTATCATCAGCAAAAAGAGATACCTTACCATCAAGACCTTCTGCAATATTACTAATAAAAATATTAAAGAGAAAGGGTCCAAGTACAGATCCCTGAGGTACCCCACTGGTAACAAGACCATGCTTTGAATATACTCCATTGACTACAACCCTCTGTTGCCTGTCACTCAGCCACTGCCTTACCCATTCAACAATATTGGAATCCAATCTTAAAGACTGCAGTTTATTGATAAGCCTTCTATGTGCAACAGTGTCAAAAGCCTTACTGAAATCTAGGTAAGCAATGTCTACTGCACCACCCTGATCTATTATTTTAGTTACCCAATCAAAAAAAATAATAAGATTAGTTTGGCATGATCTCACTGAAGTAAACCCATGTTGTCTCTGATCTTGAAATCCGTGTTATTTTAGATGTTCAACAGTCCTATCCTTTAACATGGTTTCCATCACTTTCCCCACTACTGAAGTAAGGCTTACTGGCCTATAGTTGCCCGACTCCTCCCTACTACCTTTCTTGTGAATGGGCACAACATTTGCTAACTTCCAATCTTCTGGGACCACCTGTTAATGATTGGTTAAATAAATCTGTTAGTGGTGTACTAGCAAAACCATTAAGTTCTTTTAGTGGCATAACTGTGGTTTAGAGTAAAATTGGAAGAGCCAAATTCAGATGTCAGATTTTGATTCTTGGCTCCTTCATAAACAAAATTAAGTATACAATGTTTTCTTCTCTTTTTATTTAGTCCATGGGTCGTCAACCTGGTCCCTACCGCCCACTAGTGGGCGTTTCAGGATTTCGGGTGGGCGGTAGGGATTTCCTCATTTGGAGAGATTGGGCGGGCGGTACCCCTGCTACCGGGTACCGCCATCACCATTTGCAGCAAACCGCCGGGGCCGCTGTCCAAGGGGTCCATCGGGTGGCCCATGCTGTCAGGGCCACCCGATGGATGTGGATTGTGAGGGGGCCCGGTCAGCGCTGGACGCTTTAACAGAGCGACCGGGCCCCCTGTGATTACATCACAGAGCTGGAAGGAAGTGACTGCATGTCACTCCTCCCAGCTAACACTGAGAGCCGCGCGGGAGGAAGACCAGGGAGTCAGAGTGGGAACTCTGACTCCCATCCACCTGAGCAACCAATAGACCCCAGGGAATGTCACCCTCCTGCACCTTAAAGGACCACTATAGTGCCAGGAAAACATACTCGTTTCTCTGAAACTGCTATGTTTATTAAAAAATGGGTTAACCCTAGCTGGACCTGGCACCCAGACCACTTCATTAAGCTGAAGTGGTCTGGGTGCCTAGAGTGGTCCTTTAAGGGTAGGAAACAGGAGGGTGACTTAAATATAATGTGTGTGTTTATTTGTGTGTGTGTCTTTGTATGTATGTCTTGTGTGTATGTGTCTTTGTATGTATGTCTTGTGTGTGTGTGTGTGTGTGTGTGTGTGTGTATGTGTCTTTGTATGTATGTCTTGTGTGTGTATGTGTGTCTTGTCTTGTGTCTGTGTGTATGTGTGTGTGTCTTTGTATGTATGTCTTATGTGTGTGTCAGTGTGTATGTCTGTGTGTGTGTCTGTATGTGTGCCTGTATGTTTGTATGTATGTGTCATAAAGTTTGCATTTCAGTTTTTTTCACATTGAAATTTGCCAGATTAGTAATGTTGCCTTTGAGACTGTATTGTAGCCCAGGAATGAGAAGTATCCCCATAATGGCATACAATTTGCAAAAGTAGACAACCCAGGGTATTGCAAGCGGGGTGTGTCCAGTCTTTTTTAGTAGCTACTTAGTCACAAACACTGGACAAAGTTAGTATTCATATTTGTTTTTTGCACTTTTCACACAAAAGCAAATATGAAAGCTAGCTGTGTTCTCATGTGTTTTTTCCTCATATTTTATAAAAAAAAATTTAGAGTAAATTATATGATAGACTGAAAATAATGGTATCTTTAGAAAGACCATTTAATGGCGAGAAAAACTGTATATAATATGTGTGAGTAAGAGGATAATTACAGCTAAACACAAACTCTGCAGGAATGTAAACAGCTCTGATCCTTAACAGTGATAAAATTGAAAAAGGGTCTGGTCACTAAGGGGTTAAAGGATTACTCCAACCACCATGACCACCTCTGCTTTTAGAAGTGGTTAGGGTGCAAACAATCTGTATATGCAACGTTTTAGCATATAACACTGCGTATACAAAGACAAATTATTATATGATATGTATGTGTGTCTTATGTATGTGTCTTTGTATGTATGTCATGTCTTTGTATGTATGTGTTGTGTGTGTCTTGTCTTTGTATGTATGTGTGTCTTATGTATGTGTCTGTATTTATGTGTGTCTTGTGTCTGTGAGTATTTGTGTGTGTCTTTGTATGTATGTCTTATGTGTGTGCATGTCTGTGTGTGTGTGTGTATGCATGCCTGTATGTTTGTATGTATGTGTCATGTCTGTGTGTGTGTGTATGTGTGCCTGTCTGTGTGTCGTGTGTGTGTGTGTGTGTCTGTATGTATGTGTGCCTGTCTGTTATAGTGGGCTATAGTAAGTGGGCTACCTAGCTCATCCTTCCTACTGGGCATTGCTATAAGTAAGGTTAAAAAATAGAAAAAAAGGAAAAAAAAAAAGGTGGGTAAGGGAATTGAGGAGGGAGAGGAGGGGAGCTGACGCACAGATGAGAAATCATATTATGCGCAAACAGGGAAGTCATCTGAATATCACCAAAAGAGGAGACCTTCTTTTGTTCCTTATGAAAATCGAACCAGATATCAAATATTTAGTCTTGCAGCATCAACCTCAAGGATCTCATTAATCACTAGTAAAGGTAATTTCAATTTACTTTGTTTTCTCATTAAACTTTATAAAGTTAAAAACATTATAAACATGCATTAAGTAGAAATAAAAAGATAAATGTACATACATTTATTTATTTTTTAAACGCTCTCCTTTCTAAAAAATATTCTGCACTTGCGCGAAAACTGGTGGGCGGTAAGGACATTTTTCCATCAAGAAAGATGCATCAGTGGGAGGTAGGAAGAAAAAGGTTGACTACCACTGATTTAGTCCATAAAGCATCACTCACCCTCATGTATACTCTAGTTATTATTACTAGCCAGTAGAGGGATGCATTTCTCACTCAGAAGCCAATAGTCACTGATACAATGCCTGCAAAAATGCTGAAAATATAATTTCATTCATGCTTTTAAACAGTAAAAGAAGTATCAAAGGGTCATATAATTACTAAAGTGAATGAGGGGAAGGAATGAACGGATTCTACAATTGTCTAACTGTTATCATTACATTAGCGTTCCAGAGATGGGTAAATATTACTATAGCAGTTTCAAATTTATTTGAAATACTTTATTTTACAGTATGCTATAGTGGTTATGGTGTTTGGAGAGTTCCTTTAATTTTACAGAAAGAACCAAATACCTCAGTTTTGTAAGTTCTGTTCTCAACCTTACAATCTGTGAATGTGAAAGGTATTTGATTATCTATTTAACATAAGGCAATGTATAATTCCACATGCATAGCTTAAAATCCAAAATGTGCCCACAATGATAAAATTTACTTAGCTTGAGAGCCCTCTTATCTTTGCTTGAATAGTAATCACCACATTATTTGCCAGAAAGAAAAAAAAAATACAGTTCAGCAGTTCAGCATTATGCCATTCATAAATGCAATGTCATCAAAATAAGATACAAGACTTATATTAAAAGTCGGTGAGACTTAATCTATGTTAAACTCACTATTGCACATCCAAAAACAATGATGATTAAAGTCACAGCACAACTCTTTTAGTCTAAAACTGGCCATTTGGGTTTGAATTTGCTACAATACAGAATTCAGTGAATAATCTGAAAGTTTTTTTGTTTTGTTTTTTAACGGTTTGTGCTTTCCCATAACATTACAGTTTAGTTTATAAACCTTTTAGTGACATACATACTGTTTATACACTGTGTCACTTCACTTTGCATACATACTTAAATATTAGAAAAATTACACACTATCTGTTTTACAAAATTATTGTCTTATCACTAGGTTTACCAGGTTTGACCATGATGTCCAGAAGTTTTTAAAATGATCTAAAAATTAACCATTAATTAATGTCATTATTAAAATAGAACACGCAAATGAATTGCCTTTATAACTTAGATGGACACTATAAGCACCAGCTCCACTAAAGCTTAATGTAGATCCCCTCTAGTGACAGTCACTCAGACTTTGAACAAATTCATCTCTATAGTGAGACGCTGATTGGTGCAGCACTTGCCCCTTATTGGTTCCATGTGGGAATGCATTGGATTGGCTGAGATTATCTGCAATGATGATCTCAGTTGGGGAGGAGTGTGACCATGGTGAGTCTTGCAAGCTGGGGGAATAATGGTTTGTAAATCATGAGGAAAGCACTATAAAGTTAGGAATACATGAGTGTCCCTTTAAATAATTTCCTTTCTTCAGCATGCAAATTCTAAATACTATTTGGCATGTGCTGCACATTAGCATGTATACTTGTTTATGTTATCCCCTAAATTGACATTAAAACCTATGTTTATTGAAAGGACAGATAAGTAAGGGGCAGAAATATAAATTTCATCCTTCAACGAACCTTAAATAATAGTTTGCAGTCAGTTTCTTTTATCTGTGGCACAGTAATCTGAACACAGATAAATCTATATTCCTGTCAAGATTTGTGGTTTTCAGGTTATGCCCTTTATTTTTCAATTTGTTGTAATGCTAAACCTTATGTCAAACATGGCAGTGCAAAGTGCTAAATGTTATTTTCTAAATTCTACAAAGGACAGCAATAAGCAATAAATACTCCATGCTGGATTCAATACCCCACCAGATACATATACTAAAAGGGACACACCACTGCCCAGTTTTAAATAGAATAATTGAATGATATTCTATATATATATATATATATATATATATTTATTTATATATAAATAAAAATAATTGCAAATATATATATTTATGTATTCTTTTAACATAATTATGTGATTTTAGTAATACAAATTTGAGGGACATGCCTGATGACCCAGGCAGAAAGTCCAGAGAATTTAATTTGCAAGCACTATATTTAACCCTGTAACTTTCCAAGACACCATAAAAACACAAATATTAGTGTTTTAAAGTGGTAAATTGTATTACAAAGATGATATAGTCAGTGACATTTACGTTTTTTGCATTTTTCACACACAAACTACATTTTCTCTGATATTATTGTTGTAATACGTGTTAATGTTTTAAAACACTAATATTTGTGTTCACTGAAGTCTCCCAAGTATAACAGTACCCCACATGTACAGGTTTTACGGTGTTTTGGAAAGTTAGAGAGTCAAATATAAGGCTTGCATTTCAGTTTTTTTCACATTGAAATTTGCCAGATTAGTAATGTTGCCTGTGAGACTGTATTGTAGCCCAGGAATGAGAATTATCCCCATAATGGCATACCATTTGCAAAAGTAGACAACCCAGGGTATTGCAAGTGGGGTGTGTCCAGTCTTTTTTAGTAGCTACTTAGTCACAAACACTGGACAAAGTTAGTATTCATATTTGTTTTTTGCATTTTCACACAAAAGCAAATATGAAAGCTAGCTTTGGCTAGTGTTTGTGACTAAGTGGCTACTACAAAAGACTGTAAATATCCCATTTTGAATACACTAGGTTGTCTTCATTTGAAAATGGTATGCCCTGATGGGGTTAATTCACATTCCTGGGCTACCATATGGTCTCAAAAGGCAACAAAGACCCAGCTAACCAATCTGGCAAACTGAATTGGGCTAGCCCTATATTGACCCTGTAACATTCTGAAAAACTGTAATACCTATACATGGGGGTTATTGTTATACTCAGGAGACTTCGCTAAACGCAAATATGAGTGTTTAAACAGTAAAACTTATCAAGACGATGAAATCACCAGTAAAAGTACAGTTTTTGTGTAAAAAAAATGCAAAAAATAATTATGACAACTTTTGCAAGCGTTTGTGGCTAATACAAAAGATTGCACATACCCCCATTTTGAATACCCTGGGTTGTCTACTTTTTCAAATGGTATGTCATGGTGGGGTTAGGTTTTATTTCTGGGTTGCCATACCGTCTCAAAGGCAACATAACCAATCTGGCAAATAGCAATTTACAAAAACAGAAATTGGCAAATTTTATGTTTGGCCATGTAACTTTTCAAATCACCATAAAACCTGTACTTGAAGCTACTGTTGTACTTGTGAGCCAATACTCTTCACAAATATGAGTGTTTTAGAGTAGTAAAATGTACTATACTGATAATATCAGTGAAATGGCAGTTTATGTGTGAAACATGCAAAAAAACAAATATAAATGCTAATTTTGGCCAGGGTTTATGGCTACTAAAAAAGACTGGATACACCCCATTTTGAATACCATGTGTTGTCTACTTTTACAAATGGCATGCCATGATGGGGTTAATTATCATTCCTGGTCTGCCATATGGTCTCAAAGGCAACATAGGCCCAGCAAACCAATCTGGCAAATTTCAATGTGCAAACATGGAAAAGGGAAAATCCCTACATTTGACCTATGTAAGTTTGCAATAACCTATATAACCTATGCCTTGGGGGCACTTTTGCACTTAGGAGATGTTGCTGAACATATATTGGGGTGTTCTTTGTCAGTAACACATAACAGGTGCTAATAATTCATGCCTAAAGTACAATGTGAGAGAGAAATAACACAAAAAATGACTACCCAAAAGTTTGACAAAGACTGGTGGTTGAATTAGTGCATGGAAAGTGTTAAAATACCACCATCTGAAATACCCCTGGGTGTCTACTTTTCAAAAATATATGGTTTCATGGGGTTAATTACATTGACCGGTTTCAAAAATGTCTCAAATAGGACATGGGTGCATGATGACCAGCTGTGAAAATTCCAAGCTGGAAAACTGGAATGTACACCCTCCAAATAAGGTCTTTCAGCCACCAAAGAACCCAAAACGCACATACCTGGGTGGTATCATTGTACTCGGGAAATGTTGCTGAACACATATTGGGGTGTTCTTTAGAAAGACCATTTAATGGCGAGAAAAACGGTATATAATATGTGTGAGTAAGAGGAAAATTACAGCTAAACACAAACACTGCAGGAATGTAAACAGCTCTGATCCTTAACGGTGATAAAATTGAAAAACGGTCAGATCACTAAGGGGTTAAAGGATTACTCCAACCACCATGACCACCTCTGCTTTTAGAAGTGGTTAGGGTGCAAACAATCTGTATATGCAATGTTTTAGCATGAAACACTGCGTATACAAAGACATCTGTCATTTTATGTAGGGGTGTAAGTACATCACCTTCCCACATGGCTTAGTCAGCTTGGATCCTTTATCCCCCAAACCTCCTCATCCTTGGCCTATAGGGGTCAATATGACCCCCCCATATTAGAATAAGGTAGGTTAAATCCTCCCTTCTGCTCTTAATGCAACTAGGAGCATGTCTACTAAACAGAATCATAGTGCTCTGATTGGTTGGTTTAACCCCTTAAGGACTGGACTGTTTTTGCGATGTTGTACATTTGCGACCAGGAATATTTTTACACTTTTGTGGTGTTTGTGTTTGGCTGTAATTTTCCGCTTTCTCATTTACTGTTCCCATACAAATTATATATTGTTTTTTTCAGGACAAAAGGGGCTTTCTTTACATACCATTATTTATATAATCTCATGTATTTTAATTTAAAAAAATACAAAAATCTGATGAAAAATTGAAAAAAATACATGTTTTTTGACTTTTACTTGAAAAATCTTTTACTCATCTACAAAAGCGAATGAAAAAAACTGCTAAATAGATTCAAAATTTTGTCCTGAGTTTAAAAATACCTAGTGTTTACGTGCTTTTTTGCTTTTTTTTGCATGTTATAGGGCTATAGGTACAAGTAGGATATTGCGGTTTCAAAACATACATTTTAAAATTTATCAATAGTGACATTGTAACACTATTATCTGTCATAAATCTCTGAATAACACCCCACATGTACATATTTTTTTTAAAGTAGACAACCCAGGGTATTCAATATGGGGTATGTCCAGTCTTTTTTAGTAGCCACTTAGTCAAAAACACTGGCCAAAGTAAGCATTCATATTTGTTTGTGTGTGAAAAAAGTAAAAAAACTAAATTGAACGCTAATTTTGGCCAGTGTTTGTGACCAAGTGGTTACTAAAAAAGACTGGACATACCCCATTTGCAATACCTTGGGTTGTCTTCTTTTGCAAATGGTATGCCATCATGGGGGTAATTCTCATTCCTGGGCTACCATACGCTCTCAAAGGCAACGTAACCAACCTGGCCATTTTCAATGTAAAAATATTTGACCCATATATTTGACCTTGTAACTTTCACAAATGCTATAAAACCTGTACATGGGGGGTACTGTTTTACTCGGGAGACATCGCTGAACACAAATATTAGTGTTTAAAAACTGGAAAACGTATCACAACAATTATATCATCAGTAAAAGTGCTGTTTGTGTGTGAAAATGCAAAAAAAGTAACTTTCACTGACAATATCATCGCTGTGATATGTTTTACTGTTTTGAATCACTAATATTTGTGTTCAGCGAAGTCTCCCGAGTAAAACAGTACCCCCCATGTACAGGTTTTAGGGTGTCGTAGAACGTTACAGGGTAAAATACAGTGCTAGCAAATTAAATTCTCTGGAATTTCGGCCTGGGTTGGCAGGCAGGTCCCTCAAATTGCAATCAATAAAATTACTGAATTATGTAAAAATATTACATAAATACGCACGTAGAATTTAAATATATATGCATATTTATATATTTGAAGTCTACGTGTATATTTATATAATTATTTATGTAATTTTGTATATGGACGTATGTATATTTCTTATTATTTTTATTTATTTTTATATACATAGATATATATACAAATTCATTCTAAGTGTATTTTGATATAAATATATATATATTAATTTTAAAATACAGTTAGAATAAAATTTCATATAGCTATATAATTTTTTTAAATTTTTTATTATTATTTTTAAAAAAATTATTTTATTTAAATTACTTATTATTTATATTTTATAATAATATATATATACAATATATATAGTTATTATATATATTATATATATACGTGTGTAATTTAATTATAAGTGTATTTTATATTAATATAAGTACATATTAATATAAAAATACACTTAGTATGACATTATATATATATATGATATATAGACATATATTATATAGATATAATATATGTCTATATATCATTATACACATATATAATTATTTTTTTTTTTTTAATTAACACTAACTTTATTTTTTTTATTGATTTTACACAAGCAGGGAGACTGCCTGTCAGCACAGACAGTCCCCCTGCAGGCAGACACATGGACACCTATTGTGACCATGTGATCGCTGTGTTAAGCGATCACATGGCCACAGGGGTCCTAATCTGCCGTGGGGAGACTGTCTGGGCTGCAGGCAGCCTCCCCACAACCGGAGGAACACTGATCGCCGCCGGGGGAACGACGGCGATCAGGTAAGTAGCTCTGACCGTTAGGACGGTTCAGGACCGTCATTGGTCGGCAAGGCAAAAATGCCGATGACGGTCCTGAACCGTCCTCGGTCCTTAAGGGGTTAAGCAAACCAGAGTGCTCTGACAGATAAATCTTGAGACTAGAGAGCTCTGACTCAATGGTGTGGGGAAGCTTTTATATGGCTTTCCCCACCATGTGAGGTCAGTCTTGTGTAATTAAGATGGATTGTTATTTCATCAGCATTTGTTTTTGCCATCGGGTACTTTTCTTTCACTTTAATAGTTCAACATGACCCTATAGATATTGATAGATGTTACCAGCCCAGAATGTATGCCCACAGCCCACGGTTGCAGGGGTTGCATCTGCGACCGGGCCCATCACTCCAAGCAACCCCTGTAACCATGGTAGGTACACCACTGGCTGGCACCATAACTACTACAGTTACCTTTAGTGGATCTGATGCTCAGAGTGTTCCTTTACTATATCTCTTGCACATGGAATTGCACTGTGCATGGCATGCACAGATAATTTTTCTAGGTGAGGGAAAACATTTATATACCATGCACCCCAAGAAGCACACCAAGACTCTAAAGAATAATTAGCTCAATGATTGAAGAGCATTTATCAAGCTTGCCTAATTGCGGTTGACAAAATTGTTGGTGGGGGAAGTACTATGTCTTGTCCACCTCTTGGTCACCATTGCTTTAACATGTTTATAGATAATTAATTTTTGAAAAGATAAATGCTTTATGCGACTGTGATAAATGGTCAGCTAGTTTACATACTTTTAATCAGGCAACTGACAGGATAGTTATCAAAGTCCATGATAATTAGTACTGCCATGTCTATGTTGACTGTTATTATCTTTATTTTATTTTAACAATTTAGAGAAGAAATACGTATCAAGAGCAAGCAAAATAATATGTTCTAAAGCTATCTGTATAAAGCTATAATTTATACAATAATTGCTGCATCCTAAAAGGTCCATGTGGCCAATATTCATGTCCACTTACAATAATTAAAATACATTTAACTTCATTCTGCTCATCACAACATTACAAAAAGGAGAGAGTGAATCAATCAAACTGTAACCATACATCACATCGTAAACTGAAAATTCAGTTGCAAATAAATCAATTTTGAAAAAAATGAAAATGAATCATCCATTTAACCATTCAAATTATATGTATATAATATTCTCATTTGATATAAGCAGATGTAGAGTATATTTGAAATAAGTCATTGTGTTTAAATTCAAAGCTCCAATTGTGAACAAAAATGATGCAGGTAATTCATATCGATCGCCTTGATACACTTTGATTTTATTAAATCTAATTGAAGATAAATGTACTGACGAAGGCTGCTATTATATGTGGAATATTGTCAAAAGACACAGACCCTTAGCAGAGACTGTGTTCATTTAACTCATGGTAACATTGGATTATGCAGTCTTGTTTTCAAAGCAGTGTTTGCCTGATCATGATAGACAATACAGTAAGCATAGAAGTAAAATTCCAAGGTTATACAGTGGACATGTATTTAAAATATTCAACATCATTCTGTTTCTGTGTTTTTAAAATATAATAAAATGTACATGGTCGGATTTTACTAATACAATAGAGATTAAAATATAATCTTGTAAAATTGGTAGCATATGTATTTTATTTTTCTTTAGTATTGAACATGTACAAACGTTAAATGATGGATTGGCCTGTGGGTAATCCTGACACCAAAACCACTATATTGTGATGTAGTGGGTTAAGGTGCTTAGAGTGTCCCTTTAAGTATGAAAAATAAATTTATTTTTTATATTTGGAATATTGGGTTGAAAAAAATTGTACAATTTTATCCATGACAAATCTGCTTTAAAACCCTATGCACTTGTGATCTTTAGCTTATAGCCACTGTACAAATCACGTCCTACATGATTACAGTATCCTGAAGTGCTATCTCAGGATACACAAACTGACAGTTACTAATCAGGCAATCATCAGTTGGAATATATCTAAAAATGCAAGTGGAATTGATTAGTGAGAATGAAGAAAGGGGACTATTTTTTTCTTGAAAACTTGCAATTGCCCCTTTCTTTAAAGTTTTATGAAAAGCTAAGATTCTTTAAAAAAAAAAAACACAACCTAAAATGTGAACTAAGATCAAGAGTAGTTGGTCTCAATCATTATCAAGTGTTATTAAGTTAGAGATTTCATAGTTATGTTCCATCACGATAATTGATCATACTTTGAACACTGGTCTTGTGGAGACATGTTTGAGAGACTACTGTAGCAAATAATTTGTTGATGTGGTTGAAAGTAAATGAGATGATAATAAAATTATTGAAGGGGACTTACTTTATATTAACTCCTTAAGGACGGGCCAATTGTATAAGTTCTGATCAAAACAAAACCTGGAATTTGCACTATATGTCTGTTCAACCGTAATTCACCTCTTTAATATTACATGCATCAAAACTTATATATCATTTTGTTCAGGAGAAACAGTACTTTCATTTCACATCAAATATGTATATAAGAAACAATTTAATATGAATAAAATGTAAAATGTGGAAAATGAAGATATTTTTATTTATTTTTTTAGTTCTGTATTGCATTTTACCTGTGAATGTCATAATACTGTTAGCTTTTACAGCAATAAAATGCACATATTTGAATTCAGCGATGTCTAATGTGTACAACAGTACCCCCCATAAACAGGTTTTATGGTGTCTTGGAAAGTTACAAAGCTAAGTTAAATATAATGCTTGCAAATTAAATTCTCTGGACTTTCTACCTGGGTCGTCAAGCACGTCCCTCAAATTTTAATTACTAAAATCACATAATTATGATAAAATATTACATAAATATAAAATATACATGTAGATTTTTAATATATATATATATATATATATATATATTTATATATACACATACATACACTGCTCAAAAAAATAAAGGGAACACAAAAATAACACATCCTAGATCTGAATGAATTAAATATTCTTCTGAAATACTTTATTCTTTACATAGTTGAATATGTTGACAACAAAATCACACAAAAATTTAAAAATGGAAATCAAATTTTTCAACCCATGGAAGTCTGGATTTGGAGTCACACTCAAAATTAAAGTGGAAAAACACACTAGAGGCTGATCCCACTTTGATGTAATGTCCTTAAAAGTCAAAATGAGGCTCAGTAGTGTGTGTGGCCTCCCTACAACACCTGTGCATGCTCCTGATGAGGTGGTGGATGGTCTTCTGAGGGATCTCCTCCCTGACCTGGACTAGAGAATCTGCCAACTCCTGGAAAGTCTGTGGTGCAACGTGACATTGGTGGATGGAGCGAGACATGATGTCCCAGATGTGCTCAATTGGATTCAGGTCTGGGGAACGGGCAGGCCAGTTCATAGCATCAATGCCTTCGTCTTGCAGGAACTGCTGACACACTCCAGCCACATGAGGTCTAGCATTGTCTTTCATTAGGAGGAACCCAGGGCCAAACGCACCAGCATATGGTCTCACAAGGGGTCTGAGGATCTAATCTCGGTCCCTAATGGCAGTCAGGCTATCTCTGGCGAGCACATGGAGGGCTGTGCGGCCCCCCAAAGAAATGCCACCCTACACCATTGCTGACCCACTGCCAAACTGGTCATGCTGGAGGATGTTGCAGGCAGCAGAGCGTTCTCCACTGCATCTCCAGACTCTGTCACGTCTGTCCCATGTGCTCAGTGTGAACCTGCTTTCATCTGTGAAGAGCACAGGGCGCCGGTGGCAAATTTGCCAATCTTGGTGTTCTCTGGCAAATGTCAAACATCCTGCACGGTGCTGGGATGTAAGCACAACCCCCACCTGTGGACGTCTGGCCCTCATACCAACCTCATGGAGTCTGTTTCTGACCGTTTGAGCAGACACATGCACATTTGTGGCCTGCTGGAGGTCATTTTGCAGGGCTCTGGCAGTGTTCCTCCTTGCACAAAGGCGGAGGTAGCGGTCCTGCTGCTGGGTTGTTGCCCTCCTACGGCCTCCTCCACATCTCCTGATGTACTGGCCTGTCTCCTGGTAGCGCCTCCATGCTCTGGACACTATGCTGACAGACACAGCAAACCTTCTTGCCACAGCTCGCATTGGTGTGCCATCCTGGATGCGCTGCACTACCTGAGCCACTTGTGTGGGTTGTAGACTCCGTCTCATGCTACCACTAGAGTGAAAGCACCACCAGCATTCAAAAGTGACCAAAACATCAGCCAGGAAGCATAGAAACTGAGAAGTGGTCTGTGGTTACCACCTGCAGAACCACTCCTTTATTGGGGGTGTCTTGCTAATTGCCTATAATTTCCACCTGTTGTCTATCCCATTTGCACAACAGCATGTGAAATAATATTAATATCAAAATACAGTTAGAATGAAATTACATCAGCGCTATGGAATTTGCTGACACTATATAAATAATAAAATAATAAGAATATGTGTATATTTAACTTATTTTAAAAATTGTTTTATTATTTAAATTATTGTATATATTATTGTATTATAATGATATATATGTAACTTCATTTTAAGTGCATTTTAATACTAATATATGTAATTATATTAACATTAAAATACTATAAGTATGAGGTTATATATATATATATATATATATATATATATATATATATATATATATATATATATATATATATATATATATATATATAGAACAACTTGGCACTCTCCTTACCGGAATTTTAGACAAAAAAATCACCTGGGTGCTATTCCAAACGCGTCAAAGATATAAAGAAAAGTTAATCCAGGATGCACTCACAGGTCTTTAATTTGTACAATGTGATTTATTATAATGAAGATGCATACAGAAAAATAATCGACGTTTCGACCCTGCCAGGTCTTTTTCAAGATCACTGAATGTAAATAAAAGTTTTTATATATCAAATATGTATATAATATTGAAAAATCAAGCGTTTTGTCGTTCGCATACCCAAGCATCAGTCGAGAATTGATTAAGGGTACAACTGAAATGTTTTATTCTGGCCAGATGGCCCACTTTTATACACAGACCCCCCAGCATGGGGTCTCCAGCAAAAACATAGTAAAACAAGCCCAGGCGTCTGTGTGTCAGGGAGATAATTGAGTGTCCTTTCTTAAATAATTATCTCCCAGGCACTAGAGGTACAAAATATAAAACATAAAAAACAAAACATAAATAATATTAATAGGGACCCCCACAAATCCTATATCCCTGGATTTCCTGGATCTGAGTGCCCAATGTGTCCAAATAGCACTCAGATCCTACAAATACAGACAAATCACCACCAGGGTAAAGTTTTGACCGACCGCACACATGGAGTCTGCCTAAAATAGTTCCATGAGAAAATTGTAGCATTCGGTCACTTTCAGGAGTCCGGAAACTAACAGAATATCGAGCAGTTCCCCTGGCTCATAGGTCGTAATTGTTCCTCTTGTTCGCGTGTACCTTTTTACCGAATAGCGCTCTCCTGGCTTGTCAAGAATAAAAGCAGGCGTTTGTACAAAATCACCGGTGTTCGTGAGGTTGAGTGTCCGACCAAGTCCTGCTGCCTGCTTTCGGGAGACAAGATGGCCGCCCAAGGAGAGCACTTAATCTTCTGGTTACTTTGAAGTTAAATGAGCCAGGGGGTGGTCGGTGTTTGGTAGATCCAACTACTGAATGCAGGGAAAAGATTAACTGGGGACAGGGAAATAAAGGGTGTGTCACAGGTTTCAAGCAAACTAGCTTGTCACCAAGAAATAAGAAAAATAAAGACCCTGAATGCCCTGCTGATGACCTTGACTTGATATTGACTTGAAAAGCTTAAGTCATTTTTCTCATATGTTTAACCTTTTTAACGCCTGCTTCTATTCTTTTCAGTTCAATCTTCAAAGATTGATAAGTGAAGTAGGCATAATAAATAAAAAATAAAAATTCTAATTATGTGTTTATAAACCAACAACAATTTAATGCCAGTGTTAATTTTAGATGACTTGCGAGTTAAAAAAAAAAAAAAGGATGAATCAAAATTGTATTTATCAATAAATGGATTTGTGAGCAAAAATATATAACTCTGTTAGAAATGTTTCTACATTCTAATTGTCTGCATGTAACAGTAAAAATATATATGCCAACAGATTGATGGTTGAACAAAGAAAATAAAATGTATGCATTTCGTTTCTTTTCCATCTTCTATTTATTGTGCATAGATGTATTTGAAATAAACAGTCTATATAATTGAAAAGGAAATAAAATACAAATGTACTGTATTTTCCACCATGTATGTCTTATGGGTGTGCTTTGTATTAAGCCATATTATATGTCTATATAAAAGTGATCAGAATAACTTAATGTTATTTTTACTTTATTATACATTCTACTTACCTGCCTTAAAGAACAACTGTCACCTCAAAACAATGTTTTAGATAATAATTATATCATCAAGTTTTGAAAGAAAATATTTTTAATGAAGCTTTAGCTATATACATGTCTACGTAATATTAGACATTTCTGCTATGCAAATTTGCAGTTGTTAAAATTTGACTGTTAATGTACACCAGTGGCCAAAATTATGTAAAATGTTTTTGGAAAACTTGGATTTCTGAGGCTTGGCTGCTCATGGCTTCAGTCTTTTTTAGAATACCATAAAATGAAATTATATATCATTAGAAAGATGTTATTAAGAGAAACCCATAGTAAAATGTATTTTATAACCTCTGACCATTTTTGTTTTTAATGAATTAAGAAACCTTTAGCCACAATGATGGCTCAATTTGGCTCGAATCTTCATTACTGAGAGACATAAATACAAAATGCAAGACAATTACAGCCTTACACGTGTGCCCCATGGAGTGAAGCAAGTGTTCTAGTTAATCAGGTGTTATAATGAAAGCAAGGTTTTATGATTGCGCCTTTGAATTTTCTATTTATTTTTTGGTAACAGTTCTCACGGACAACAAGTTCCTCACCCCCTCTTTCTAATTATTATTCATGCTTTCCTAACATGTCAACTAATGTTAATTAAACATAAAAGATTAAAATGTTTAATTATGCAGACTTTTTTTAAATTGAGCAAATTAACGTTATCTGTTTTGTTAAATTATAATCTAATCGTATTGTATTCTATAAAAAAAAAATTAAATAAAAAACAAAAAAAAACAGATGGGGGGAGTAACAGACATACTAATCCCAGAGGTAAGTTGCACTGTGTCACAGGCACAGGTTAGGTACTGCAGTAACCTAAGCAGTCTCATGCTAGGATCAATGACTCAGGCTATCTCCCACTCAAAGATAGTCTAAGTGGCACTGGCAGAAGCAAGGCAGACACAGCAGTAGCCTTAACAATATCACGCTAGGATCAACGAGAGGCTATATCAACAATGATAAGACACACAATTGCTGCTGGTCTGTCTCTCAATAACTGAAGTAAAAATATCTAAATAAAAAAATCCTTTTTGAATAAATACAGATTTTATTTATTTTTTTTGACCATATTCGGAATAATCTCAATTTGATAGAAAACAAATATTCAAGTCTTATTTATTTATTTATTTTTTTTGCAGTAATCTAATTCAGTGGCTCACAAACCAGTCCTCATGGCCCACCAACAGTCCAAGATTTATATATTTCGCTTTTTTATTCCAATGGACATACTGACAAAACCTGGACTGTTGGTGACCAAGAGGACTGGTTTGGGAACCACTGATCTAATGTATACATTTTTAGACATAGATTTTTCCCTTACTCTAGAAATACTATATATGATACTAAATTTATGGTTGCACTAAATTACAGTTACTGCATTTATCTCGATGTTACTGCATTTATCTCGATATCAGTCTTCTTTGCAAGAGCATGCATAACAAAACACTATATAGAATAAAATGATGGATCAGAATCTACGTTTGGCATTTACAGATATATCTAGAAGTATTATTTATGCCAGGTGAACAGAAATAATAAATAATTTACAGTTCTTCTCACTTTTCAATCTTCTACATGTGTGCAGATATCAAGCACCGCTAAAAATACCAACAGAGTGAGGAGTGAAAAGCAAAATGTAACAAATATGACTTTCTTTTGCATTCTGTCATAGATGAAGAAAATGTATTTAAAAAAAAAAAAAAAACATATGTTATATTTGCCAAGAAATAACTAGAGAAAAATAGGATTCTAATTAATTTAACTGTATATGTATATGTTGTAAGAATGTGCATTTAAAGCAATACTGGAATGGTGGGTGATGATAAACAAGTAATATACTGCATTTCTCTACTTTTCCCCAAGTGAATGAATTATGTATGAAAACAGTTTGACATGTGAACAAAAATGACTACTTTGACCATTTTGTATGTACATGTATTACTTAGCAATATTACATATGCTAATTGATTAATGGCTATGAATATAAATGAGGTGATCATAAAAAGACGAACAGTCTCCATTGCACTATAAAGCATTCTCTACAATCTACCATCATCAGTACATAAAATAACAATCGTATATACACCTTTGCATTAGTGATGCTTTGCTACATGATCAGGTGAACAGAGAAGTAATATCCCCCTTGAAGGCATGTATATGTATGTTTAAATGGACACTCCACTGCCCAAATACAAAATAAATAAAAATCACTGTTTAGTAGATACATCCCAAATAAATAAAAATTAAATGCATGCAATTTTTTTATTGGGGATATATCTAAAATCAGCTTGCAAAACCTACATTGCTCTTGTCTGCTACCTTTGCAAGCTCTCCCCTTCTAACCCTGCCCAGACTTTCTGTGGCTGTCCAATCACAGACTTCCCAATACAGCTTAATGGGAAGTCTTTGTAAATCAGGTACTCTGGGCAATTGCTGCCTCTTGAGATCAGCTGCATTAAGCTAACCAAACCAGGAACTAACATCACCTGTTGGCTGCTTGAAAACCAAGGGGATTTTACCAGCTCCCATTTTCTACTCTCACATTATGGCAGTAAATTGGTGTCTGTTCAGCTATCAATCTGGTTTCATACAGTACTGCAATAATCTTGGATTTCTATTACTTACCTTTTTCTTGTAAGTGCATATGTAACAAAACACATTAAAACTCTCCTCACTATTTTGTTCCTACACATGTATATGTATCACAACTAAATACATCAACAGATTATAGGAACTAAAATACTAAATCACGGTATTTGCAACTAAACACTAGACCTGTGCAAATCAAAAAAATTTGGTTTGTCTGTCTGATTCAAATTATTCCACCCAAAAAAGGAAAAAATGTTTTGGATAAACTGAAATTCGTCCATGTGGCATTTTGGCTTAGACTAATTTTGTTTGTTTGATCGTTTCAGAAAAATAATTTAGATGAACCAAAGGGGTGTGAAAAGGCACCTATTAGTGTACAACAATGCACAAATGGCTACAATATTGCCAAGCATAATGGCTACTCAATATCAGGCATTTTTGCAATTCCTATTGTGAGCTGCAAAAATTATATTATATCTGTATAAAGAAAAATATTAAATGAGAGAATGTAGTTTTCAGATGATTGGTTTTCCTTGCACTCAATGTTCCAGGCACTCAAGGATGACTGGATAGCTGTTTTAAAGAAGATCAGTGATGGTCTTTATCGAAACTAACACCACAATGCAAAAACTCTCTCTCTAAATAGATAGATATAGAGAAATGGCAAGCAAGCGAGAGAGATACTCCAAGGAATCCATGTATAAAGTGGAATTGAAGCAAAAAGTTGAGCTCATTTGCATTTGCCTACCCAGAATACCTTGCAGTAGTGAGAGCACTGTTAAAGTGAGATTTCTGTGGGGAAAGCAAGTCTTATGGCTTAAGTGGTATGTGTATTTGTGTTTAGCATTGTGTTTTCCTGATTACCTTTACATTTTGTCCTCTTCTCTCTTAGTGTAAAGCTATTGCTCTGCCCAGATACATCTGGCTTTGTGTCTCCTATGGACTTGTTCATGTTGTTTTTACCTTTTATATTGATTGACATTTTATGCATTTGTTCTATTGCTGTCCTTGTGCTTCAAAGAAACATGCAATGTGCATAAATGGTCTGGTTTACTGAATAGAGGCTCTTTCTTTTTTTCTAATTGATTGTTTAGACTTTGTTGCTGTTGGAGATTTGCTGTAAAATGAGTTAAGCAAAATCTAAAACCTATGTCTTCACACTGATTCCGATTATTTCTGCACCAAGGCTAGAATGGTCACCTAGAATTAATACACCCAACTAGCCAGATGGCGAAAGTAAACAAAACACTATACTTTTTAAAACAAGTTTTTGTTTTACATTTGAAATGTTGCATAGTATTGACTATGATGATACTTTTTAGGCAGACACTCTATAAGTAACAGTAGTGATGTCCCTAACGGTTCGCCACGGACTCATCATTGAGTAAACTTTGACCCTGTACCTCACAGTCAGCAGACACATTCCAGCCAATCAGCAGCAGACCCTCCCTCCCAGACCCTCCCACCTCCTGGACAGCTCACTAAGAATGCAGCTTCACAATGAATGTAAATGGATGCTGTCCAGGAGGTGGGAGGGTCTGGGAGGGAGGGTCTGCTGCTGATTGGCTGGAATGTGTCTGCTGACTGTGAGGTACAGGGTCAAAGTTTACTCAATGATGAGTCCGCAGCGAACCGTTCGGGACATCACTAATTAACAGATATAAACTAATTTTTCAGAGCTATGGCTAGAAGTGTTTTATTAGGCTATAGTAATAATATATGTGTCTTTCTAAAATTGTGCACAGAGTGTAGCCCAATCACTCCCTGCATTGTCCTAGAGCCCTGTTTGTTTTGAGTGAGGTTGGCCAAGGAGACATTCAGCCTCTAATGCATTCAATCCAGGGTGACATGCACCTTCTTCAAGTAATCTGCCCTCTTTTTAGGCAGATTTGTCCATTTTGGACAGTAACACAACCCCCTGTTCCCAATTTCATACCTCCCAATGTTGGAAGTGATGCAACCCCCATGTCAGTCAGCCTCTACTGCATCACATCCAGGCTAATACTCCCTTTTGCAAGTAACCTCCCCTCTTTTCAGGCAGATTCATCCATTTTGGACAGTGATGCAATCCCCTGTCTCAATTTCATACCGCCCAATGTTGGCAGTAGTTTTACAAGATGGTTTTTGGAGAATTTTGTTGTTTATTATTTATATCTACTAGTGCCTTAAAACATTATCATATATTAAGTGTGTAATAGTTGTATATAAAAAGATATTATATATATATATATATATATATATATATATATATATATATATATATATATATATAAAAATTTTAAATGTTGTTTAGTTCCGATAACACAAACCAAGGTTTGAGTGCTAGAAAGTTATTTTGGTTGCTTACAAAAAATATATAGATTGATGACTGTAAATTTAAAGGATCTGGTTTACCAGGAAATTATTTAATATAATTGTCAGTCTCAATAAGGATATTTTCAAATGTACTGATATGTAACCGATGTACCTATCACAAGTTAAGCAGAACAGCAGTTCTGTAAGACTATGCTGATTGGCATATTTTGCATAGTATTCAGAAAGCATAATGGAAATATAAGCAGTAATGTCACTGATAAGCTAACCATTAGAAATTTGGTCAGGAAAGCCTAATAATACAAGACATTGCTCGTTTAAACATCATTTAGACTATCATTGAGGATCTAAATGAAGCACTGTTGTAGCCACGCTCACATGTTTCACAGTGATGCACTGCAGCACAGAACCATCATATGCCTAAGTAGATATACAATAATGATAAAAAAATCTGTAATGCATCCTAAATCTGTATGCATCCTATTTAGATAAAATGCTAATTTTTCTAAATTATAGATTGTGTTATTATTTCAAACTCTGACTCTCATTTGATTTGTTGTTTCTCAAATTACCATGTTTAGTTACAGAAACAGTTAATTAGATAGTTTCCACACACTTACAAATGTGATTACAGCTTTTGTTCCTGAACCGTCCTGTACATTCGCCATAAAGACTCGTGTTTCATATGGAAATTAAAATAACTGCCTACTGGGAGAAAAGCATGTTTGGCAATTCCTTTTAATTAACAAATACAGTATTAATCATTATGCAATGTTTATGCAGATTAGGTTTTAATGATCAGATCAATTATTATACATTAGTAGTACACAAATAAGACACCGGGAAAAAAGGGCAAAATAAACTGTAATGTCGCTTAAAATAAACATTTTGTTTAGCTTTTCTAATTTGTATAATTACAATATTAATTTACTTCCAATTACATGCATTTCTATCAATGAATGAATGATATTTTACATTCAACGTTTAACATTAAGTTACATGTTTTAAATGGGTTTAAATAAAATGATTAATAAGTCTACGAACATCATATATGTTTTTTGCACTCACCAGGTATACCTGCCAATAACCAACAACTCTACCTTCCATTTCATTAGACCATGAAAGATGTTCTTTGTTGTTCCGGACTATGTTTATTATTATATTCACAGAGGCAATGTGTTCAATCAGTGGTAAGGAAATCTCCACTTCCTCTCCAATGAGCGAGAGAGGCAGGAATGTATTCTGCGTGGGGTAAAATTGGGGGGGGGGGAAACTACATAGATCTCAGTTATTCCTTTTTGGAAGCCAAATCTTTCATTCATGCTTTTATTCTATTTTGTCCTTTTTTTCTGTGTGTAACACCCTAAACCAGTGTTTTCTAAACCAGTCCTCAGGGCACACTTGCCAATTCAGGATTTAGGGATTACCCTGTTGCGTCCAAAGTGTTTAAAAACAAAAACAAAAAAACAACAACACAACTTTCCTGGATTGGTGGGTGTGCCTTGACCTCTCCTTTAAACAGAAAATAATGAATGTATATATATTTTTTTTTTAATTTGCACCTCAACTATAAAAAAAAAACATGAATTGCAATGTATGCCAAACTAATTTAATAGGAAATAAGTGTCCAACTCTTATTGCAATTGCAATATTGCAATGCTCTAAATAAGTCCCAACAATTCACAGTTTAGTGGATAACCCTGTGAAAGTACATAAAAGTTAAAGGAAAACATTAGCAGACCAACAAGAACCATGAAAAAGCCATCTTTATGTAAGAGTGGTGGTTCTCACACCATTCTTCATGGTCCACCAATAGACCAGGATTACATGCAAACATTAATAAATACTTAAAAGGTAAGGAAAAAAAACTGTTTCTGGAATTTGAGTTTAACCCCTTAAGGATTCCGGGCTTTCTATGCCATCCACTGTAGGCACCCAGACCACTTCAGCCCATTGAAGTGGTCTGGGTTCCAATTCCCATCATCCTTAACACTGAGCATGTAATTATTGCAGTTTTTATAAACTGCAATAATTACCTCCTATGGTTAAATCCTCCTCTAGTGGCCGTCTACAAGACAGCCATAAGAGATCTTCCGGGTGCTTAGACGACTTTTGGATGGTAAACAATACTAAACGATGCTGGACATCCTCATGCTATGCATGAGGACTTCCAGCGTAGCCGGAAACCCCATAGGAAACCATTGAATAATGCTTTCCTATGGGGAGATCCTAATGCAAATGCATGAGCATTAGTTGTCCCCTGCCAGCGGCCGGCAGCGGGGCAGGAGCGTGGGCGGACCTGAGCCAGCACCGAAGGACATTGGCGCTGGACCCGAGTAAGTGACAGAAGGGGTTATTAACCCCTTTTGCACCACGGGGGGTGCATCTTGACAAAGGGGAAGCTACAGTGTCAGGAAAACTAGTTTGTATTCCTGGCACTATAGTTTCCCTTCAAGGGGCCGGTCCTAAATGCTGGTGGGTGGTATATAACGTCCCCACCATCCTATGTAATTATATATGTATATATTTTTTTTACATTTTAAAAATGTATTTATTGATTATTTTTTATTATATATAATTGTTATTCTAAGTGTATTTTAATATTAATATAAATAATTTATATATTGATTTTAAATACTTGGCTCATATATAAATAAATAAATAATATACATATACATATATAATATATATATGTATGTGTATATATATATATATATATATATATATATATATATATATATATATATATATATATATATATATATATATATATATATATATATAATATACACACACATACATGATCTAATGACTTTTATTGAATTAAAAAAAGAATGAGGCATTATGCTTGCATTTATGCAGACTGTCAAGACTTACCTCTGTTTCCTTGCTGCTCCGGCGCCGACCTCAAAACTTTGATGGCGTCACATCTCCTAGGCAACGATATAATCTTGGATGACATGCGCAATTGTTTCATGCAGTAGGGCAGCCCTGTGGGCTAAGCTGGAATCAATTTCAGTAGTATTAATTCCCATGGCAACTCCTAATGAGTGATAGTCCCATGCACCAGTAGGGTGTTATGGAGGCATGTCAGAATAGATGTGTCCTTAGTTTGGCACACTATTTAAACTTTGAACAGCTGAGCTGTCATTGCTCAGTTGTTCTGTGCTATTTCTCTGCAACTACCTGTGTTTTCTGATGATCTGGATTTACCAGACTTCTGACCTGCCCCACCATTGCTGAACCTTTGCTGCCTGGATATTTGAGTGCCTTACCCTTGCTGGATTAGTTTGCCTTGGACTTTATTATATTATTTTGTCTACAATTATAAGTACTGCACTTCGGGTTTCATATTACTAAACGTGACAGAGTTTGGAATGCTGTGTGACAGGCTTATTATGGCTTTCCCAATTCAATACAGGTTACAGTGAACTGAAAGATAGAGCATCACTAAAATTTATAGAACACATTAGCCATGTGGCTTCCAATTTATTCCCATCTATTGCAGAAAAACAAGGATTTGATTTAAACTGTTTTGAGCTGATTGATTTCAAAGCATGTTTACAATTTGAACAGTCCTTTGCATTGTCACTTGCAAGGTCATTAATAAGATAGAGAAGTGTGCAATGTTCCCATCAATGTCACTTATTGTAAATATAATTCTTACTTAGGGACTTGGCATTCATAATAAGATGAGATATTTTTGCAGGTCACGTCATTGTAACAGTTATAGCTAATAAATTGCTTTAAAAGTTCTAAATGGAAAGTACAAGGGAAAATGTTATTGATATCCCATTATTACACCCTGACACATTATTATTGCAAGACACTCATTTCTCATTTTATCCCCCTAAAGAACTTACATTAAAAAAACCTCTATTGAAAATATGAAAACAACAAAAACTAGAAATTAACCAAAATAACAAAGTTGTTTTCCTGGCACTCTAGCTCCCTATACCACCCCCGTGATGCAGAAGTGGTTCTGTTACTAACTGGAGTCCAGTGCCAATGCCCCTCGCTGCTGGTTAGGACTCCATCACCGGTCCTCCCCTGCTGACATCAGCAAGTTGGGGAGACCTAATGCACATGCACGGTAATTTCCATGCTCACAGTAGCATTTCCCCCATAGGAAAGCAGGTATAATGCTTTCCTGTGGAATTTTACATGATGCTAGATGTCCTCATGCATAGAGCCCCTCTAGTGGATGTTTGGCAGACAACTACTAGAGGTAGAGTTTACCCTCAAATGTAATTATTGCAGTTTATTAAAAACTGTAATAATTACCTTTGCAGGGTTAAGGGTCCTGGGACACTACATCCAGACCACTTCAATGAACTGAAGTGGTCTGGGTGCCTATAGTGTCCCTTTAATAAAGGAGTGTATTTGTATGAACCCTCATTCACTTGCAACTTTACTACTCAATTGCAGAATATTGCAGGTGCTCTCTGACTGACAACTGGAGAGTTGTGACAATATTATTAATAAAATGGCTATTTTCTATTGAAATTGGCTTTATTATAAAATGAAAGAAAGAGGGCACTATGCCGAACACTTCTATTTTATGTATTTGGAGTGCTCCTAGAATAATAAGGAACAATAATAATAAGTATGGTGCTTTTTTAGTTTGTGGAGAGGGAATACATATATTATATATTAAAGGAATTTGATGCATGTCTAAGTTTAGAAAGAGAATGGGTGGCGTTTCTGTGTGTAGAGAAGGATTTTGTAGAATCTCTGTATGGTGTGTAGAAAGTAAAGCACACGTGAACTTTGTGTCTGTTGAAATGGCATTAATTCTATGTGTATTTTTTCTGTTCCCTTTTCCTAGTTATCTTGAATATGTATTTACCATTCCTTGTGAGGGTAGTGGATGCATGGAATAGCCTTCCAGCTAAAGTGGTAGAGGTTAACACAGTGAAGGAGTTTAAGCATGCGTGGCATAAGCATAAGGCTATCCTTGACCTAAGATAAGGCCATAAAATAATGAAAGTATTTAGAAAACTGGGGAAATTAGATGGGCCAAATGGTTCATATTTGCCATCCCATTCTATGTTTCTATAAAAAACAAACAAAAAAAACCCACAAATAATTTAACTCCACAAGTAAAACAAACTAACATATTATTAAAGAATTATGTTTACCACATGAAACAATAGTGGAACAAATGTTCTAGAGTGAAATACATAAATTCACAGAATCTTCTTAGAAAATGAAACCACAAACAAAATATATATATATATTTCTTAGAAACTAATTATATCACAATGATGAATGAACTTAAAAAATATCTGAAAATATCTTGAATTGGTCAGATTAATTCACTTGAATTACTTCTAATGAATTAGATTTTTATAGCCTAAACAATAACTAATACAATGTAAAATTGAAAAAAGATTTGTTTTATTTAGACAGGAAATAAAGGGTAGGCCATGTAGACCTTTAATAAACGCACATAATTCATAGCAGGAGCATCAGGTCCACATTTACTATACAATTGCTTCAAGCAGTTGAAGTACATTAATTTCATATCACTTATGAAATCATTGAGTGTTGTACTACAGAATCCTTTCTATGATATGAAATATTTCATATCCTAGGCTTTAGTAGTGTTGGTTAACTAGGAGAACACTTTAGTGATTTATTGAGGCTTAAAACAGGTTAACTAAATTAGCACTACTACGTCTTCCTACTGTACCTTACCATCCCTCCATTTTATTTAAATTTAACAGTTGCAATCAAAAATGAGTAGGACTGTCTTATTCATTTCCATGAGTACATATACATATAATCACACATTCTAGCTTAAGGGCATTAAACAGTATCCCTGTAAAATCTCAGGGTATATGTTTACAAAGATAATACTGTAGTCGTCCTGTGAGATAGATATAGATATATATCTCTCACAGGATGACTACAGGTACCCAGACAAATTCATCTCATTAAACTGGTCTAGGTGCAATGTCCCTGTTTCCTTAGCCTTGCCAAGTAAATTGTGGCAGTTTTAGATAAACTGTAATGTTTACATTGTGGTATTAAAACTGCCTCTAGAAGCATTTCCTGCATTTACACTGTTAAACTACACTGAACAGAGAAGGAGCACGACCCACTGCTGAGGAACATTGGTGCTGGAATCAGGTAAGTGATTAAAGTGCTATTTAATTCTTTATTCGCTGGAGAAGGGGTGGGGGGTGGGGGGTAGAGCTTTGTATTCCTAACGTCATAGTGCTAGTTTATTTGATTCAATTCTATTCACAAAAATTAGCAAAGTAGAAAACCGAAAGGTTATGCATGCATTTAAAGATGAGTTTGTTATTCTTTTTCAAGCTTTTTTTTTTTTATACATTCATCTTTGTTTATTGATATACAATGCTCAAAAAAATAAAAGGAACACAAAAATAACACATCCTAGATCTGAATGAATTAAATATTATTCTGAAATACTTTGTTCTTTACATAGCTGAATGTGCGGAGAACAAAATCACACAAAAATTCAAAAAATGGAAATCAAATTTTTCAACCCATGGAGGTCTGAATTTGGAGTCACACTCAAAATTAAAGTGGAAAAACACACTACAGGCTGATCCAACTTTGATGTAATGTCCTTAAAACAAGTCAAAATGAGGCTCAGTAGTGTGTGTGGCCTCCACGTGCCTGTATGACCTCCCTACAACGCATGTGCCTGCTTCTGATGAGGTGACGGATGGTCTCCTGAGGGATCTCCTCCCAGACCTGGACTAAAGCATCTGCCAACTCCTGGACAGTCTGTGGTGCAACGTGACGTTGGTGGATGGAGCGAGACATGATGTCCAAGATGTGCTCAACTGGATTCAGGTCTGGGAAACGGGCGGGCCAGTCCATAGCATCAATGCCTTCATCTTGCAGGAACTGCTGACACACTCCAGCCACATGAGGTTTAGCATTGTCTTGCATTAGGAGGAAACAGGGCCAACCGCACCAGCATATGGTCTCACAAGGGATCTTAGGATCTCATCTTGGTAGTCAGGCTACCTCTGGCCCCCCAAAGAAATGCCACCCCACGCCATTACTGACCCACTGCCAAACAGGTCATGCTAGAGGATGTTGCAGGCAGCAGAGCGTTCTCCACCTGCTTTCATCTGTGAAGAGCACAGGGCACCAGTGGCGAATTTGCCAATCTTGGTGTTCTCTGGCAAATGCCAAACATCCTGCACGGTGTTGGGCTGTAAGCACAACCCCCACCTGTGGATGTCGGGCCCTCATACCAACCTCATGGAGTCTGTTTCTGACCATTTGAGCAGACACATGCACATTTGTGGCCTGCTGGAGGTCATTTTGCAGGTCTCTGGCAGTGATCCTCCTGTTCCTCCTAGCACAAAGGCAGAGGTAGCGGTCCTGCTGCTAGGTTGTTGCCCTCCTACGGCCTCCTCCACATCTCCTGTACTGGCCTGTCTCCTGGTAGCGCCTCCATGCTCTGGACACTACACTGACAGACACAGCAAACCTTCTTGCCAAAGCTTGCATTGATGTGCCATCATGGATGAGCTGCACTACCTGAGCCACTTGTGTGGGTTGTAGACTCTGTCTCATGCTACCACTAGAGTGAAAGCACTGCCAGCATTCAAAAGTGACCAAAACATCAGCCAGGAAGCATAGGAACTGAGAAGTGGTCTGTGGTCACCACCTGCAGAACCACTCCTTTATTCAGGGTTGTCTTGCTAATTGCCTATAATTTCCACCTGTTGTCTATCCCATTTGCACAACAGCATGTGAAATTGATTGTCACTCAGTGTTGCTTCCTAAGTGGACAGTTTGATTTCACAGAAGTGTGATTGACTTGGAGTTACATTGTGTTGTTTAAGAGTTCCCTTTATTTTTTTGAGCAGTGTATTATTTGCTGCCGCTTTTTACTGAAACGTAACCTTCAATCACCATAACCACTATACTTTAGAATGGTTATATGGTTAGTATACTATGTTTTGTGTTTTGTCAAACATGCTTTCAGCACTTTTATAGTGCACCATCACGGCATGCCCGCCCATTCGACTGGGAGAATTTTACTTCCTCACAATCCATCCACCAATTTTTATGACATGATCATAGGACATTTCAACCAACCTCCTGTAAAAAGATACTGACAGATAGGAACTGCAAAGACTCCAGCTAAGAGTGGGCTTAGACTACCGGAAATGTATGTATATGGTTATAGAACTTAAAGTGTCTCTTTAAACACTGCAAAGCACGCCATATAAAACTGAACCCAAGTGTAGAAAACAAACATCGCATTTCTAAATTTAGTAAGAAAATAATCCTGCTTCACAATAAAATATCTTGAGCTGGGTCATCAGAAATTACAATACAGTCCAAGCACAAACAAAATTTATCTGAGAGATGCAGATTTGTTTCCTTCTGTATGTATATATCTGTAAAGCTTGGTTGGACTGAAAGATAAAATGCATTCTGCTATGTCCCAATGTGGATGGTATTTTCTTCATTGTAGATTATGATGCAAAATGCCAAGTAACTGAAAATCAAACTCGAGCACGTTGTGGTTTCATGGGGATATGAAAGCGTTTCTAGGACTTACATTTAAAGCTTTGATATCTGTTTGGACCACATTTTTACTCTTTGTAAGTCATACCCCCTGATGAGAACTGCAGAAGGATGCCAATTAATCAGCCTTACATCTGCTGTGCAAAATAAACAACTATGACTATTACACATATTTGCTAGATTTATAATATAACCAAGAATATATTATATTATCTATTCAGAAAGCTGTGAAGTTGGACTACATGAATGTAGAGGAGCATGTCTGAAATATAATAAATTAAAGGGACACTCCAGGCACCCCGACTACTTCTGCCCATTGAAGTGGTCTGCGTGCCAACTCCCATCACCCTTAACCCTGCAAGTGTAATTATTGCAGTTTTTATCAGACAGCCACTAGAGGGACTTCTGGGTTCTTAAAACACGAAAAGTGTTTTAAACAATGCTGGATGTCCTCACGCTATGCATGAGGACCTTTCAGCCTTGCCAGAATCCCAATAGGAAAGCATTGGATAATGCTTTCCTATGGGGAGGTCTAATGCGTGCACGGCCATTTCCGCGCATGTGCATTAGGTCTCCCCCGCTGGCTAATGTTGGTGGTGGAGGAGCGTGGTTGGAGCTTGACCCAGCACCGAGGGACATCGGTGCTGGATTCAGGTAAGTCACTAAAGGGGTTTTAACCCTTTCAGCAACATGGGGGATGGGGGTTGGAAAGGAGGGGGGCACTGCAGGATCCTGCAGTGCCAGGAAAACGGGTTTGTTTTCCTGGCACTGGAGAGTCCCTTTAAGGCATCCACGTCACCAAAAGGGCAGAGTTTCATGAGAGTTGCAGTGCATAGTAATTGCCAAATTCTGCCAATCATGAAATACATTTTTATGTATCCATATATATAACATTCATGCTTTAATGGCACCTCTTTTATTCCTAAACACATAAATCTGTAGATGAGACACAAATGCACGCAAAGCAATAATAGGCCTAACTTCTCAGTGACTGAGTTGAGAGTACTTCCACTAAGTAGGTTGCTTTATGAAAACAGGAGGCATAGCTTACAAGGCAGAGTAACACTGCAAAACGTAGTTTGGTTTTCTCAGCAAAACTAAAGACTCAACTCAAGTTTATATAGTGTTAACAGAAGCCATAATTACCTTAAGGCAACACAAGAAATTCTCCAGGCACTCAAGGTGTTCAAGCTGCAGGCAGTTTTAATAAAACAAAAGGAGCAGCAATGTTTCGACCTGCTATGAGGTCTTTGTCAAGATTCCTTCTGTAAGTTGTGCTAGCAGAAATGCATAGATTTTAATTTAAAGATATGCTCCCTCCTCTACATATCAATGAAATCCTCACAGGGTCTAATGCCATAGATACACAATCACAGTCAGCCAAGCCCCCATACAGAATCACCCTCAGTCACCACACACATCTCACTCAGGTACATTGCTTGAGGAGAGCAAGTAGGGGTGATAAGGGAGGGGCCTTTTTTGATTCTTGCACCTGTGTCCTTTTGTTCCTAGTTATACCACTACTCCACACATAGCAACCACAGCGTATGCACAGTAATTGCTATGGCAAATCTCTAGCTGACACTGTTAGTGCTGGCTAGGGTGTATAGGAACGGAGAGACTAAAGTCACTCTGTTTAGATGAACATCATTCAGGCGGGTTTGCCCTGCAAGGGTAAGTGTCCCCAAGGAGGGCAAATTAAAGAAGATTGAGTGTGGAACTCTGGTAAGAACATGGCTCTGGATCGAAAAGGTCAGGCGAGTCATGACAGATTAAAATTTACATGGTTATTCACTAAATTGAGAATTCAAAGCGAGTCCAAAATTGAAATCCACAGTAGATGAAATAGAAGCACAGCTGGCTTAGAGAAAATTTCCTGTTGGGTTAATTCAACTTTAAATTCTCACTATAGTGAATGAAATTGTTTGCAATCATGTTTCAGCACCTTGGCCAGCAACAAAATATAGGACACCGATTAAATTTCACATTTGATTTTAGGTGCAAGCACTTATCTAATGATTTTGCTCTAAAATCAGCTTATCTAGCTTTTTTCCTTATATTTTTTTGAAATTATTATTTTATTTCCAAACTTCCAATAACAATATTCAATACACACAATTATATTTCTTTTAAGCATCTGCTGCTCTGTAAGGCACCAAATGGTGACATTTTACTTGCTTTTTGTGACAACTACTAACAAGCACGAGACACACAAAGTGCTAACTTGTACATGTTTTGCTGCCAAACTCCTACAGCTTATGGAGAATACATTATTTATCTATCTGTTGAATAATGTATAGATTGAATTAGCTGTTGCTCCAGTCATCAATATTTATCGGAAGTTCTGCCAAAATACCAATAACCTTACAATGTGAAAATGGTCAATGTTTGTGATATTACCTGTTTAATATAGCTTACAAGTTTACAGTTGTGATAAATGGTATTTGGCTACATAGTGGCAACAATAAAGGAATATTGGAGGATTTAGAATATCTTTCAGTACGAAATGTATGATATGTTATGGGCCATAATAAAAGTCACTTTACGATGTTTCAGAATTTGAAAGTGTAAAAAGTTAAGCTAACAAAGTTAAATGCTTTCTCCATCGACCCTTTCTTCAATATTTTTTTTTAAAGTGAGTTGACTTATTTTCCTACAGAATGCTAGAAATCCGGAATAAGGTTCTTTAAATTATTAAATCGTCATCTAATCCGAACTTCTTTAAAATACTTGGCGCATTGCATATTAAATAGAAACATAACTATAATTATTACTTATTTTTCATGCAATGGTTCTATAATGAAATATTAAATATAATGAATTATATTTTATATCCTCTTCAGGAATGAATCCATACAAACCAGATTATATTCTTGAAGGTAAAAAAAAATAAAAATCAATATGGTTCAAATCAGGTAAACTCCAAAGATAAATTCCAGTCAATGGTGACACATTAAATCAACCACTAAACACCTTCCTTCCACATATTAGTCCCCACTGAAATCAATGCTTTTTCCAATTAAGTATTCATAAAAAAAAAGTTAAATAACTTGGAGCATGAGAGGAAATATGCTAGGTTTCTGCTTGCAATTGTCAAAAATGCACAGGAAGAATGTTTACCTTCATTAATACACCATACATCACCCAAAAATGTTTTAAGGTTTGCTGTGAACTATGCAAATAAGTCGATATTCAGAGCCTACTATAACATTTTTAATTGTGATCTGATTACACAGAATTCGTTCACCAACTTTTTATACAAGCAGTTTTCGTTCTCTTTAAAGGACTCCATAAACTTCCTGTGGGAATATTTCATATTTTACAGTGGTTTTACTGCTATAATGGTGTGATATAGGCCTGTGTAAGTCTGCTTCACTTTTCTACCAAAATAGATTCAGCATGCTCTATCCTGGCACTTTGCTAGTTTGTTCCTTGCTTTACCGGTTGGGTATTTTCTTAAAAAACAGACAAATAGAAAATCAGCTACCACTGGCTTTATTTCCTCCCCAGAGATTACTCTGTCCCCCGATACATAAAATATAATTATTTTTCTAAGGGATTTTACCGTGACACAGCTGAAGTTTTTCCTTTTCCTTTGAATGTTTTCCTTATTGTTTATTTTTTCTTTTTTTTTCTTTGAACAGTTGCAATTTCCATGCACTTACTCTTGGTGCATTTTAATTGCGGAATTCAAGGTCAAATTTTAAATGTTGTACTGATATGATTCTATTAATCAATTTATCATTTTCTTTCCCATTAACTTGTATGTAGGGTTGTCATTTAAACCACATGTGCTTTTATATATATATATATATATATATATATATATATATATATATATATATATCTATCTGTGGCCAAATTAAAATTAATTACATCACTGTGCGTAATAAGTTAGAAAATTGTAATTTACACATGGGAACACACTGGCAGATTAGATTGTATTTTTTTTATATAATGAAGCCATGCCAGTTGAATGCCCTACAAATTACACCCTGTTAAAAATAACGTCTTTCTTTTAGTGAGAAATACTTTGATCACATTTTTTTTTAGTAGCAGAGAAAAAGTCTCTTTAAAATATCATAACTACATGTGTCATAATACAGTCAAGAAATTGAAAAGAAAAAGATGCTGATTTTAAACGGCATGGGTTTGTCTATTCAGGTTTGAAATTAATGAGCTCTAAAATGAGAAAGTGCCAGGTGGGGTCAATAAAAGAGAAGCTGTGTTCAACATGATGGGCTTTTTTATTGCGTCGACACACAGAACGAGGACAAAATGTTCCAGCCAGTAAGATCCCCAGTTAAATGCCAACGTTGCCTTGGGCTGTTCCATCATTTAGCATACATCTGTTTTGCAAATGATACGAGACTCCTAGAAAATATTGCCATCTTTCATATTAACTACATTTTTTATTGATGCTAATTTTTGATTGATTCAATGATAAAAGTAATGAGCTATATTCATTAATTTTTATTGCTCATTATTCTATTGGACTTTGACATGGCACATTTAAATTGTAAAGCTTTCTGTATAATTAATTGGTACTATTCGATACCAAAATGTCTTATGATATAGACTATTCAAGTTTCACTTTATTTAGAACAGATTATATGTTAAAGGGTAACTTTGGGTTTTCAGAGGTTATTAAGTGCAATATAATATTTTATGTTAGCATATGCTTGTGCTTTTATATATATATATATCCTGACAGGTTTGTAATGCATGTATTTCACAGGGGCTATTTCATCCAAAAGTTATTGTTTATGTAGCTCGGTTTTATTGGTTGTTTTTTTTGTGTTGTGGAAAAATGCCAAATAAGAGTAGAAATTCTGGTAAACCAGTATTTGTTGAAGACTGATATGCAGGCAAAAATGAAATACAAGATTTATGCCTAGATGTAAAAGATCTAGTTTCTAGGCTCCCGCTGCAATCATAGGCATGGGTTATGTATATAGGAATATGTAAGCTTTAATAGTTATAGTGTAAGGGGTATAGTTTAAGGGGTACTCTTTCAGGTCCCTGAGCCATCCAGTGATGCAAAAGATGCCAAATCTAACTTTTAATTACAGTCTAACCAATTTGTTGACTGTTTTGATAATGCAGAAACATGTGGGTTTCTAATAATTTATTGCAATAATAAACATGGTTTTAAAGGTATACAGCATAGGAGATGAGTAATTTATATTGCTGGTGCAATTCTCCATTGGTTGCATTAACAAGTAGTGTAGGCTGCGTAATGAGTTAACCGCTTAATGACGGAGGTAATTGTCCACATTCTGAACCAAAACTAGGATTTCAGTTTATTTTTGGTAGTTACAGGTCACAAAATACAAGGAGTAAATTACATTTAAATGTGGAGCATTATGAATTTAGAATTTGGTATGTTTGTCTTATAAGCTTAATAACTGTCACAGCAAAAACTATTGACTCAAAAGTATATATTTATATAAAGTCGACATCTGTAATGTATTTTGACACTTAAAATGAAGCTATTTAACTGACAATATCTGTTGAATATTGGAGCTTTTTTTCAGATTTTTACACACACATATATAGCAAAGTTTTTTTTCTTGTGCTTTTTTTTGTAAATCTGATGTGTGCTACTACTGTGCAAAACCCCACAATGTGATAATGTGTTCAGCTGCATCTTTTGAATATGATACCCACAATGTATGCCTTTGTCACTACAAATGCATACCATATGTGAAAGTAGACATCACGGAGTATGTCATATTGGTATGTAGAGTCTTATAATACAGCCATTTTGGCACTGATTTCTTTCAAAGTTTATGGTATAATTTTATTTTAGCATTTATTTACATGCAAATTGCAATTTGATGGTTTATTTTGTAACTTGATATGTAGTAAACATCAGTAAATTGTGCTGAAATATATCCCCTGCGTACAGAATGACCCCCTTCAGATACACTGTCGAGTTTATAGACTTATGGTGTATTGCGGGGCATTTTAGTAGCTTACATATTTAAATTAATCCCATTTGGAAAAGTGTGCTATCATATGAATATCACATGATGAATTTTTAACTTTATTGAGATGCCATTTTTACACTTTTTTTTTTTTTCCAAAGTTTATGGTATTTATTATTATACACATTGTATTTTGTTCTGCTTATGTTTTTCAATTTCATGCGTCCTACTGTAATAAAATGATTTTAACTATGCTCCGCAACATTCCCTAAGTACAACAATGTCCCATGTGTATACCTTTGCAAAGTAACAACCATAATATTAACCCCTTAAGGACACATGACGTCATGATTCCTTTTTATTTCAGAAGTTGTGTCCTTAAGGGGTTAATCGCTCAATTCTAACCCTTTAAATAATGTTAGAAGGATTCCCTCTGCAGATGTAATCAGAGGAATTCCCTTGCTGATTTCAGCAGAGGGATTCCCTTTCTAGCTCTAATCCTAATCCAAACGCTAATCTGAACCCTCATTTCAATCCTAATATTGATGCTAAACCTAACACTGAACCCAATATGTATTCTACACATGATCTTAATCCCTAATTTGATCCTAATCCCAAAGGTTTCCCTCTGCTAATAGCAGTACTTATAGGAAGTCTAAGATTAAACACAGTAGTATGGTGCTGCCATCTACTGGCTATTTTCAGCAAGATAATTGACTATCTTTTTCATTGAATATTGTATGCACAATGCATTGAGATGATTGCTGGGGGTCTCCTAATCATTAGATACACTGAGAGAATCACTGTGGCTAAGCTTTTTCCCTCAGTTTCAGTGTTTTCTATGGATTTATATGCACTGCTGTATATGGGGATTTAAATCCCCATTGAAAGAGATGCATGCCAATTTCACTCTTAGCTCTGTGTGCAGCTCACCTTTGTGTCTGGGGCCACTAAACATGTATTTATTGATACCTGGGTTTCCAGATCTAGTCATAGGCACTTAGCTTTTTATGCTTGCCCATTTTCTTGCTTCAAGACCATGAAATAGTGAAACAGTGATGAAGTGAATAACATCAATTATATTATTACAATGCCACCTCTAAAGGGGTGGGATATATTAGGCAGCAAATGAAAGCCAGTTCTTGAATTTAATGTGTTGAAAGCAGGAAAATGGGTAAGCGAAATTATCTGAATGACTGTGACAAGGGCCAAATAGTGATGGCTAGATGACTGGGTCAGAGCATCTCCAAAAACAGCACGTCTTGTAAGGTGTAGGGTGTTCCTTGTTATCAGGGGTTAGTACCTAGCAAACATGGTGCAAGGTAGGACAACCCGTGAACCAGTGCCAGGGTCATGGGTGTCCAAGGCTCATTGATGGCCAAAGGCTAGCCTGTCTGGTCCAATCACACAGAAGAGCTACTGTAGCTCAAACTGTTGAAAAATGTAATGCTGGTAATGATAGAAGCACACAGTGCATCACAATTTGCTGCATATGTGACCAGTGCCCATGGTGACTCCTGCCAAAAGAACCTTCAAGAGGGATGTGAGTATCAGAACTGGACCATGGAGCAATGAAAGAAGGTTGGCTAGTCTGATAAATCACATTTTATTTTAGATCAGGTGGATGACTGACTGTGTGTGCATTGTTTACCTAGTAAAGAAACTGTCGCAGCTTGCACTATGGGGAGATCAAAGGCCAGAGTAGGCAATGTTATGCTCTGGGCAATTTTCTTCTGTTAAGCCTTGGGTCCTGTTATTCAAGAGGTTGTTACTTTGATATGTACAACCTACTTAGAGATTGTTGCAGACTATTTACACCCCTTCATGGCAATGGTGTTCCCTGATGGCAATGGCATCAATCAGCAGGATCACCCTGACACACTGCAAAAATTGTTCACGAATGGTTTGACGAACATGACAAAGGGTTCAAGGTGCTGTCTTGGCCTCCAAATTCCCTAGATCTCAATCTGATTGATCATCTGTGAGATGTGCTTAAAAACAAATCCAATCCATGGTGCCCCCATCTTACGACTTGCAGGACTTAAAGGATCTACTGCTAACATCTTGATCACAAATACCAGAAAACACATTCAGAGGTTTTGTGGAGCCCATGCCTTGATACATCGGAGCAGCTTTAGGAGGACCTACACAATACTATGAAGGTGGTTTTAATGTTGTGGCTGATCAGTGTATTATATATTGAACAGAGAAGGCGAAATTGGAGGAAGCAAAATAGTATATATTATACATTCAAGCTGGAAAAAAGGGCATAAAACCCCAACAAAAAATGGAATTAACAGAATGATTTGAAGAGCAATCCATCCCAAAAATATCTAAGACAACTTTTATTATGGGCAGAGTAAAAGAATACATAAAACACTTAAAGTGGCAACCCAGTGTAGTCATGAAAAAAACTTTAGACTAAAGTTTACAGATTAGAATTTAATACAGAACTTCACTCAAGAGGAGATACCTCTTATCACCACATTCAATTTTAGAAATAGTATGATATATAAATTGATGTTTAGACAGGGAGAAGGGGTAGGTAAATTAGCCTCTGAAGATAGACAGTGTGTAATACCATATATAGATAAAACTAACACAACTACTTCAGTAAATAAATCTATTCTGTGCCTCCAAGGGCACCTGTGCTAAGACTCCCCCTCCCCTATTCCCTATAACTTCTCAGCTCTAATGTTACCTATAACAAAATTTATGAAAAGGTGTTTACCAAGAGAAAAAAAAATAAGACTAATATTATAAAAAATAAATATACTAGTGTATAAAAGAAACATCTCTGTGTGTGGTCCGAGCATAGAAATGTATTAATAATAATTGAGAAGCTTCTAATAGAGTACAATTGCAAAATATGCATTGGTCAGTCTGCGGTCGCCAAAATAGCCCACTCTCTGTGGTGCGGCCTGGATGATTGAAAGGCAGCCTGGCATGCGTTCATGCCAGGCTCGTCTGCCAACCCTTTAGGTGTAACCGCCCCGTCCCTTTTTTGAGCGGTCGCATCAATGGGCCACCCCTTTTCCGCTACTCCCATTGGTGTCCAAATTCATGGGGCACCAATTTTGAGAGGTATGATAACATAAGTAGACAGAGTAGTTAAGAGGCACATTGACCCACTTTCATGCCATTTTGGTGTGTATGAAAGTTTGTAGAATCTTTTTTTGGTAACGAAATTGCATCAAGCTTAACCATTTGACCTAAATTTGCCTGTCCCAATTTTTTTATTTATTTTTTTGGATTGTTCGGCCGGAATGATTTTTCTCCATGCATGAGTCTTGAGTCTAAGAATTAGCACATTTTACATATTTTTTGATGCTAATGTAAATATCTTGGTTTTAGTATTTCTTGACAATCAAAACACTTTACAAAATATTATACTACAATTCTACCTTCAACATACTTTCTTGCCCTCAACCTTATCAATTCTGGATCTTACTAATTAATTGCATGTTGTTGCTACAATAGTGGGAATAACAAAGCCTATGAATAAGGTTAGTTCGCGAGCAAAAAATCAATTTGTTTGTTTTAAGTGTCACACCCATTAATATTTTTCGCAACTCTGTAAGCAAAGTCTTCAATTGTCTTCTGTGGATATAATCGTACTGCCATAGTAGCTAATGCTAAAACAAACATCCAATAACCTGGATCAATACCTATCTAATATACCCATAAAATAGACAAGAAAATGCTTGAACATTTTACTACCTCTTTTAGTTGGAACAAAACAGGGTCTAAAAAAAACAATACCAGGCTCCAGATAATTTAAAAATCAATGTTAAATGCTCTTATTTATGCTTTGACACGTAGACTACAATCAATATTATGAGCCTAAAGGAAAAACCATAGAACACTTTGACTTTGCATTACCATGCCTGGAACTGATCTTTCCAGACCAATCACTTCTTTATTCCTGTTAAATTATGTAGTTGCCTGGCATACCACATACACATGTGATATTAAGTCCATTAATTTAATTGCAGATCTTGCCCACTGGGCACAATGATTCAGGGTTTTTAGCTACCGATCTTACTAGCTCAATTGCATGTTTGTAATATTCATGTGTTGGATGTACTTGGATGTTAAATGTGAGATGTCTGCCAATGCGGTCTGCTAACTTCATCTAATAAGATTATACAATTTAAAACACATTAAGTAGCAAAATAATTCAGAGCCCTGACCAATTCACTCATATCACTAGAATACACATGGTACAGTGAAATCACATCCTGTCAGATGTTATTTTAATCCACAAACTAAAAATCAGTTACTTAAATGTGATGCTGCTTTTAAAATTAGAGCACAAATGAAAATGGTCCTCCAAAGATGACGCATGACACCAAAGCACCAAAAAACAATTATGGGATATATATATATAAATATCTAGCAGCTCTAAAGCACTTATGTGTAGGGATACCTTCCTTACCACACCAAAAATACAATAATCAATAAAATGTTATAAATTAGAAACTTATTAAAAATAGTGGAGCGCTTAAAGCAATATGGATGGTTATCTTACCCTTGACAATATTTGGATAAGTGGATATTTCACCAAGATACCATGTAAAACATAAACAGAAAGAACATATGATGCAGATGGTTTCTTTAAAATGATAAATACAAATAATGGCTAAGAACCACTCACAATGATTGGAGTCTAACATTATGGCTCAATTGATTGCACAGTCGTGGTCTTTAAGCAGCAGTTTAGTTCCGGGTGTTTTCAGTCTCAAAGCAAATAGAAAGGAGAACTCAAACAGTGCAATATGCAAAGGTAAAACAGTATATGTGAGGGTATATTGTAAGGCTCGCATGTCTCATGTCATGCTTTCTACTTCAGTATTTCTTATAAAGTAGTACTGTATACATAACTTGAAAGACCAAATAGTAAGTCTGATAATACAAGATACTCATGCTTTGATTTGAAAGAGTTAAACTCACATTTTTTTTAAACATGCAATATTTTTCTGTTTTTTTGTTCTTGTGCCCTGACACCAGATTGCATTTTATATAACATCCTGCACTTGCAAAACATAGCATTCTTTCTAATAACCGCAATTCTTAATTGGGTTTCTAAATCTCATACTGTCACTTGCATCAGTGAACAGGAGACTAACTAACAGCATTACGAAATGTTATATGAAAAATTATACTTTCGGTTCTTAGACTTCCATGATTGGTTAATGTTGCCGTTGATGTATATACCTCTAGACAAACTGTGTTTTAAATATACAATGTTCTATGCATTAAAACCTTTGAATGTATATTGAAACTACATCTGAGTGGTGTGACATCATTGAGTATTCCCAGCAGCTGATTATAGAGATAAAGAGAAGTAGAAACTTCTTTGGTGGTGCATAAGTCCATCGCACCATAAGGGTTTCCAGACCCTATGGTGATTTCCAGCCCTACAAAGGGCGAGTGTGAATTTCTGGGGTGACCCTCCCCAAACAATTATGAATCAATGTGGACCACAGGAGTGCTAAACAGATATTTATTTATTAAGCAATTGAGTAAAAGAGTAACCTGTTAAAAAAGGGTATTGCACTTAACAAAAGTCCGGTCAATAATCTTGCCAAGACCCGTTTCACTTCAGTAGCTTCCTCAATCAGCATAGACCCAGATATAGTCATGGGTAAGTTAATCATCCATTATCTTTTAAATGCTCCACTATCTTGTATACATTTTTCACTTATATTTTATTGTTGTTTTTAGATTAGAGTATTTTCCAAATAATAAAAAAAGGAAACAAAACAGAAAAAGATTTTTTAGCATGAGTGTTTAACATCTAAGCTTTAGCCCCTTAAGGATGGCGGGCATTCTATACCGTCCTTTTTGGGGTGGTCCTAAATGCCGGGTCCCCGCCGTTACCCCGATGGCGGTCGCGATCCTGGGGTCTGCTTGGGAGCTCAAGCAGACCCCCTCTGCCCGATTCGGCCACCCCGGCCATGTGAACTTGCGATCACATGGCCGGAATAGCCGGCTTATGCAGTCCCTGCAGGGTGCCTGCCTGAGCTCTCAGGCAGAACCCCTAATGCCTGCAAAAAAGTTTATTAAACTTTTAATTAACTTTTGTTAACTTTATAAAGTAAATAAAAGTACTTGGATCATATATATATATATATATATATATATAATATTAAAAGACATGTAGCATGACGTTTAATATATATAATAAAAATAATAAATAAATTGAAACAAATGAAAAAAATTTAAATAAAAAATGATATACCAGTTTTAATTTGTTCTAACTATATTTTGATATTAATATACATATATATTAAATTCAAAATACATTTAGAATTACATTATAAATACATATAGCTATGTATAAATAAAAATAATTTAAAGAAATTATATATATATATATATATATATATATACAACATACAGGGTTTCCTTGCACTCACGCTTGTAAATAGTTGTAAGCCGGGTGCTTGTAATCCAGGGAAAAATTGCATATGGTGAAATAGTGATCAGCACTCTCGGTCTTTTGTTGAGTTTAAAACTTACAGTTTATTGAAATTCCATTTAAAAGATCAACGTTTCAGTTCCTATCTGGAACTTTCATCAGGATCAAACATATAAAACAATGCAAGACATTACATTTATATACCTCAAGTATTAGTGAAATTAAATCAATAATGACTTACCCCTGTGCTCAGAGTGATGGGTGTGTTCCCCTGGCGTCCACCATACCTCCGTGCGCATGCGCGGACGTGGCCCCGCCCCTACGTGTGCGTGATGATGTCACGCGTTGCCGCGGCAACGCTAGAGTCACATGGGAAGAAACAGGAAGTGACTGATAGTGAATAGCATGTATCTCCGGTTGCTATGGCAACCCGGCATTGTAACTACAAAGTTATGCATTCAATTAGTATTCACAAGTGCTAGTCAATCTTCCTGGTACTAGAAAATAAAAGGTTTATGAAAATACACAGTGATACTAATGTGTATAAAAAGTGTAAAGAAAGTTATATATATTCATAACTATAGATATTGGTTAAAACCCTAATTCTGGCAAGTAAATACTAGCCTTAAAGTGCCAATATGTGATAAAGTACTGAGGACCAGTACAATTATACTGGAAATAAAGTGCATATGGAAAAGTGCTAAAGTGATAATAAAGTGCTAACAGTGATATGCTATTACTTATAATAAGAAAGTGCTATCCAGTGCAAATATAATAAATGGCAATTCTATATCAATAGATAGTTCTTTGGTATAAAAATATATCAAAGTATTAAGGGCTTAGAGGTATTGATTTACACATAAAAAAACATCTTAAAAAGTATCATAAAAATTATCATAAAAACAAAATTCCTATTGCTTTTGGGGTCATAACTAAAGAAATGAATGATAAGAAAGCATCTCATTGAGTCCTCTAGGTGCAATCGTGTTCAATTGGAAAATCCATTCTGTCTCTCTATTAAGGAGCATTTTGCCGCGGTCCCCTCCTCGTCTGGGTATTGGGATATGATCTATTGCGATAAACTTCAAAGAGGAAAGTGGATGTTTCATTTCAAGAAAATGTTGTGCCACAGGTTGTTCTGAATGTCCATCCCTGAAAGCCACCCGTATTGCTGATCTGTGTCCCCGTATTCTTTCACATAGTGGGGTTTCAGTTTTGCCAATGTAGGCTAACCCGCATGGACACATTAACTTATAAATCACAAAAGGTGTTTTACATGTAATTGTGTGTTTTATCTTAAACACCTTATTCTTATGTGGATGTTGAAAGGATTTAGCCGGGGTCATGTGGCCAATACCGCCATACGTACTAAAAAACCACCGTCTTTGGTATTTCCAATGGCGTACAATGACGCTTCACCCAAAATAGTCAAAATTATCAAACAAAATTGGAAGATGCTAGCAACGGACGACACTTTGCCTAAAGTTTTTAAAGAACATCCATTGATCAGTTTCAAGAGAAACAAAACACTAAAAGATATGTTGGTACATACAGATCCTATCAACAGTTATAATCAGGGAACTGATATTCAATACCGAGGCAGTGTCCGATGCTTAGGATGCGTCACGTGTAGCCACATGACCCTGGCTAAATCCTTTCAACATCCACATAAGAATAAGGTGTTTAAGATAAAACACACAATTACATGTAAAACACCTTTTGTGATTTATAAGTTAATGTGTCCATGCGGGTTAGCCTACATTGGCAAAACTGAAACCCCACTATGTGAAAGAATACGGGGACACAGATCAGCAATACGGGTGGCTTTCAGGGATGGACATTCAGAACAACCTGTGGCACAACATTTTCTTGAAATGAAACATCCACTTTCCTCTTTGAAGTTTATCGCAATAGATCATATCCCAATACCCAGGCGAGGAGGGGACCGCGGCAAAATGCTCCTTAATAGAGAGACAGAATGGATTTTCCAATTGAACACGATTGCACCTAGAGGACTCAATGAGATGCTTTCTTATCATTCATTTCTTTAGTTATGACCCCAAAAGCAATAGGAATTTTGTTTTTATGATAATTTTTATGATACTTTTTAAGATGTTTTTTTATGTGTAAATCAATACCTCTAAGCCCTTAATACTTTGATATATTTTTATACCAAAGAACTATCTATTGATATAGAATTGCCATTTATTATATTTGCACTGGATAGCACTTTCTTATTATAAGTAATAGCATATCACTGTTAGCACTTTATTATCACTTTAGCACTTTTCCATATGCACTTTATTTCCAGTATAATTGTACTGGTCCTCAGTACTTTATCACATATTGGCACTTTAAGGCTAATATTTACTTGCCAGAATTAGGGTTTTAACCAATATCTATAGTTATGAATATATATAACTTTCTTTACACTTTTTATACACATTAGTATCACTGTGTATTTTCATAAACCTTTCATTTTCATTTTTCATTATTTTCTAGTACCAGGAAGATTGGACTAGCACTTGTGAATACTAATTGAATGTATAACTTTGTAGTTACAATGCCGGGTTGCCATAGCAACCGGAGATACATGCTATTCACTATCAGTCACTTCCTGTTTCTTCCCATGTGACTCTAGCGTTGCCGCGGCAACGCGTGACATCATCACGCACACGTAGGGGCGGGGCCACGTCCGCGCATGCGCACGGAGGTATGGTGGACGCCAGGGGAACACACCCATCACTCTGAGCACAGGGGTAAGTCATTATTGATTTAATTTCACTAATACTTGAGGTATATAAATGTAATGTCTTGCATTGTTTTATATGTTTGATCCTGATGAAAGTTCCAGATAGGAACTGAAACGTTGATCTTTTAAATGGAATTTCAATAAACTGTAAGTTTTAAACTCAACAAAAGACCGAGAGTGCTGATCACTATTTCACCATATATATATATATATATATATATATATATATATATAAATTCTACAAATATTTTTATATAATATTTTTACATAATCAAGTCAATTTGTGGGACCTGCCAGACAACCCTGGCTGAAAGTCCAGAGAATTTGACTTGCAAGCCCTATATTTAACTCTGTAACTTTTTAGGAAACCATAAAACCTGTACATGGGTACTGTTTTACTTGGGAGACTTTGCTGAACACAAATATTAGCGTTTAAAAACAGTAAAACATATCACAACGAAGATATTGTCAGTAAAAATGCATTTTTGTTGCACTTTTCACACACAAACGGTACTTCCACTGACAATATAATTGTTATGATACGTTTTTCTATTTGAAACACTAATATTTGTGTTTGGTGAAGTCTCTGGAGTATAACAGTACCCCCATGTTCAAGTGTTATGGTGGTTTCAAAAGTTACTAAGTCAAATATAAGGCTTGAGTTTCCTTTTTTTCACATTGAAATTTGCCCGATTGGTTATGTTGCGTTTGAGACTGTTTGGTAGCCCAGGAATGAGAATTACACCTCTAATGGCATACCATTTACAAAAGTAGACAACCCAAGGTATTGCAAATGGGGTATGTCCAGTCTTTTTTAGTAGCCACTTAGTCATAAACACTGGCCAAAATTAGTGTTCAATTTAGTTTTTTGCATTTTTCACACACAAACATATATGAACGCTAACTTGACACAACAATAACACAAATACAATGATTCGGCAAAGCTGTTGCTACATTTCAGGATGCAATGTACACTGCTGAATAAGTAATGCTCTTCATGTTACCTCCAGATTCATAACCTGAACAATCAAACTAGACATTTTGGAGAGAAAATAATATAACCAGGTAGAGTAGATAAAAGGTACAAAGTATTACCCATTATCATGTTTGGATATCCTAGTAAACACAGCAAAAGCTAAAATCAGAGAGTCTATGCAGCATAACACTAACAGCAGAATAACGGTGCACCTAGCAACTATAACAAGAAACTCTCATAAAGGCAGTAGCTCAAACATACTATAAAGCTTTATTGCTCAAACAGAAAGTGTTATGTATTAACACTGTACTTATCTCAAGACACCCTACTGCCACAGTGAATTATGGTATTTCTGTCGTTGTGTTTGTCATTAATGAACAACACAAGTACACAAAATACAGGGAAAGTCAAATTCAGACCACTATAATAGAAGGTAAGGTAATTTTACCTTTTTGAAAACAATGTTTATAAAAAATAACAAGAGTAAAATGTACACACACAAAAAAAAGAGGGAATACTTCCTGCAGGGTGCTCCAAAAAGGGAGGGTCAAGCCCTGAAGACATCAAATGGAAGAAAATAAATATCCAGGCACACCTGAGGTTTCTTCTAAAAGGCAGTCTTTTTTTAATTGAAACAAGGACGCGGAGACAACGTTTCGGCTCCTCTCTAAACCTTTATCAAGTCTTAATAAAGACTCAGAGAGGAGCTGAAATATTGTCTCTACTTTCTTGTTTCAAAAGTGAAAAATACAAAGCTAAACCAAGTGAGGAGACAATAAGCTAAAAAGAGACACAGACAGTTGGCAAGAAATGGAAGGGCTGCTTTTATAGTAACAGGCATAAAAAGGGGCTACAGAAGAAATAAAACGCAGGTTTGGTAAAAGAATAGAAGTCAGAAAGAGGAAGGTAATCAAAAGAGAGAGAAATAAACGACTGATATGTAGGTAGAAATGAAAACAGTGTTTAGAATAAGAAAACTGTGAAAAAGGTGCTGCACGGCCGTGCAAAAATGGAATCAGAGGATGATTATAAAGAAAATAGTGGTATTAGTTTGAGGGCAAGAAGGATAATGTGATTGGTGGAGAGATTGGCAAAAATAGCTTTAAAGACAACAAAACAGAATTTTGTATTGCAGCTTCTTTCAGGCTGTATAAGCAGTGACAAAGCGTTGGATAGCTTCTTTCAAGAAAAAAGATGAACGAGACTACTCAACAAGTAATAGAAGGCGCCCACTACCATCATTATCACACTTTGCAGTTTCATTTAAGCTTTTTCATTAATAATTTAATCTATATACAGGTGGTAAACAATAAGTTATGGTTAAGTAAATCATAAGTACCTGTTGATCATGAGTTTATGCAATGTGTTTCGAAATAAAACAATAAGAGAGGAGAACCCAACCGCTTCCTAATAAATGCATATTTACATTAATAAGGAAAAATTTATACTTATTTTTATTTTTTGGTATTAACTTTTAATACAGTTAACATATTTCTCTCTAATTGTATTATTTTCATTTAGAAATTGAAGAAAATAGGAAGCGAAAAGGATACACTCATAGAAGGGATTAACCCTATATAAACTACAGCAGTAGTGAAAGTAGAGAAGGAGAACAAGTGAGTGCCCTCAAATTAAAATATAACTTTTAATATAGAAATAAATTAAAACAAATTGTATGATATAAAGATCAAAATAAATATATATAATAAAATAAAATACTGTAGGATCAATTGTTTGAAGCGTAATTAGCGATAGTAAACCAAGGAGGTCCTGTTCAAAAGTTTTCAGGACAAATCTCCAAATAGTATGCAGAAAACCATATAGGTTTTCAAATGCGTAAAAATGTGTGTCTCAAATAGGTTAACACAGCGGAAATGCACAGTCCATACAGTATTAAATAAAAATTGTTACATACATAGTGCCAGTTGGATCCAAAACCGGCACTAGATAAAATTTAATGTAAGAAAAAATTATAATATTCCTCACTAAATAACCAACTCATACAGAGGGAGTAGACGGCGATACTATGGTCGATGTGTATCGAAAGAGCCCTTTCCCCTGACGCGCGCGTTTCGCCCACAGCTCATCAGAAGGGAACCCAACGCGCGCGTCAGGGGAAAGGGCTCTTTCGATACACATCGACCATAGTATCGCCGTCTGTTCAGACGGGCATTAGACTTTATATTCTTCATACTTCGATATTTAGCCCTATTCCAGCTATACAAGTGGGGGGTTTATAGAGCACATGCTCTTGTTATATTTTCGTATTAATCCCTACTCCCTCTGTATGAGTTGGTTATTTAGTGAGGAATATTATAATTTTTTCTTACACTAAATTTTATCTAGTGCCGGTTTTGGATCCAACTGGCACTATGTATGTAACAATTTTTATTTAATACTGTATGGACTGTGCATTTCCGCTGTGTTAACCTATTTGAGACACACATTTTTACGCATTTGAAAACCTATATGGTTTTCTGCATACTATTTGGAGATTTGTCCTGAAAACTTTTGAACAGGACCTCCTTGGTTTACTATCGCTAATTACGCTTCAAACAATTGATCCTACAGTATTTTATTTTATTATATATATTTATTATTTTCATTTGTTTTAATAGTAGTGGGAGATTGGCCATCTGTCAAGCCCCAAGTGTCCCCTTAATTACTGTCTAAATTGAGTGAAAGACGTAGCAAAGCTTTGCCACTGAAACGGTTAATCCTATAATGAAACAACACCTACGCAATGCTAAGAAACAGAATATCTTCTATAAAGTAAACATTATGTAATGCTGGGTTGAGCAACTCCAATACTTCAAACCAAAGTAATAAATAAACCCAAGATTACAGTCTTAATTGTCAAAACATCATATTGCAACAATGCAATATTGATTGCTAAATTAGCAACATTTAACATAATATACTGAACACACGGTCTTGAACCAGAAACGTGATTTTTGCGTATTTTATAAACACAGACTAATGGAAATTATTTTAATTTATTTCCTTTATTGTTGGTTATCTTGATATTTAGAAACAATATTTCTTGCACTGATTTGCTTTTTTATTTAGTTTTTTTTTTTTACTTCTATATAAATTGCTTACAGTGTTAGTAGTTTTCTACTGTTCCTGAAAGTATTTTTTCCAAACACGATGCAACATTGTTTTTCTGGTAAAGCAACAAAAATACTGTATGTATTAACCCCTTAAGGACTGAGTCAAATGTACACGTTGTGAATGAAACAAAATGTAAACAAAACCTGGCATTTGCGCTACATGTCTTTCCAACCGTAATTCACCTCTTTCATATTAAATGCAACAGGGCTTTCATTTAATATCACATATTTAGCTATGAAACCTAATTTAATATGAAAAAAATGGGAGAAAATAAGATTTTTTTTTAAATTTTTTAGTTCTACATGACATTTTAACTGTCAATGTCGTAATATGGTTTGCTTTTACTGCAATAAAATACACATATTTGTATTCAGCAAAGTCTCACGTGTAAAACAGTACTCCCTATGTACAGGTTTTATAGTGTTTTGGGAAGTTACAGGGTCAAATATAGCACATTACATTTGAAATTGAAATTCGCCAGATTGGTTATGTTGCCTTTGGGACTGTATAGTAGCCCAGGAATGAAATTTACACCCATAATGGCATACCATTTGCAATAGTAGACAACCAAGGTATTGCAAATGGGGTATGTCCAGTCTTTTTTAGTAGCCTTTTGGTCACAAACACTGGCCAAAGTTAGCGTTAGTATTTGTTTGTGTGTGAAAAATGCAAAAAACACCAATTTTGGCCAGTGTTTGTGACTAAGTGGCTACTAAAAAAGACTGGGCATACCCCGTTTACAATACCTTGGGTTGTCTACTATTGCAAATGGTATGCCATCATAGGGGTAATTTTCATTCTTGGGCTATCATAGGGTCTCAAAGGCAACATAACCAATCTGGGGAATTTTAATGTGAAAAAAATGAAACACAAGCCTTATATTTGACGCTGTAACTTTTGAAAACACCATAAAACCTGTACATGAGGGGTACTATTGTACTCAGGAGACTTTGCTGAACACAAATATTTGTGTTTCAAAACAGTAAAAAGTATCACAGCAATAATATCATCCGTGTAAGTGCTGTTTGTGCATGAAAAATGCAAAAAACTTTTACTGGCGATATCATTGTTGTAATACATTTTAATGTTTTGAAACACTAATATTTGTGTTCAGTGAAGTCTCCCGAGTAGAACAGTACCCCCATGTACAGGTTTTATGGTGTCTTGGAAAGTTATAGGGTTAAATATAGTGCTAGCAAATTAAATTCCCTTTACTTTCGGCATGGGTTGTCAGTCAGGTCCCGCTAATTGTAATTAATTAAGATACCTAATTATGTAAAAATATTACATAAATATATATGTAGAATTAATATATGTATATATATATATATATACGTATGTGAATATATATGTATATATATATAATTTTTTTAAATATTTTTATTTATATATAGGTATATATATAGTGATATATACGTATATATTTATGTATATAGATATATATTATTTCGTTCTACATGTATTTTGATATAAATATCTATTAATATCACAATACAGTTAGAACGAAATAACACACATCTATATATTTTTAATAATTTTATTTTAAATTATTTTTTTAATGTATTTACATATTTAATTTTTTTATATTATATATAAATATATATATAACAATAATTATATATATATATTTAATTAGTATCGGTCTACGTGTAATTTGATATTAATATATATATATATAATTATATATATATATATTAATAGTAAAATACACCTAGACAGTGTATGTGTGTGTATGTATATGTGTATATATATACTTAGATCATATATATATTTTTTTTTACACTTTTTAACTTTTTTTTACTTTATTTAATTTAATTTTATTTCCAGCCAGCAGGGGGACCACCTGTCATCAATGCAGGGGCAGCTATCCCGGCCATGTGATTTGCTCTGCTGGAGTTACAGTTCCCCATTCATAGCACACACACAGAAGACTGAATCAGACTGTCACCTGGAGTCATAAGCTGTATAGAACAGTCTCGCAAATGCGGTTTCTAAATATGAAATTGTCACTTGCTCACCAAGCACATTTGCAGAGATATAAATATCTGTTTGTTTTTTAACAGATGTTTAATTTTCAAATGCAATATTTAGTTGTTAATCTTCATTAAGTTGTTATGGTGCCCAGAGGTCTCTGGTGCAAGTTTCCTTTAAGAGTTAAACTGTGAAACTGAATCCAGTACAATTTAGTTCTGAACCTCCCCTTCCACTTTTGTCTGAGGTTTGAATCAAAACACCCTGGACATCCTCGGTCAGGGACGCCACTGACTGGCTGAGATCATCTTACTCTCTAAGCCAATCAGTAGTGCCCCCTTCTGAGGCTTCCTGATAGAAGCCTCATACAAAAGCAGAAGAATAGTGTCAAAGCCTAACAACACTGCTTTCAATTCTTTTGGGTTAAACTGTTCATTAACGGTTTATTCACTAAAGGTAAGCCAGTGCTAGTGACCTAGCAACTTAATTTCAATGATGTTGTTATGGTGCCCAGAGTGTTCCTTTAACAAGAAATCTCTTTACTATAGAAACGTACTATAGAAACATGAATAAGATAAATAAATTAGCCAATAGCTTCAGTGAGACTGCAAATAAAATGTTTGAAAATAAATCTTGAAAGGTTTGTTGGAGTTTTCCTCCTCATCTGATAAAACCAAGAACTTGGGATGTATTATTGCTGAGTCTTCTTTCTGTTATCAGCAACATCAGCAATGGCAGGATGTCCTTATAGGCATCAGTTAAAGGGATACTCCAGGCACCCAGACCACTTCTGCCCATTGGAGTGGTCTGGGTGCCAACTTCCACTACCCTTAACCCTGCAAGTGTAATTATTGCAATTTTCATAAACTGCAATAATTACCTTGCAGGGTTAAGTCCTCCTCTAGTGGCTGTTTAGACAGCCACTAGAGGGACTTCCGTGTTCATAGAACACGAAAAGTGTTTTCAGCGACATTATGTGAGGACCTCCAGCGTTGCCGAAATCCCCATAGGAAAGCATCGAATAATGCTTTCCTATGTGGAGGTATAATGCACGTGCATGGCCATTGCGGGGGAGGAGAGTAGGAGGAGCCTGACACAGCACCGGTTTTAACCCCTTCAGCAACTTGGGTTGGGAGGGACAGGGATACTCCAGGGTGCCATGAAAATGGATATGTTTTCCTGGCACTGGAGAATCCTTTTAACACTTTCACTAGTAAAGTACAATGCCATCTTCTTACATTTTCTGGATCCAAAAATGTAATTTATTTTTCAGTGTTTATCCCAGCAACCTGTATGTGCACATCTATGAACATACTCTTAAAAATCATGTGGAACATTTTCAATATCTAAGTCTCTAAGCCTCTAGCAGCAGCTGAAGTAGCAGTAAGCACTTCCCACTTCAAAAATCAAAGAACACAATTTCTGAAGACATAAAAATGAAGCTATGAAATCCACTCTCTATTTTATACATATCTTTAGTCTCATAGCAGCTATAATAAATTGGATTCCCAGGCTAATAATTCCGCAAATGTGAATTTACATCAAGTGTAAAATAATTGTTAGCCAATAATTATAACATATTAAGTATGCAATTTACCAAGTGGGCAAATAAAGCCATACCACTCCATTATTCAATGGACATTCAAAGCTTTTAATTTAGTTTGAGAAAAAAACTGTGGATTCTTTCTCACCAAAAGCCTGTTTCCATTCCTTGAGTTGATGTCACAACAAATAAATCTCACTTCTTCAATATCTGGCCAAGATCACCTATTATATGAGCATACCCAGGCCATGCACTGAAAGCGTTAGACTACTATACTAGATGAAAATGTAACCAATCTAGGTGGAAGCCTTACTACCCTGGATTAAGCCAGGAGATCTCAAACAATTTCACATGAGATGGGACCTTACTGTCAAAAAACATACTTTTAAATAATCTATTTAAGTCTTTAACTTAATTTGTATTGGCCTATGGAACAATCTTTAAAAGTGTTACCAATCCATTTATGTGGATTTCATATGTTTCAGACTTGTGTGAATGTGCATATAGAATGTGCTATTTTAATTAAATGGAAATAGTTATGTTTCCAAAACAATTAATGTAACCTTATTTATATACAGGTTTATTTAGCCTCATTCAATAAATACAATTGTAGAAAACAAGGAGTGTCAAACTGTCCATTTAAGACTATTAAATGGACAGTCTAAGCACCAAAACTACTGTAGCTCAATTATAAAGATTGTATAGATAATGCTTCTGCAGTCTCACTGCTCATTTCTCTATCATGTAGAAGATTGTTTATGCAGCCCTAGCCATATCTCCTGTGCCTGTGACTAACACAGCCTACCTCAACACTTTCTGTAAAAAAGAGAGAGAATTGTTAAACTCAATTTATTGTACAGTTTGTTTAATTTAGCATATCTGATCTCTTGCCTGCAGCAGCCTTATGAGTGTGATTAGAGTTCAATTAAGAGAGCAGAAGATTTAAGAAAAAAGTCTCAAGCAAACACACTGTGCAGTATGACCAGATTGAAAATGAACCCATGCTTCCGTATTGACTGTGTGAATCACAGTCAGGGAAGGCATGGCTAGGGCTGTATAAACAGAAATACATGTGATTTAACTACTAAATTGTCCAGAATTAAACAATTAGTCTATGTTACTTAGATATTTGCACTTTTATGCACCTAAAAATTGCTATATGTACCCTCAATAAAAATTTTTTTAAAATATGTTATTTTTAACGCATAGATTGTGAAATATATGACAGGGTTTTTTTTTGCTAGTTTTAATATGCACATTACCATCTATCTTTTTTATGTCTCACCAATACTCAAAATGGAGAATGACACGTCAGTGTCTCATTTGCCACTATTAATCTCCAAAGTTAGGAAATGCTTATATACAACATTACAGTGCATTACAACAGACAATTACGTCTGGGCAACGCACGCAGCTCACAGGAAAGGAATTAGTTAAGTCAGCATGCCTTCAATTATCAGGATTCACCTGTTGCTACTGGAAGATTATTAACTGCCTATAAAAACAGAGACAATCCAGGGATGCACACACTTTTGAGGAAGCCCTGCTGGGAGAAACACGTTGTGAGATTGCTGCCCCCTATTTTTTTTTTTTTATTGACAATATTGTGTTCCATATGGATTTACTATATATTTTTAACGTAATAAAGTAATTTGTTAAATATATTTTAAGTTCTATTTTATTATTTTATGCTGCTGACTCTTTTCCTAGTTCCTGCACATTCCAGGTGGCGATTATACCACCAAAGATGTACAACACCAGAGCAAGTTTTTGCTCTATAAATTGTAAGTATGATAATGTGTTTTACCTTTTTAATTCTGAGATTGACATACTACTACACAATCAAAGTTTCCACTTCTGTTTTATTGTTTTTATATTGGAACACTACCGTACACCAGCTGAGACGGGGATTGTACCGTCCAAGCAAAAAAAAAGAAGAGCTCTAAATAGCTCCAAAAAGTGTGAGTTAGTCCTTTTAAATATTTATATAGGATACGCACTTGTTTTATTTGTTTTTTTCTTGAGGATCTATTCACTGAATATCAAATGATTGTACGTACAAGCCAGAAAAACGAAGTATGTATGTATATATATATATATATATATATATATATATATACACACATCTGTATACTACACTATAAAGGTATTCTATATCACGTCACTAAGTTTCACCATTAGGCGCAGTTTATCACCAATTGTTGTAACATATATTGCCATAATGCTCTTTTCTATAACGACAGTTAAACAAAACATCTATAAAATACAGGGTATTGTGGACTGTTATTGCAGCCAACAATGGCACCCTGCAGCGAGTTCAATGTATTCAGATGACTTCTTTTCCAATCTTAGCAGCTAAAATTCAAAAATTTGACGTAAAAAGGTTGCTACAGAAGGGATACCATTTACAGTCGCTCTCCAGATATGACAGAAGAATATTTTATTTTAGCTTGCAGTGCGTATAAAAAAAATAGCTTTAAACTAAAATAAACTAAAAATGTAACTTGATTGAAATATATTGCTCTCATAGGAGGAAAAAACAGTAAACAGATTATCTTGACTTAGTATGCAATGCTACCTGTTGTGGCGCTGCTGGCTGAAAACAAATATATATATATATATATATATATATATATATATTCTGGTGTTGAGGGACTAAGGATTATGTAGGACTTGCAGTGATATTAATAATTCTATTTGTGATTTTGGTCTCACATGTTTTAGTGAACACATGCTAGGATCCTAGGAGGGTAAACTATGCATTTTTTTACAATGCCCAATAATATATAGAAAATTAAAGTGCATATTATAAAAATAGACAATGTTTTAATGTATGCTAGCAGCAGTTCTAGCATAACACACTAAGGGGCTGATGTCCAATGCTGTTGGTAAATAACAACCATAAGCTATCACTATCACTAATGACCCAAATTTTGGATTCAGGGCAGGGTTACCTGGTCATTCTAGCAATGTAATATGATTTTCCTGAAACCACATTTTGCACACAGCAGCAACACAACAAGGAGCTGAATCCTGTTTAAATATATAGGCTTCATTATCCTTGATCGGTTCATGTACCAAAGAGTTCAATTTTGGCTCTAGTCTATCCCCGATGTATTGTTTGCCATTTACAGTTTCATCAATCACTCTAAATTTACCCACACCCTTTGTCATACAACTGCAAATTATAACTAAAATAGCTGTAATGCAGCAAATCCTCTCCAATTCCTCTTCTTACATAATTTATTCCATCACTAGTTATTGATGTTCTGGTCTAATCACTCAAGGTAACTCCCATTGTTAATCAGCGAATTAGCATGCTTTTAGCACATTTTACTCACTTCCTTCTTTGTTTGGGAGATATAAATTGCTTTTTACATCCATCCTAGATAATTCAACACATTTGTGGATTCACATTTTGCAAGCAATTTTTGTTCTAGTGATATGTAATTACATGGCATTATTCTAAAAGACTCTGATGTTATGAGCCATCAGATGTCAGAAAAACACATTTTCCAAAAGGTTTCCACAAATGTGGCCACTAGTGTATATAATATAATAAAAGGAGTTTGAGTCGGAAGCACCATGACTTGAGTCCATTTAATAATTACCACTAGAGTTGTTTTCCAAGCATCACTACCACCAGTTATCAGTATTCCACATATGAACACCACTATTTCTGTTAAGCCTAAACCTATTTTGTAAATAGATACTCATGTTTACCAATTCAGTACTTTAGAATAGTCTGGCTCTATACACTGATCAGCCAAAACAATAAAACCACTGACAGCAAGTGAGCAGAATGTTATGTGTTGGAAGTAGAACAAATGGGCAAGTAAAAAGATTTTTGGGACTTTGTCAAGGGCCAAATAGTGATGGCTAGATGACTGTGTAAGAGCATCTCCAAAACGGCAAGTCTTTTGGGATGCTCCTGGAATGCAGTTGTTTAGTACCTACCAAAAATGAGGCAAGGAAGGACAATCAGTGTACCGGAATCAGGGTCAAGGGCTCCCAAGGCTCATTAATATACATGGGGGTGAAGGCTACCCAGTCTAGTCTGATCACACAAAAGAGCCTTATCACACTAATGAAGCTCAAATTTCTGAAAAACTTAAAGGAACACTATAGTGTCAGAAATACAAGCATGTATTCCTGACACTATAGTGCTGAAGTTGCTGTGACCAGTCCCCTCACTGTGCAGTAAAAAGATGATGTTACACCTGGCTCTGCCTCCATGACTGAGATCATCAAACTTGATAATCTTAGCCAATCAAATGCTTTGCAATAGGAAAGCATTGGGAAGCTTCTTATCATGAGTGGCAAAATGCTGCACTGCGCCATTCCGCATCTCCTCATAGAGATGCATTAAATCAATGAATTTCTATAGGAAATATTCTGCATCTCCATGGAGTGTGGAGACGCTGAACGCCACTTGACTAAGAACCACCTCTACTGGCTATCTGAGGGACTGCCTTTTCTCTGAAAAAGCAGTATTTACAGTGCTAAGGCTGCAGGGACATTCTATAAACACCAGAACCACTACATTAAACTTTAGTGGTTCTGGTGACTGTAATGTTCCTTTAATGCTGGCCATGATAGAAAGGTGTCAGAACATACAGTGCATCGCTGTTTGCTGCATATGCTGCATAGTTGCAGACTGGTCAGAGTGCCCATGATGATCTCTGTTTACCACCGAAAGTTTCTTCAATGTAGGCGTGAGCATCAGAAGTGGACCATGGAGTAATGTAAGAAGGCTGCCTGGTTTGATACATCATGTTTTCTTTTAGATGAGGTTGATGGCCAAATGCTTGTTTACCTAGGAAGGAGATGGCAGCAGGATGCACTATGGGAAGAAGGGAGGTCGGAGAAAGCAGTGTGTCAGGATACTAGTTGATCCAGCACGCAGAATTGTATCACACCTAGGACTAAAGGTAACGTCTTACCGGGCCTTAGAATGGCCAGACTTAATGTACCAGAGAATAGTCAGTAAACTTGCCAAGGTCAGGGACACAGAAGGAGACACAACGATGAGGGAAAACCAAAAGTCAAGGATACCAGAATACAGGGAAGTCAAAGTCAATAACCAGAAATAAACACTTATGGACACTCTCTCGGATAACCTACTAAGGGAAACCATGATAGGGCAATGAGGAGAAGTAAAAATGTGTTTAAATAAACCTCGTACAGATCTGATTGGCTGAAATAGTCTTTTGACCCAGAACGTGCGTGTGCGTCTCCTGCATGACGTCACACGCACGCTGATGTCGTCACCACCCTGGGCAGACATGGGGCTATAAATTGGCATGGATCCGCGGTGGCCGGTGTCCACCTACATGTTGCAGGAGTCAGGTACACTGACGCATGGCTGCTGAGCAGCACTTCCGTTATTGTCAAGGAGGCAATTACTGCAGATACCGCAAGGTGAGGATGAATATGTTACAGTGTTATACTCTGATCAATGTTCTGCTGGGAAACCTTTCGTCCTGGCAGTCATATGGATGTTACTTTGGCACATACCACCTACCTAGAGATTGATGCAGAACACGTACACACCTTCATGTCAATGATCTTCCCTGATGGCAATGGCCTCTTTCAGCAGGATAATGCACCCTGCCACACTGCAAAAAATGTTCAGGAATGGTTTGAGGAACATGGCAAATAGTTCAAGGTGTTGTCTTGTATTCTCCAGATCTCAATCTGATTTAAGCATCTGTGGGATGTGCTGGAACAACATGGAGGGTCTCACTGGGACTGTTAATGTCTTAATGTCAGATACCACAGGACATGTTCAGAGGTCTTGTGGAGTCCATGCCTCGATGAATCAGCTGTTTTGGCAGTACAATATAAGGCAGGTAGTTTTAATACTGTGGCTGTTAAAGTGTAGATATGTGCACATATTTCACTGCTACTGGATTTTAGATGTCATCTTCCAAATAACAGAGCCTAAACCACTGCTTTTGTACTGCAAACATTCCAATTTATTTGGATATAATCAGGCAGTTGACAACCAGAGAGACACTGCACAGCAATTTCAGAGAGAATGACACTTTGGACAGTTACTTGCACATGTCCTGCTCATGCAAGCACCCAGAATGACGGCCAAAGAGCAAGAGTCCATCTCTCTCTATGAGATTAACATAATTATAAAATAATAACAGTAAAGGTATAACATAACAATACATCCATAACAATAAGTGGAGTCTGTCACTATACATATGTTGTATGCAGCAGGCATATACTCCAAGGAATCCATGAATAAGCTGAAATAAATGAGGCAAAAAGGCGGTTCTTTGTTTAACTCATTTGGATATGTCCATCCATAATCCCTTACAGTAATAACAGCACTGCAAATGTGAGATTTCTATGGGAAAATCATGTCTTATGGCTTGACTGGTGTGCAGATATGTGTTTAACTATGTATTTATTTACCATATACATTGTGAACACAGATCTACATAGCACAACTGGATTAAATCTTACTTTAGTTTATTAACCATATATAGAGTGCTGTTATTACTGCAAGGGATTCTGGGTGGACATATACAAAAATGAGCTGTATGTGGCAGATGGCACTGGGCTGTCCTGGAAATTTCATATGTATTAATGTATTCGCTTAAATTGCAGTGTTATATGTATAAATATAGGTTGTATTTGTCTGATTGTTCGGTAGAATCATTCTAGCAAGTAGGGGAATAAAACTACCGAACAGTCAGACCTTCCCAGTGTGAAGTGTGCCTTCAATTACCAGTTGCAACAATGTTGCAAAATGGTAATTGACAAGCTGTGCAGTGGGTCCTTTGTTCTCAGGGTGGCCGCCATTCGGGAAACGAACACGTGGCGGCGGCCATTTTAAAACTCCCGAACAGCGGTGTCTTGCCGTCGAGTGTCTGGAACCCAAATCGGACACTCGGCTAGGCAAACACCGCTGAGACCTCCATACGCACGATACGTTCGCTTCCAAACTACCGAACGGCCCCTCGTTCGGTAGAAAGAAACAACCGAACGAGGGGATTCATGCGAACCCTACCTGATCTCTGTAACCTTAGCCTTTCATGCCGTTTGTTCCCTTATACTGTGACCGACCGCAGGGCCCCATTGCATGGAACCCAATTCGGCTGTTCTCTCCAGCGCGGTTGGTCTTTTCATTACCTCCACAAATTTCCCGAACCCCTGGTCCAATCTGGGTGATTTTTGGATATGTTGCTCACCCAGAACAGGGCGACCAGGGGATGTGCCATTTAAAGGGGGTGGGGGGGTACATCCAGAAACTTGGGGAATTTGTGTACTGTATAAGGGGATTATGAGTCAGGCTGAGGGGAGGAGATGTGTGGGAGGTTACCGGAATATGATTGGACACTGTACTAATTATTGAAAATCCCTCCCTTGGATGGGAGCATGCTTTAAAAGGCCACTGTGGAAATAAAAGTTTAGTTCTGCTCCTGATGCTGTGTGTCGTCCAGTTATTGGGATTGCTGTTGGGATATTGCTCTATTGTTTTACCTGCTGGAAACCTTGCTTTATGGATTTATAACTACTTGTTCCTGAGCCTCATCTTAAGCGGAGATAACTTGTGGAATACTAGATCTCCGCTACACTGTATATATAATGTTATAGAATATTTAAACAAGTAGTCTTGGAATTTTCATTTGCCATACAGATAAATTAGGCTCTATGTTTTTCTTTAGTCAGCCAATATAATATTTCTGTCTTGTCTCTTTCTACAATAAAACAAAATAAGTATTTATTTTGACATTCAAGTCTCCAGAAGTTGTATATTTACACTTGTTGACAGGCAAAACAAATATTTTTGTAATAATGTACTTAAAGTGTCTCATCCGATTAGACTAGTTATTTGTTTCTGCTGCATGTATTACGTTTATCCCTTCCAATGCCATTATGGCAAATACTTTTTTGGGCAAATGTACCGTGCAAAGCAAATTAAACAAAACACATCAATCTCACTGGTGCAGTGTAAAGTTTAGCAAGAAGCACATAATCCTTAGCTAAATCTACTTCCCCTCAGCTCCCCTCACACACACACACACACACATTTGACTTTGCTTGTATGCAGCTGCCGATGCAAAGAATCTGAATAACACCCAGCAGGGCCCATGCTTGATGCCACACAATATTTCATATGCTAGTAAGTGTCTGATATTTGGCTTTACCTCTGCAGCAGAGCAGCCAAGTCTCATCCCACTTTTTATTTTTCCGAAGACAGACATGCCCAAATGCAATTTACTTTTGACAAAACATGTACAGCTGTATTTGTATCAGACTAAAGAGATGGCACATGGCTTTAAATATATGTCTCTGTGGGATTTGGCGCATAAGGATTAGCATTCAAGACATGATAATTCAGGTTATACACAAATTGAGCCTTGTGTATTATGAAATATACACCATAGAAGGCATATCTCCTTTATTGGAACATACTATGGAGTATTGCATATTCTAAATATGTACAAATTGTCTTAAAATTAAAAATAAAGCCTAAATGCTAAATCAGGTTTGCAGTAACTATTTGTCTCTGAGTAGCATCCCTTCTGTAGCCAAGGAGTAGATTTAGTTTAGTTAGACATATGCACTATATATACTTGATACAGCTATAAACAAAATTATTCAACACCCATTGTAAATCAGGGTTACTGTCAAAATTTACAGACTTTCAGCTTTTTGCAATGAACAATTCCAATAAGGCATTTTGGATTTTGCCAAGGCATTTTATACAGTTCCACACAATAGATTAGTGTTCAAACTCAAGGAAATTGGTCAAGATGAAAATGCTTGTTCTTGGGTAGAACATTGGCTTAAAAATGGAGTACAAAGAGTTGTAATGGTATATTTTCAAGCTGGACAGAGGTGGCAAGTGGTGTCCCTCAGGGTTCTCTTCTGGGACCCCTTCTATTTAACATGTTTATAAATGATCTTGAAAAAAGCATTGAAAGTCATATTTCAGTGTTTGCAGATGACACAAAACTCTGTAAAATAATACAATGTGAGCAAGATATTACTTTGCTGCAGAGGGATTTAGATAGACCGGGGGACTGGGCACTCAAATGGCAGATGAAATTTAATGTTGAAAAATGCAAAGTTATGCACTTCGGCGTAATGAATACACAATACACAGAAAAGGCATTCATTCTCGGGATGAGAATATCATTTTGCCTCTTTATAAATCACTGTTAAGACCACATATTGAATATGCTGTGCAATTTTGGGCACCTGTTCTAAAGAAGGATATTATGGCACTAGAAAAAGTGCAGAGGCGGGATACAAAATTAATAAAAGCAATGGAACATATCAACTATGAAGAGAAGTTAACAAATTTAAACCTATTTAGTTTAGAAAAACGTCGCCTGAGAGGGGATATGATAACATTATACAAATACATTTGGGGCCAATACAAACCATTGTGTGGAAATCTATTCACGAACCGGACTTTACATAGGGCACGAGGTCATGCGTTTAGACTGGAAGAAAGAAGATTTTGTCTAAGGCAAAGGAAAGGTTTTTTTTACTGTAAGAACAATAAGGATGTGGAATTCTCTGCATGAAGAAGTGGTTTTATCAGAGTCCATACAGATGTTCAAACAGCTACTAGATGCATACTTCTGCAAAAACAGAATATTCAAGGATATAATCTTTCAATGTAGGGTAATAATTGTTTGATCCAAGGATAAAGCTGACTGCCATTCTGGGGTCAAGAAGGAATATTTTTCCTAGCTTGTTGCAAAATTAGAAGTGCTTCAAACTGGGGTTTTTTGCCTTCTTTTGGATCAACAGCAAAAAAGAAATGTGAGGAAGGCTGAATTTGATGGACGCAAGTTTCTTTTTAGCTATGTAACTATTTAACTAAAAGCAATTAAAATAGTTCAACACAATGAATGCTTCAAGTGATTTCCCCAAATCCAACTGAAAATCCAACTTATTCCAACTTACAATTACTAAACCCCCTGGATAGCATTCCTCACAACAGCACAAATATGTAAAACAGGTGTTGTTTCAAGCACACCGGATGCAACTAATCAAGAGCTTCATTAGTTGCAGCATGTATTTAAGTTGGAACACTTGAAATACCTGAACTGGATAGGGGGTTTGTTGATTGTCACATTTGACTGCATGTTAGAAATATGGCTAATCAAAGAATGGTCCACAAAGTTAAAAGAAGAGATCAACACCATTCACAAACAAGGAACAAGATACAAAAACATAGCAAAGGCACTGAATGTTCCTAGAGACAATGTTGGAAGAATAGTTTGCAAACAGAGGCTACACTACATGGAAGGGGCAGAAAAAGGAAGCTATCAATGACTGCAACAAGATTTATGATAAGGCAGGTTGTGAAAAATCTTTGGGTGACTGCAAAAGACCTTCAACAAGACTTGGTGGCAACAGGCATTAATATTTCAGTGAGGAAAGTAAGGCACGTACTAAACGCAGAAGTCTTTCATTCCAGAATTCTAAGATGTGTACAACTACTGAGCCAAAAGAAAAGTTTGCTCCAAAATGCTCAAAATCATATAAATAAGCCACCAAAGTTCTGGGATTCTATTTTGGCCCAATGGATCAGCGGTATGTCTGGAGGAAGAAGAATGAAGCATACACTGAAAAGAACACTAACTACTTCCTTAAGCAGGGTGGTGGCTCGGTAATGATCTGGGGCTGCTTTGCATCCTGTGACAGAGGAAACCTGCAACATGTAGAGGGCAAAATGGATCTATTGAAGTTTCATGAAATCCTAAGAGAAAATGTCATGCTGTGAGGAAGACAATGATCCCATGAATACCTCAAATTTCACAAAGGCTTGGTTGCAGAAGAAGTCCTGGAAAATTCTACAGTTGCCATCACAGTCATCTGACTTGAATTCCATAGAAAATTTATGATGGGATTTGAAGAAGGTGGTTACAGCACGCAAACCCACGAATATTACTGCATTAGAGGCCAGAAGCTGGTGTCTGGCTATGCATCTCATGTGCAGCAGGTCATAACAGCAAAAGGATGCTCTACTAGGTACTAAAGATGCTTGCCATAAGGGGTTGAATAGCTACTTGAAGCATTTGTTGTGTTGAGCTATTTTAAATGCTGCTGTTTGATTTGTTCATAGCAAACAGCTAGAAGTCTGTAAATTTTGACAATAAACCTGATTTTCAGTGGGGGTTGAATAATTTTGATTGCAACTGAATCTCTCTTGTACACAGATGTGCTTTGAAACTGTTTCTTTCATTGAAGTTTGTCTTCATTTAAAAAAAAAAACACTGCCCTCAAGAATTGATTTGGGAACACTTGCACAACAGTAATGAAGCTCAAATTGCTTACACCAAGCTTTTTTTCCCAAAAATGAAAGCTGAAACTCTGGTTTTAAAGAATTCAGTGTAACAATGGTGCTATCCTCTGCAGATGATCGTCATTTTGGGGATGCCTCTTCCGCCACCTTCCTCTGTGGTCGGACTTGCTTCCATATTCTTCCTGATGCTGGTTGCTTCCCTTTTATGCCTCTGCCCTTCCCGGCCCTAATTATGACATGAGCGTGCATGTGTCATTGCCCGTGCATGTTCTGGCATCAATTGACCAAAATTGGCCAGTTACTGTCCTCCCAGGGCTATATGCTCATTTTGGCCATTGTACTGTGCCCTGTCATGGTTTACTTATTGGTTGTCAGAGAACGCTATATATATTTATTGATACTATTGTATTTTGACCCTGGCTTGTAACTTGACCACTCTGACACATATATTGCTTGATCTTTGGCTTGCTTTACCATTTACATACACTCTGTTTCCCTGACATCAGCTTGTTCTGTACTATTCTATCTATTAATGTTAAATCCGACCATTCTAAGGTCCGGTAATATGTTTTAGGATTTCTGGTTAATATTTATTTAGTTAACTTGAGTTCTGCGTGTTGGGTATTTGTTTGTCCTGACATCGAGTTAGAGCACCTGAAGTACTGTATAACACTGATTTAGATTCTGCAGCACAACCATGTACAATATGTGTGGTGACTTCACATACCACCAAATAGTAGTGACTAGAAATGATGACTAAGAAAAGTTGCATTATTCTTCTAGCATTAAAGGGACACTATAGTCACCAGAACAACTACAGCTTATTTAATTTGTTCTGGTGAGTAGAATCATTACCTTCAGGCTTTTTTCTGTAAACACATTTTTTTCAGAGAAAATGCAGTGTTTACATTACAGCCTAGTGATAACTTCACTGGCCACTCCTCAGATAGCTGTTAGAGATCCTTCCAGGGTCATGGCTGCCTAAAATGCATACAAACATTCAGTGTCTCCTCCCTCTGCATGCGGATACTGAACTATCCTCATAGAGATACACTGATTCAATTTATGAGGAGATGCTGATTGGCCAGGGCTGTGTTTGAATCATACTGGCTCTTCCCCTGATCTGCCTCTTTGTCAGTCTCAGCCAAACCTATGGCGAAGCATTGTGATTGGATCAGGCTACCACTTCTGCTGATGTCAGCAGGCAGTAAGCAGGTCTAAAGGAAACATAACCAGAGCTAGCAGCTCCATACTTGAATACAAATAATAGTTTACATTTTTTAGGGAGGTATGGGGGGACCAGGGTGGCTAGATGGTGGTTTTAACCCTATAGGGTCAGGAATGCATGTTTGTGTTTATGACCCTATAGAGCACCTTTAAATGTGTTTTAAACCTACCAGTGAATTTTACATAAATCAGCTATTGCTATGGTGGCCAAAAGGTTGCTCAAGATCTAGCAGTCAATTTCAGAGAACAGACTGCTGGATCACACATCGGCAGGAAGAGAAATGTGCCTGTAATATATCCTAAATGTCCTGGTGCTATCCTAACACCGAAACACTGTGCATTTATGTGGCGACAGACTGATTGTTTTTGTTGGGTATGTGGTCATAGGGGATACCTCCTGTATTTTGCTATTTATGGGGTGCAATTCTGCCTGTAGGATTCCCTATGTTTTCTCTTGTTATCAATGTTTGAGCACACTGTGTATGTGCTGTGTTATTTGAGAAGGTAAAAACTTGACTTAATTTCCCACTTCTCTAGTCAGTCACACAACATTTAGCATGGGAACCTCTCTGTCTGTAAGAACTGGCAGAGGGAAATGCATGATTGGACATGCTACGAAAAATGGGTTCTATGCCTATCATGTGGAACGGCTAGGCTCATCCCATTTCTGGGTAGGTCTGCTCTTTTGGGTGGTATCACAGATGCAGATTGCATCACTGCCCCCCTTTAGGTCCGCCCTCTCCCATCCTCATTTATACACCTCCCTATTTTGGGAGGTATGGGCTTGGAGGGGTATGTTAATATAAACATTACTAGGAGGATGAAGAAACACACAAATGGTTTTAAAAACACTCAAACAAATGGGAAAACAGGACACATATAATTAGAATATAAGTGGGAGATGAGATTGAACACAGGCTGCAGTTATAGATAGTATATTTGATACAACCATTACTTAATAAATAAATGTCCGGTGTAAAGGAGCTTCCTGTACCCCGGCTGGGTACCTCCGCCAAGGACCACTTCCTAGCTGGAACAGGGGACAAACCTCAGCACTCCTGCCCCTAGTTGCCGTGACTTGACTGGGATCCTGGAACCACTCAGTCCTTGAACTGACTGGAGGAACTCGCTCTATCCACTCCCAGGCACTGGACGACACTCAGTCCTGGGAGCTCTAGTCCTTACAAGTACTTTCCCAGTTTAATTCTTCACACTGGAACAAGCTGGAGTAGTGATTAGCCCTTTCCCCTCCAAGTAATCAAGATGACACATAGTTCTGGGAGTACAAGCTGGAATCATTTAATCTGGCCAGACGGCCTGCTTTTGTACACTTCAGAGTCACAGCAAACATGCCCAGGACACTCCTACACAAAACAGGGTTATCCCTTCCCTGTGCCTGAGAGAAAATTTCAGTCAGGAACTGTACAAACTCAATTATCTCCAGGCACAGAAAACACTCAATTTATAAAACACCCCAAAATACACATAAAATACACAAAAACTCCACAAAAGTTCCATCCTCTGATAGCCCAGATCTGGGTGACCAACATATCCAAAACGCACCCAGATCGGTTCAGGGGTTCGGGATTTTCATAGAAGTCAATTATTTGACCGACTGTGCACATGGTCCTATGCCCAAAACAGTTCCATGAAATCATGGCTAGCGGTCGGTCTAGTTCAGTACTTTAAAAACAAACATAATCAATAGTCTGGAGCTTGTTCACCTTGTTCATGAGAACGTTTCCACCGAACAGTGCCCTTCTAAGTGATGTAGAAGCAAACGCAAGCGATGCTGGAAGTCCAGCCGTGTTTGGGAGTTTCTTTGTCCGATTTCAGTTCCATGAACTCGACGACCAAACACAGCTGCCTGCGTTCATGCAAACAAAATGACCGCCACCTCGTGGTCGTTCATGTGAACAGCGGCCACCCAGATGAACATTTAAAACACTGAGGTGGAACGTGTTACAAACTGTCAATTAGGCTTAACAAGATCCCGGGTGGTCCATGGTGTGTGCACCTGTTCAGTTCTCGAACAGAATAGAGAAAGGGCACAAACAAAGTATTTAATGAGGTATAGTCTTGAGGCAGGAGGCTGGCAAGCAGGCTCCTCCAGGAGCTTGTGGCAAACTCACGTGGGAAGGGGAGTTTGTCACATGCAGGTTATGCAGGTATGCTGGGATAAAGTTAGTCATCACCTTATTAGTAAAGTGATGGATCATGTTAACACAGGTAACAAGTAGATCCCATGTCATGTTTAATTAGCTATAGGATACATGTGTTGTGTTAAATTATTTTATACCGTTAAAAATGTTTAGTTAATATTTTTGTTATACATTTTAATATCTGTATTAGAATGCATTAGGCATTTTTTTGCATGATTTACAGTCACATTTTCTGACTTCTCTGACATTCTAATATAAAACACAAATTTACAGATGATCCCATTCTGGGCACAGAGCTTTTAAAGGGAGCAAACTCAGTCAGACTAACCAAGAGAAACCCTTAACCCCTTAAGGACACATGACATGAGTGACATGTCATGATTCCCTTTTATTCCAGAAGTTTGGTCCTTAAGGGGTTAAAGGACCACTATAGGCACCCAGAACACTTCAGCTCAATGAAGTGGTCTGGGTGCAAGGTCCCTCTAGTTTTAACCCTGCATTTAAAAACATAGCCGTTTCAGAGAACCCAACCTCTAGTGGCTGTGAAAATCACTATGAGAAGACGCTGGACGTCCATAGGCAAGCACTGAGTAATGCTTTCCTATGGGCGTTTTGAATGCGCGCGCTGGAGAAAGGTAAGTGGCTGAAGGATGGCCCTGAGGGTGGGGGAGACCTAATGACCCTATAGTGCCAGGAAAACAAGTTTGTTTTCCTGGCACTAAAGTGGTCATTTAACGCTCCCATTAGGGGGGAAGGAGGAGATCGGCTGGGCAATAAAAATTTGTAAGGCAGGTAAAGACCTCAGACACAAGAAGTTCACAATTTACTATTTTACAAAAAACAGATAACTAGCATTTTAACTTCGCTTTTCAATGCCATTTGTCTAGATAAAGCTCCAATTCTGCCCTTAACCCAGTCTAAAACAATTGTACTTTTAAAACTGGACAAGGATCCTACCTTGCCAACCTCTTACCGGCAAATCCCTTAATGAAATAATGATTTCCAATTTCTCACTAATCACTATCAAATACATTACAACAGCTCCTCTCCACTCTATTTTATATGCTCAACAGTTACGATTTACTAGGTGCAGATAGTCCATACAGGAAATACGGACGGCAATTGGTGCCACCTTCCTATATAACAACCACTTGGTTAAACGGGCGGTTTTACTTTAGCCTAGACACCCAAAGAGCCATTGACCGGGTTGCTTGGCCTCCCCTCTCTATACCAAAATTCTTCTAACTCACGAGGGCCCTATACACTGAATAATTCACTAAAATAAACATTAACAGCTTAGACTTAGAAGACAGAAGTGTGAAACAGCAGTGCCCCTCATCTCCCATTTTAGTTAACTTAGCCTTGATCACCTTATCAGATACATTTATTTTTCCATGAACATCCAGGGAATCAAATTGGGCTCCTTTACAATTAAACTTACAGGCTTTGTGGACGATCTCTTACTTTATATTACAAATTCAGGTGCATTCCTGCACTAGGTTTCTGGAGTGTATCCTTTTTCTGTTTTCTTAGAGTTGGTGCAATGTCTCTTAACTTACATTAGTAAGGGTTTTGGAGGATTTAAACTTTTTTGATCTGGTGTGCTTTGAGATTTAAACGTTTAGATGTGTTATTTGTGTACTGTGTTATGATATTTCATGGTTTAGATCTTATGAACTTAAGTACCATATCCTGCACTTTGCTGTTTCAGAATAAAAAAAAAAATAGTTCAATATATATATATTAATTGAACTATCACTTGAAAGGAAAATGTGATGAAGTACAAATATATGGCCAATGCATTACTAATACCTAGCCTTTTATTACAGATGGAGATGGTTATCAAACAATGGCGCTTACTTTAACATCTGAAGGTTTATGTTAAAGCTTTAAAATTAGAAAGCTTAACTTGATGGATACAAATGCAAAAAGATAAGTCCTGTGTTCACTCTCATCACTACTGGGCGGCAGCAATGACTACAGTACACATCAGCCCCAATATATAGTAAAAACCAAAGGAAAAACAAGTTACCTGCGCTCTCTCCTTAATCCCTATGTATTTTTAAACAAATGGAGGTTTTTAGTTACCTCCAATGGCCATGAGAGGGTAAGCCCACCTGCCAGCGTCAAGGCAGACCCCCCTAGGTGGGTCCTAACTCTAAACATTCACCTTGCTTCCTTGAGCCTCTGGAAAAGACATCTCTAATGAGACAGAAGGGGGTATTTTTTTTATATACACCCCTATACATTTATTATAGGTGAATGTTTAGAGTTAGGACCCACCTAGGGTCTGCCTTGGCGTAAAAATACATAAGGATTAAGGAGAGAGCACAGGTAACTTGTTTTTTCTTTGGTTTTAACTTGATGGATGAGGGTCTCTTTTCAGCTTAGTAACTATTTAATAAGAAGCCAACTTGAAAGAAGATGGGCAAAACATTTCACTATCTCTCACCACCTGTAGGCACCGATTGGAGGAAAACCTATAATAATTGTTAATTAGTACTTTACCACTCTAAAGCTGGAAAAAACAATTAGCTAGACGTTGCAAAGAAAAAATAGAAAATTGAATAAAAAATAAATTACACAAGAAAACAGAGGACTCTTGTCCATACCTGAAAGGAAGCAAACTAATGCAAGTAATTAAAGGATATGTGAGACAGAAGCGTCTCCAGTGTGCCACTCAGTATATGAAAAATGTTACACCAGGAGGTTATTATTTTTGTGCATATCCACCACATATGATAAAATGTTGTACATTCTCCACATCCTCTTGGACACATCTGTTTTTGAACATATGAGAAAGACAGACTGGGTCTAAGTACCACCTGGATAAACATTCCGTTTTCCTTGATTGTGGCACACTTTGATAGTTTATAGTAATTAGCAAATATATTTTGTCCATGTGTTATCATCTAGTTCTCTTCCAATATCATGTTCCCATAGATTTTGCAATCTCATCTTCCCTCTAGGGAAGATGTTGAGGGAAGCAAGGAATGTAATGTATATTTTTTTTCAAGTCAATCCATAATAAGTTTAATATTTTTAGTGGCCTGCAAAATTCCTCTTCATCGTCAACCCAATAAAACGTTAAAAATGAAATTTCAATGTCTGAGCAAGTCATGCAGAGCTGTATTATAGTATAGGGTCAGGAACAACCAAGCCCTCTAAGTTTCTTGGATGGAAAACAAAGTTTGTAGACAATCTGGCTCTTTTGCCTGCCCACAGAAATATTAGCATACTACAAGAGATTGCCAAGAAGTATGTTTGTATTGCAGCGGTTCCCAAACTGTGTGGGAGCCTCGAGATATTTTTCCAGTGCTATGATCATAGCACCGGGAACTGTGCCTCCCTCTCCCCTGCCAGCTCTGCAGGACCATAGGGGAGATCAGAGATCTCCCTATCCGGCCCACTAGCACTGCAATGCTGACAGCCGGCAAGGGAAGGATAGAGGACCCGGGGAGCTCTAATTTGCAGCTACACCTAGTTCTCCCCTCGCGAGCTCAGGCCGTTGCCGTGGTTACCACGCTACGAATCTCGCGAGAGTGAACTCTAGCAGCTCCTGGGGCTGCTGGAATTCACTCTTACCACTGGGACCACCAGGGCTTCCCCACCAGACCACCAGGGATTGCAGGAAATGTCCCCCTTCCAAGGCAAAGATAAGCAGGGAGAGACGATATAAAAAGTATTATTTTTTAATAAAAAAAAAAAATATATATATTCATGAATTTGCACTCCCACCCCCACAAACCCCATACACACACACACAATTACCCATACACACACCATTTTCCCCCATACACACACAAACACTGCCCCCATATACACAATTACCCGCATACATACACACTGCCCCCCCACGCACACTGTACCCCTCATGCACGTACCCCTCATAAACACACTCCACCACTCACACACACACATATTGCACACTACTGCCCCTATCCTCTTCAACAGCCCCTATCCTGGCAGATCCCATATTCTTAAACAGTTTTACTACTTATTCTGGGAGGGCACTACAGCACTACTGGCACCATAACCATTGCAAAGTGCTGTATTGTTATTGTGCCTGGATTGTTTCTTTAAATAATCTACCAATGCCCCTCCCAAGATTAGGTTCTCTATCTGCACTTGAACGGCAAGCATTTCTGCTGAACAGGGGCCCAGAATATACCGCTGCGTTGTACATATATACAACCTAAAAAGATTTTTTTTACTTGGGGCACCTTGGAAAAATATTAAAATATTAAAGCCACCTTGAACTTAAAAAGTTTGAGAACCACTGGTGTATTGCAAAAACTAAGCATTGAAGATTATTGCACTTTATCAATACACTAACTATATAATTAGTGCAGTTATTATATAATTTATAATGGTAGAAAACAAAGCGCTATTGACTATTTGTTTCAATGTAGAACTGCAACAATGTCTGCAACATAATTTACTGTAACTGCACCAATTGTTTGAATTACAGTACAGGCAGCACATTAAGAGTTTATATTATTTTCACCACGGCAATGGATTAAGATACATATATGTTTACTTTGGAGGGTACTGGTTGTTCTCTCGCATTTGCGCACTGAGAGGAGAGATGATAGTGAGATGATATGTCTATAAACAGACTTATGTTTGATTATTTGTGATTTTAACTGTCTCGAAAAAAATCTGGAAAGGTTTTGCAAATGAAACCTTGACTTTTCTTACTCAAAGAACCAGAGTGCCAATATCATATTGAAATGCATAGATTAATAGATTAATAGTGTTGTGCTGAGCTCCTGGGAAGGACATATTTTGAAGTCAGATTTCAGGGCACTTTTTAGATTTGTGTTTATTTGTGTGACTTGTATGTATATATACACATACATACACACACATGATTCATTCATACAGCGTTTCAGACATTGGGATTTCAGACAAACCACCAATCACTCAACATTCGGATGAATCACAACTCATTTGATACATAATGCACAAGTCTACATTATAGCATCACCCCTTTGTCACAATTTTCTAACAGGCAATCTCATAACGTTAAAGGGACACTATAGTTACCAGAACAACTACAGCTTATTGAATTTGTTCTGGTGAGTAGAATCATTCCCTTCAAGCTCTTTGCTGTAAACACTGTCTTTTCAGAGAAAATGCAGTGTTTACATTACAGCCTAGTGATAACTTCACTGGCCACTCCTTAGATGGATGTTAGAGATACTTCCTGAGTCATGGCTGCCTATAATGCATCAAAACATTCAGTGTCTCCACCCTCTGCATGCAGACACTGAACTTTCCTCATAGAGATTCATGGATTCAATTCATCTCTATGAGGAGATACTGATTGGCCAGGGATGTGTTTGAATTGTCTGGCTTTGCCCCTGATCTGCCTCCTTGTCAGTCTCAGCCAATCCTATGGAGAAGTACTGTGATTGAATCAGGTCACCACTTCTGCTGATGTCAGCAGGCAGTGGGAAGGTCTAAAGGAAACCGGGACAACATAAGCAGCTGCATAACTTGAATACAAGTAAGATTTTACTATATTTAGGGGGACATGAGGGTGATAGGGGGGCTAGATGGTGGTTTTAACCCTATAGGGTCAGGAATACATGTTTATGTTCCTGACCCTATAGTGCTCCTTTAAGAAACATATATGAGTATCTCTCCTTGCTATATATATAAAGAAGGGACAGGTTTTGCTAAGTAGAACCTTTGCTTACCCCTCCCAATAACCAGACCACCAGCGGCGATGTCACCATTGGGGTTTTTTGCAAATTAAGCAAGATGTTGACAGTGCCTCTTTAATATCTTAATCATTCCGGTTAAAATGACATTCTAGACTGCATTGCTGGGGTCTAACTTACTATAAAGCTTCCTCCCTTTCTCCAATGCATTCTCCCTGACCTCAGCAAAAACGTAATGTAACATTATTAGAGTTAAATTAAAGTTTCTTTTGAGATCCGGTATAACAGGTCAATGACATTCTGATTATATAAAGATAAAAAACAGCATGAAAATTTATCTGCATCAATTACTGACAATAAGAATATGTCAAAGGGAATTGTAAGAATGCAATTTTATTTCATATGAATATAAGTGAAATACTAAGAGATATCAGGAAATAGTTAATTTAAAATGTATAGATTTGTAACACCTATGGCAACTTTGAAAATTATAGCCTCTATTTAATATTTTTTGGATACGTTTTTCAAATGCTTTAATATTTTTTAGTAAACTTTTAAAATGACTCAATATTTAAAAATATTTTAATATTTTGATAGTTTTTGATACACAGATTATTTTTTTATAAATGATGTATTTTTAATATTTTAAAAAATAATAATTTGAAAAGCTTATCTAAAACAAAAATCAAGACCTATATGTTATAATCCAAACAAAAGACAACACTATATTTCCAAATACAGTAAAATATTCACTGCACTCTATGACGCACAATGTTAATAAAAAAAAATAAAAAAAATAAAAATTATATATATATATATATATATATATATATATACACACATATATAGGGGATTTAAAAAAAAATGTCTGCAGCTATTGGTCCACTGCCCTACTCAAAAGGTTATGTTGCCTCTTACCTATACTGTTTTTTTTTATGGCCATATACCAACAAGGTGTACTGAAAGTAATATACTATCCTCCAATTGCATTAAATCTCTCCTAGTGGTATTTATATAGCAGCAATAGAAGCTGAATAACAAAGCAGAAGTATACCTACAGTATTTGGAGCTCAGGGTGAATTTGTACTTTGGAACCCTCCTTTGACACTTCTAGCACCATAGTCACCAGGGCTTCAAGAAGTGGTTATATTACAAGTGGGTTTGGGATTCAAAGGCAACCCGATCCAACTGGTAAAACATGATTTGTATTTATCTCTTTTTTTTGTTCCCCACTTGTATCCTCTACCCAATTTGTGCCCATTCTATTTAGTCACCAAATCGCTTTGTCTGTCTATGGTCTCAACTTTGTCCATGCTCTCATTCTTTGCTCACCACCCTGCCCCATATTCAAGCTGTCTACCATCCTATTATCTGTCTGTCAAGCTCTCCATTCTCAGATTACCCACTCCCATTCCGCATTCTCTTCCTCAACCCCCCTATAACACTACTGTGCCTTCTGTATCTCTCCTACTGTGATTGTAGCATGGCCAAGCAATACTGCCATGTTGTGGGTCTTGTTAGCCCAATAACGCAAATCTGATTATTTTTATCCTCTGGATTCCACTTTGGCTTATGATTCGATTATGCTGACCTCTGTGTTCATTATATTTGCCTTGTCTACTGTTTACTCTTACCCTTGACCTTGGCTTTCTCTCTAACCATTCATTCATTAAACCCAACCACTCTAAGAACTAATAATATGGACAGTATTCTTGCTATGCCAAATAAAACAGTCATTTGCAGTGGTGGCTGGTAAAGTCTTTAGATAGTGGGGCACTAGGCATCTGTTTAGTAGATATACCCCAATGAAAACGTGCTTGTATTTAATTTTGCATTTTTTTCATTGGGGTTAAACACAGAAACATAGAATGTGACGGAAGATAAGAACCATTCGGCCCATATAGTATGCCCAATTTTCTACATACTTTCATTAGTCCCTCACCTTATCTTATAGTTAGGATAGCCTTATGCCTATCCCACACATGCTTAAACTCCTTTACTGTGTTAACCTCAACCACTTCAGCTGGAAGGCTATTCCATGCATCCACTACCCTTTCAGTAAAGTAATACTTCCTGATATTATTTTTAAACCTTTGCCCCTCTAATTTAAGACTATGTCCATTTGTTGTGGTAGTTTTTCTTCTTTTAAATATGGTCTACTCCTTTACTGTGTTGATTCCCTTTATGTATTTAAATGTTTCTATCATATCCCCCCTGTCTCGTCTTTCCTCCAAGCTATACATGTTAAGATCCGTTAACCTTTCCTGGTAAGTTTTATCCTGCAATCACTTGAACCAGTTTAGTAGCCATTCTCTGAACTCTCTCTAAAGTATCAATATCCTTCTGAAGACATGGTCTCCAGTACTGCGTACAATACTCCAAGTGAGGTCTCACCAGTTTTCTGTACAATGGCATGAGCACTTCCCTCTTTCTACTGCTAATACCTCTCCCTATAAAATACTTAAAAGTATTCTGCTAGCATTTCCTGCTGCTCTATTACATTGTCTGCCCACCTTTAAGTCATTAGAAATAATCACCCCTAAATCCCTTTCCTCAGATGTTGAGGTTAGGACTCTATGAAATATTCTGTACTCTGCCCTTGTGTTTTTACGTTCAAGATGCATTATCTTGCACATTTCCACATTAAATGTCAGTTGCCACAACTCCATTTTTCTAGTTTACCTAAATCATTTGCCATTTGGCTTATCCCTCCTGGAACATCAATCCTGTTACATATCTTAGTATCATAAGCAAAAAAGACATACCTTACCATCAAGACCTTCTGCAATATCACTAATAAAAATATTAAAGAGAATGGGTCCAAGTACAGATCCCTGAGGTACCCCACTGGTGACAAGTCCAAGCTTTGAATATATTCCATTAACTACAACCCTCTGTTGCCTGTCACTCAGCCACTGCCTTAACCATTCAACAATATTGGAATCCAAACTTAAAGATTGCAGTTTATTGATAAGCCTTCTATGTGCAACAGTGTCAAAAGCCTTACTGAAATCTAGGTAAGCAATGTCTACTGCACCACCCTGATCTATAATTTTAGTTACCCAATCAAAAAAATCAATAAGATTAGTTTGGCATGATCTCCCTGAAGTAAACCCATGTTGTCTCTGATCTTGAAATCCATGTGTTTTTAGATGTTCAACAATCCTATCATTTAACATGGTTTCCATTACTTTCCTCACTACTGAAGTAAGGCTTTCTCACCTATAGTTGCCAGACTCCTCCCTACTACCTTTCTTGTGAATGGGCACAACATTCGCTAACTTCCATATATGTGTATATCTAAAAACACCTTGCAAAAAACTGCAGATCTATTGTCTGCAGTCTTTGCAAGCCCTCCCCTTTACAGCCCAAACTTTACGCGGCTGTCCAATCACAGACTTCACAATACAATTATAATTATTTGCAGGTCCGGTAATTCTGGGCAATTGCTGTCTATAAAGTTTAGTTCCACTGAGCTAAACAACCAGGAAGTAACAGGATTAATTGTCTGATTCACAGCCGATAGGGGTATAACAAGGTAACCCGCACCCCCTATTGTAATCTCAAGCTTGCCTGGCATGATGAATCATATTTTATTTTAGACCAAGTAGATGGCATGCACGTTGTTTTCCCTTGGAAAAGATGGAATCAGGATGAAGTATGGGAGTAAGGTAGGCAGGCAGAGGAAGTTTTATGATCTGGGCAATGTTCTGCTGGGAAACCTTGGGTTCTGGAATTCACATGGATTTTATTTTGACACGTACAACCTACCTAGAGATTGTTGCAGACCACTTAACTCAACAGAAAAATAATTAAATAGGGCTATTGTCAAAGTTCAACTCACCAACATGCAGGCTAGAGGGCAACAATATCTTACACTGTAACAGAATGTAAACTGTCCCTTAGATAGTACATAATAGACTTTACAGAGAGACAAGCGTAAACGGAGATAGAGTAAAGCAAAGGATTGTGGGGAAAAAGTCAAAGGATACCAGAGATCAAAATAATGATTAAAAGCTAATTCAAAATTAGAAAAGCAAACCTAAACTCAAAATGCACTGTCGTAATATGACAATTACTCAATGTAATTACTAGTAGAGTTGAGCGAACCCGAACTGAAAAGTTTGGGTTCGTACCGAATATTAAATTTTTTGGACACCGGACCCGAACACGGACATATCACTGTATGTTCGGGTTGGAGTTCGGCGATTTAATGACGCGTTTTGAAAGGCTGCAGGGCAGCCAATCAAGAAGCGTTTGACTCGTGTGCCCTTAGAAGTAGAGTTGAGCAGACACCTGGATGTTCGGGTCTGGCAGGTTCGGCCGAACTTTGAAAAAAAAGTCCAGGTTCGGTCTCGAACTTGACCCTGAACCACAATTTTGCAGCCCTCTAGCCCTTTCCAGGAGTTTTTTTAGAGCCATTTTTGTTTCCAAAGGTTCGGGTCAAGTTCAAGCCCGAACCCGGACTTTTTTTCAAAGTTCGGCCGAACCCACCGGACCCGAACATCCAGGTGTCTGCTCAACTCTAGTTACTAGTCACTGCAAGCCTGGAGATTCCATGGCACACTCACCAAGGGTCAATATCTATATGCCAATGGCTAGTAGTTATAGTGATAAATTACACAGTAATTAAAATACATATAAGGAAGAAAGGCACTCTTTAGCAACTATCACATTACATTTTCCTAAGTGAATTTAGTATGAGACTTGTCCAAAGTAATTATTCCCTGAAACATATAATTTATGAGACAGTTTGTTGCAACATTTCCCTGTGAGATGAGACTACGGTGACTTTTTATTATTATATTGTAGCAGTTCATTCTTCGGCATTAAGTTGGGACTATCTTTACTACTGAACAATTGATGATTTGGCAGACTAAAATAGTAGTGATTGTCAACAGCCCAGCATGGTTCATGTGTGACAAATTGCTTCAGTTGTCTAAAAGGAATGATATGTTGAAGATCCAAATAGATGTGAAATAACTTGCTTTGACATCCTGCACTGGTGTTTTCAGCAAACTCTGTCTTTGTGCAGGAAATCAATAGCTTCAATATGTGAATTGATTTCACAAGTAGTTTGACAAAAAATGTATCTGACTTTGTGTTATTACTAAACTGCTTCTTATGATATTTTTGAAATATTGAACATATTGATGTATCCTTTGTTCTAACTTTTAGACAGATAATGCTTTTTACTTTAAGTTAGATCTTTACTGATATATTATGCATGATGCTGGATGAAATGGAAAACACCTGGCTCACAGGATGCTGAGCCATATTGTTAAAGTATATTTTGCAATAGTTACCCTATATTGACTAGATTTTTGCATATGATTGTTTCTTGTTCATTTCTCAAAATTTAATGTTTTATTTAGGAAGACTGGTGTTTTTCCATGTGATGGTTTGGCCAAACAACGTTCATGTAAAAATATTTGGGGAAACATTCAGGTATGCTAAAACAAATAGGGAATAAGAGCACTTAGTGTGCCACAAGGCAAAAATGGCTCAAATATTGCCTAGCCCAGGGGTAGGCAACCTTCACCACTCCAGATGTTGCAGACTACATTGCCCCTAATGCTTTGCAAGCATTATGGGAGATTTAGTCCACAAAATGTGGAGTGCTAAAGGTTGCCAATCCCTGGCCTAGCCTAGTGGCTACGCAATATAAGTCATATTTGTGAATTCAGTGTTATAGAATATAAATACTGTATGACAAATTTGCATGGATTGAAAATAAAAAAAAAGCTAAGAAGGAGAACCTGCATCTGATCATCAGGTTCTCCCAAATGGGTTTGTGGAGGTAGCAGGAAGCACAAGAATCAGCCATGTAGAGTGTCACCACTGTAATGAAAGGCATTTGAAAGAATTGGGGAGATGCAAGAGTAACCTAATTTGAAATTATTGTGTTTTTTTTCTTTATTACATTCCAAATTTTATAATATTTTTATACATTTTTAAATAACTTCGAAGGGAGAGGTAAGCAGATGAGTATGCTTTAAAAGACCACTACAGTCAACCAGACCACTTAATCTCAATGAAGTGGTCTAGGTGCATGGTCAAGTACTTTTAACCCTTTGCCATTTTGTAAAATTGGCAATGTTTACATTGGAGGGTTAAGCAAGCCTGTAGTGGTTGTCTTCCTGACAACCACTAGAGGCTCTTCTGTTTTCATAACCGAGTAAAACTCGGTCCTGCAATCAAATATTGCTGATAGCAAAATTTGATTGAAGGAGCATGGCATTTTGCTGTACATGCGCAGCAGAATTTGATTGAAGGAGCGTGGCATTTTGCTGTACATGCGATCTCTCCAAATACATGCTTTCTATGAGAAGCATTGGATTGGACGAGATAGTAGGTCACGTCAGCATGCTTGCTGACCTCATCAGAGGCAGGGCTGGGGGCAGCAGGAATGGAGTCCCAGTGCTGGAAATGAGGTGAGTAATATATATTTAACTTAATTTTTACAGGGCAAAGGCGAGTGGACAGTTTGCACATTGCAAGAAGGGAGCCTATAGTCCCAAAATAAATGTTATTTTTGGGAATATAGATTCATTTTAACTATTAAACCGAGGAGAAGGGTAACCCAACAGAGATATTGAACTTAAGGAAAACTATTTTCCCCATCAGTTGCAGAAACATTTGTGAGTCTTGTAAATTCAGAATGTTCCATGAAGAAAAACACACTTGCTCACAGTGGTCGGTGGACAACCAGACTGAGAACAGGCCACACAATCTTCTTCTCATCCCAGTAGCTCAGACGGTCATTGGTAGGAGGCAAAACACATTCAGACAGGTACACTTTGACAGTTTTAGAGGCACCAATCTGTTTTAGCTGCTTGCTGATTCACTTTCTCCTCCAAACTGCAAAAACCCTCAATTCAAACCACACATGCTAACCTCTGCTGTGTTGGGATTGCGTTGCTGCTAGCCACTGACAATATGTTAGATCCAATATTGAATAAGAGGTGAAGGTAAACACACTATTCTTGAATACCACCCCATGATGCAAATCCAGATCTGGAGCTGGTAAATCCCAACTGCAGCCCTTCCTCAAGCCATGACCAATTATTAAAGGGACACTATAGTCACCAAAACAACTTTAGCTTATTGAAGCAGTTTTGGTGTATAGATCATTTCTCTGCAGTGTCACTGCTCAATTATCTGCCATTTAGGAGTTAAATCACTTTATTTATGCACCCTAGTCACACCTCCCCGCACGTGACTAGCACTAAACACTTCCTGTAAAGAGTCAGCTAATGTTTACACTTCCTTCATGGCAAATTCTATTTAATTTAAAATGTATTCTCCCCTGCACTGTTGATAGCTAGCTAGACCCCACAGAAGCATTCTGTGTATGATTAAAGTTCACTTTAGAGAGCAGGCAATAAGAACTTTCAAAGTAAGTTACATCTAATTGAAAGTGAAACCATTTTTTGTCATGCATGGTGTGTGAGTCACAGCCAGGGGAGGTGTGACTATGGCTGCATGGAAAGAAACAAAAGGGATTTAACTCCTAAATTGCAGAAATTTGAGCAGTGAGACTGCAGGATAATGATTTATACACTAAAACGGCTACCTTTAGCTAAAGTTGTTTTGGTGACTATAGTGTCCCTTTAAGGCTCCTATGTTGGTTTACTGTTTTCTGAATTATTGATTTCAAGGAGATACAAATGTTCCATGAGCCATCCAGTTTAGGAATACATTCTGTTCTAGGTATTGGTTTTCATTAAGCAGTTATTCATGCTGATGAGGAAGGATAAAGTGATATGTTTCATCACATCCATACATCTCTGGTGTACATTCCAGCTGTATCTGAGCCACTGACTATTTGCAATAAGAGACTATAGAGGGCATATATCCTGCATATTAAAGAGGTTTCTTTGATTCCTTGTCTAGTCTATTCTAGGAAGTAATTCACACCAACACCAGGCAAAACACTCAATCAGGATGGGATCATCACAAATGTTTGTGGTTTCCAAAGGGACGTCAACAAGATTAGAGACAAAAAAAAAATTTGGAGGAGAAAAATAGGTAAAACATCTGAGGTAATGGGATTGCAAAGATGATAAGGCGGCATACTTAGGGGAAGAGAAATATCTTATTTATTGCCAAGTTTAAAAGGGTATATATGCATTTGTAAATATGTTCATTTGTATGATGCTTTTTTACTTTAAGAACAAACTGTGACTCAGTTTGTTTGCAAACATATCCCTTTAGATATTTATTGTAGTTGATATTCAAGGTACTGAACAAAATATGAATTACTCTACAGTTTTATTATAACTAGAATATGTGCCAAGTGACCACCTTCATGGTGGCATTCCTCCTAGTGCTTCACAATTTCTGATAACAGCAATTATCTTCCAATTGCAACATAATATCATGTGGTTGTCAAAACCTCGCTCCTTTGATGATCAATTCCCTTTGAAGCAATGAGAAACATAAACCAACAGATAGATGTGACCTTTGTCATGAACTGCATATATTAAAAGAGGGAGTTAGTGTTGTTTCTATCTTTACTTTATATAGGGAATTCATTATAGTAAACAGTGATGCAAACTATTCTGTTAAAAAAAAAAAAAAAATGCAAATGGGTGCTTAAAATTAACTTTCACCAATTAATGTAAGGTTATAATTTTAACCCCTTAATGACACAACTTAACTTTTCTTGTTTACACCTGTATGTCGAACACTATAGTGTTCCTGTCCCTAGTCATATTCAGGCCTTTCCAACTTTGTTTCCATTAAATTTAAGAAATGGGTGGTTTCCATTCGTATTGCCGAACGCGAGGCGGCGGCCATCTTGTTTTGTCGAACGCATTAGGCGGGGTTTGGTCGTCAAGTGCATGGAACTATAATCCGACACTCGATGGCACGAACACTGCTGAGACTTCCACTCATCCCTACGTTCGACTTCATTCGTCTGCGGAAAGCGGCATTCGGTGAAAACAAGAGACACTGGGTGAACATACCCACGAACAGTTTTTTCATCTATTTGGTTGGATTTTGGTACTCCCAAAAGAGAGCGACCACACAGCCTGATTCTCTGGAACTGTTTTGGGCATGGGACCATGCGTGCGGTCCATCAAAATATGACTCCCATTCCTGAACCCCTGAACTGATCTGAGCGATTTTTGGATATGTTGGTCACCCAGATCAGGGCTATCAGGGGATGTAATCAACAGTATTTTTTATTCTGAGATTCCGTGGAATTAGGCAGAAGTTTTAAAAGTTCTTATGAATATCAAGGGGTTAACTGGTTCTGTTGAAAGGCTAAATTTGGAGTGAGGTTGGAGCTGGGAGGTTGCTGTAGCTGAAATTAAGTTTGTAAGGAGGTAGAATTCCAGATGCTGAAGATATCTGGAGGTTGGAAGGAATGACTGGAGAAGCAGAGTTCCTTTTCATGGAGACTCGAGGGAGTAAGAAAGAATACAATGCCTTTATTATTTTCCTGTGACAGACGCCTACCCGATGCCCCGGGTAGATTAACTATTAGATCGTATCGCCAGGGGAAAATATCAAACCACCAGATATCTCTGCAGATTCCCCTGGATGAGGAGGCTTTCCCCAAGTCGGCCTTTGTCACCCTGTTTGGCCTGTACCAATTTAAGGTCATGCCATTCGGGATGAAAAACGCCCCAGCCATTTTTCAGCGCTTGCTGGATAAACTCCTCGATGACTTCCAAAAATTCGCCTGTGCCTAGCTGGATGACATTGCTATCTACAGTGAGTCCTGGGAGGAATATTTAGTTCATTTAGGGGCCGTGCTGGAATGGCCAAAGTCCAGTACCTGGGACACCGGGTGGGGTGTGGAAAACAGCGGCCCGAACCTGCTAAGGTTGAAGCAGTCGCTAAGTGGCCCACACCAAGACCCAAGTACTGGCCTTTTTAGGGACAACAGGGTATTATAGATGTTTTTGTGGCGTACTTTTGGGGTTCTATAAAAATTTGTTTTTTCTGCCTGGAGATAATTGAGTTAATACAGTATCTGACTCAATTATCTCCCAGGCAGAGGGGAAGGATTGTATGCTGTGTGTGGGAGAGTCATGCATTGGAACTGTTATTATTGGTCTGTAAATTTGTACCAAAGTTCCCCACAAGGTCCATGTGGAGTGCCCCTTGCATGGGGACTATCATAAAAGGCCAAGTGTGGCACCATTAAAATCAGTTCCACCTTTACCCTCAACATAGAGCCTCGCCTTGTGTTTGTAGGGACCTGCTATACAAGCTCTACCTGCTTATGTACTGTTTGGATTGATGCTTTGGGATACTTTAGCGCTCTTCACTCTAGGGGGAAAGGACATCTCTTGCGGCGGAAACCCCTCCACTAGCGGTATGGCAGTAACACTTCCAAAACATTGGATTGATAGGGAACAATCTGAAACTACCTAAGGTCTGTGGTTAGTGGTCCTTACATAAGAGCAATGTTAAATAGCTGCCCAAGTATTTCCTTCCCTGCCAAACTGGTTTAAGCCAGTCACACTACAGCACACACTCATCACCCCAGCAAGGAAAATATCGGGAATGGTCTCATCTGTCACAGAAATGTGTCAATTATACAAATCTGCATTTTACTTGTAGGAAACAAATTGTTACAATATAATGTTGTATAATAAATCAACACATTTAACCAGTTCCTCTAAAACAAAATTAGCTCTATTGAGTTATTCAAAAGCAGTGTTGGCGGCATTAGATGCACTGATGAGGAAAGACTAGTTCTGCTCCTTCATATTCATTTCAGAATATATAGAAACACAGGCTGATATTGGTACATATAATTGCTATGGGCTGACTGAGTCATCTGTGTTAACGATTATTACCTGGGAACTATTAAAGGCCATTAGATTTTTCAATAGTTTGTTGCCAGTGCCTGAAGCATTATCCATTATCTGAAAACAGCATTCATATCTGTTTGCTTTGAAACAGGTTTTAATTTTACTTACTGATAAAAAGTAAAGTGAATTATATTTTTGTAGAGTTATGATTAATCACATGATTCATAAAGTGGATTGCACACAGGAGCAGATAACCTCTGGCATCTCCGTTATCTCATTACCTTCACTGCACATATAAGCTAAAAGCAGCAGGCCTTGAACTCTGTAGACTTTTAAAATGAAATAGCCTTCTGTAGCATAACAAAAACAAAGAACTTTATAATTTCACACTTAGGCTTTTGTATGCCCTAGGCCAGTCAAGACCTTGGCAGAACTAAGGTAGAGGCAACAATGCTATGTAGATTTGCCCATCCTTGCAGGGTTGTATTTGTGAGTAGCATTGGAATTTTGACATATTTATGTATAGAGTATATCTGTGCATATGGGTACTTGTGTTAAGTGTTTGTATTTGAATAGTGTTTGCTTATAAATGCAGTTTCGTTTTAGTGTGTAGTGTTGGTGTTTGAATGAATGGGATTTTAAATCTAAATGAATAATTTAAGTGTTTGTATCCAATGTTTGCATTGATATGTCTTGATGTAATGTTGGCTTTTAAATAATAATAACAAAGTCTTTAACCATGAAAGGTACATTCAGATTACTCTGGTTTTCAAGTACTTCCTGGGGTTGTTACCTTAGCCCAACATCCAGGGGTTGTTACTATTGCCCAATTTAATGGTACTCATTTTATCTACCTCAGAAGGATGAAGTCAACCCTGTCAGGATTTGAACTTTATGACCCAAGGGTTGAACAGATTCTACTGATGATGCATTAGGGCTGCCATCAGAAATTGTGGGGCCCCTAACACAGCTCAAGGTCTGGGCCCCTGTGTGCCCGCCTCCAAGCCCCAACTCCAAATCCTGCCCACAGGAATACACACATACAGAAAGATACACACATACTAACAGACACAAATACTGAAACAGACATACACACATATAGACACATACACAGATACACACACACACACATACATACATACACAAATACATAATGGCATACATACACATACATACTGATATACATACATACAGACATACACACAGATATATATATATATATATATATATATATACATACACAGATACATACAGACATACTGACATACACACATACATACATATATACACACACAAACATACATACATACACACAGACATACATACTGACATACACACACAGAGACATACATACACATACAGACATACATACTGACATACACACAGACATACATATATATACACACACAAACATACATACATACATACACACACAGACATACATACACACACAGACATACATACTGACATACACACACAGAGACATACATACACATACAGACATACATACATACTGACATACACACACAGAAACATGCATAAACATACAGACATACATACTGACATACACACACAGACATACATACTGACATACATACATACAGACATGCACACACACAGACATACTGACATACACACACAGACATACATACAGATAGACATACTGACATACACACACACACAGACATACATACTGACATACATACAGACATACATACTGACATACACACACAAAGACATACATACTTGCAGACACATTTTTCCTCTCCTCTGCTCTCCCTCCGCTTTCCTCCCGCGCGCAGTAAGCTGGGAGGAAGTGACCGGCCGTCACTTCCTCCCAGCAGCCCTTGCGGTGTAGCCACAATTTGTTTTTTAAAGGGGCCCGGTCGCGCAATTACACGCCCGCAGCGCTGACCGGGCCCCTGAAGATATAGGGCCCATCGGGTGCCCTTAAATGCTTGGGCCACCTGATGCGCCCCGGTGCTGATGCACCTGCGGCAGTTTTGCCGCTCCACGTGGGGCTCGGGCGGCCGGGCCCCCCAGGGCCGCTGGGCCCGTGACAACAGTTATGGTTGTCACCCCCTGATGGCGGCCCTGTGCATTAGCCCACTGAGCTATCTCACTGGATATACTATTGGTGTTCGAGTGAAGTGTATATAATTTTGGAGTTTGAATGCGGGGATGTGTTTGTATGTAATATTTGTGTTAGATTGCAGGAGTGTGTTTGCATGTTGTGTTGCTATGTGATTGCTTGGATGTATGCCACATACATAAAAACTTACACATGTATGGGGGGGAAGACCTCATGGGAGACAATTTCTAGTGTATAGATGGTGATAAACAAGAGCTACATACCAGTTAGCATATAACCCTTCCTGCTTCCGTCTCTGTAGTCCTTATAGTAATTGGAAGTAGATATCAGTATATCACTATACACCATCTGCCTGTGTTACAACATGGTGAATCTTGCCTCCCTCTCTAACACTGCCACCATAGGCCCAGATATATTTGGTTGGCAGGACTGTACCGCGTCCTTCAACTATAGCCACTACACTATAAACTTATGGTGCTTAGATTGTCTCTTTAATCAAATTATATTCAACTGTACAATAGATACTAACATACAAACTTCTACAAACACATCCATCCATTGCTTAATAATTGTACGAACTTTGACTTTTTGCCATATGCTATTTTGTAAAGCTTTTATTCATTTGTTCTTTGTCTCAGTCATAAAAGCATTTTAGGCCAAAACATCCACTCTTTTCCTAACTGATAACTGCAAGTAATAGGAATTGTGCTTTGGAGAAGATAAAGAATACAATCAATCAATTCCCCTTTTGTGCAATGTCTTCTTTGGTAGCTGTTGACATGAACACAATTTGTCCTGGTAGAAATGTTATTAATTAAATACTCTATTTTTTATGTATTTTTTGTTTCTTCTGGCATTGAAAAGGAGCAGCATAAAAGCAATGATACCGCATGTTATAAAGTCACTGATCTTTTTCTACGTGTGTATTTTATTATGCCTTAAATACTGTTAACAAATTGTCAGAAAATAACAAGACAATGCAAGTACTTGTGAATGTAATTGGATTTTAGTTGCAGAGATACTAGTCAATGAAATGTACATCACCCCTCTTAATACGAAACACCCAATGTAATATGAGATGTTACCCTTCTCTAACTACCCTTTACCCTAACTACTTCTAACATTATCTTTAACCCTGCATGCACTATATATGCATTTTCCTTCTTTTTTTTGTGAGGGGAAGGAAAATGCATATATAGTGCATGCAGGGTTAAAGGGACACTCCAGGCACCCAGACCACTTCTGCCCATTGGAGTGGTCTGGGTGCCAACTCCCACTACTCTTAACCCCGCAACTGTAATTATTGCAGTTTTTTAAACTGCAATAATTACCTTGCAGGGTTAACTCCTCCTCCTCTACTAGACAGCCACTAGAGGGCACTTCCTGTGCTATAGCATCGCTAGACGTCCTCACGCTATGTGAGGACCTCCAGCGGCACTGTAATCCCCATAGGAAAGCATTGAAAGCATTTTCAATGCTTTCCTATTGGGAGGTCTAATGCGCAGTCGGTCTCCCCCGCTGGCTGATGGCGGGGGAGGAGCGTGGGCGGACCCTGGACCAGCACCAAGGGACATCGGTGCTGGACTTTGGTAAGTTACTGAAGGGGTTTTCACCCCTTCAGCAACCTGGGTTGGGGGTGGGAGGGAGAGGGGACCTGCAGTGCCAGGAAAACTGATTGTTTTCCTGGCACTGGAGTGTCCCTTTAAAGATAATGTTAGAAGTAGTTAGGGTAAATGGTACTTAGAGTGTGTCTTTAGTGTGCGTCTGAGTGAGCATAATCCAATTAAGGTATGTGTTAATTAGTTTATCTATTGTGAATTAGCACTTTGTGTTGGCCAACGCTCTCTATTTTCCATACTCAACTTCTCATGTAGACAGATTAAACAGCCCGTATAATAGGATACTTCTACGTTATTTTTTATTGTTGGTACGAATATGGTTATTTTGAGACTGCTATAACATTCAGTTAAACATGCATCTATATTTTTTTTTTTAAGGTAGCTATGACATTTTGCTTGTGTGTGAACCTATAGTATGAGGAACATTATTAACCAGGTGTGCTTTTCCATCAACTCTATACCCAGTGCATAGCAAAATAACAATTAGGAATGAGCTTTCATATCTACAACCACGATTGAAGTGATTGCTAAAAGGATTTAAAATATATACAATAAGGAACATCACAAATCATCAGAGAGCTAACATTAAGCAATTCTGCTTTTGAGTCTTTCTTCTTCAATTTTGTACTCATAACCACTGATTTTAGTGGAATTTTTCAACAAAGTTTATCCTTTATTTTAATTTGCACAACAATAATATATATGCTTGATAGTCCTCACATTTTTTTTTATGGTTTAAAATTATTTTTTATATTATACAAGGTAGTCTCACACTGAAAAAAAAAAAGAAATCTCAGATTATAAAAAATATCACACAAATATCAGTTCAGCAATATGTAGAAAATAAGATACTGGATATGAAATTAAAATTTTCACACATGAAAGTCACCGAGTGTCATGTCACACTTCCAGAAATATAATTTGTGTTTCCATCAAAAGTAAAGTATGCCTTCATTCAAACACTGAATATATGGATGCGTTTTACAGATTTAGCTTACATTCATTTGGGTGTTAAGATGAATATCAAATGGGATGTCCCACAAAAAACAACCTAACTTAACATTATAAGTTTGATTACTGTGGCGGAACAAATCGTTATGCTTTGGACAAAGTATCTGACTGTTATAAACTTTATACCCTTGGGGGTTATTCTATCTGAATCACCCTGGTTCTCTTTTATACAGACCGAAAACTGACCACCACCTTGGCTTATTAACCGCAAAGGAACTAATTAATTTGTGTGTTCCCCTGGGTGGCAACCATTCATATAACCGAATACATGCTCTAGTGAATTGCTCCCATTTTCTCTCCCGAATGCAGGCAGCGGGACAAGGTCGTCGAACATCTTGAACTCGTTTCGGATACCATGTCTTGCGAACCTCAGAAAAACTATACCGCCGCTTCCAGACCAGTTAGGAGAGCACTCTTTGGGAGAACGATACCACCGACTAGGGGGAGCCTTCACTCCCGAAAAGCCTTGGGGAGCGTTTATTGGTGTTTGCACATGAACCCCTGAAAATTGACCGGCCATTTTTCCTTTTATAATGGAATGGTTTAGGGCTACAACCTTGTGGCTGGCCGGTCAGAACTTTACCCCGATGATGCCTTCCTTCCACTGATCAGATCTGAGCACTATTCGTACAACTTGGAAGCTCGGATCAGGGCTCCCTGGGGATATGACACATGTGGGGTTTCTGTAGAAATCTGGGATGTTTTGGGGGGATTTTCTGTATTATTTTTTTTGGACCCTGTAACTGAGAGATAATTGAGTTACTGGTCTTTGATTCAATTATCTCCCAAAAACAGGGACACCTAGGAGGAGTTTGTATTACTTTGTATGGAGACCCCATGCTGGGGGTCTGTGTATAAATTTTGTATGTTTGGGCTGAATAAACCAGATAACTCCCAGAACTATGTCTTGTCTAGTTCTTGCGGGAACATGAGCTATACTCACACAAGGTTCCAGTGTGGCTGAGAGGAGAATTAGCGGAGGTAACTAGTCGGGTTTCCAGGGGTCCGCTAAAATGGAGTGTTCCACATGGGGGGAGCACTGTGACAGATCTCCCTGTCCCATTACCTGACGACAGGTAGGGCATATGTGTTGATGGCTTGGATCTTGTTCTTGCCATTGAGCTGGGACTTCAGGACCTGTCTGACTCTTTGAAGGTACATGGATGTTGCTATCCTCCTTGCCTCTTACACACACACACATATATATATATATATATATATATATAACATTTTGAGCATTCAAAACCCTAGATTAACCTGCAAACCTAATTCCAAAAGACTGGGCCATAACCAGACAGTGAACACTAAGAAATATGACACGTGAATGAATTATCACAAACGACATTTAAGTGTCATAATACAGGACTTGGGAAGATGTATCAGTAAGAAACAGGTTACTGTATGATGCTTCTACATTAGGGGTCACATCTTTGGCAGCATCATTATTATTAAATAATGTGAGTGCACGGTGCAAGTCAACTTTGCAAGCCCATTCCTTCAGTGAGCAAGCCTGATCGTCTGCAAAGCCTGATTCCCCAACTTTGCAAGCCCTTTCCTTCAGTGAGCAAGCCTGATCGTCTGCAAAGGTAGCCTTCTGGAAGACCACACTAAGACTCTATCCTGCACACCTTCATTTATCTTTAACTTAACCACACTGTATACAAAAAAATGAAGGGAAAAACAGCCCCGTGACAAATCAGGCTGTTCTCCTTCAAACCACCCAAAACAAATCAACGTCTAAGAAAAATAAATAAATTTTATTAAGAGTAAAATCAGACAACCTAAGGACTCGTATATAAGACAGTAAGCTACAAGGTTATAATGGAAACAGCATGTATCAGTCACTGTTATATGTAGCAGAATAAACTCAGACAGGATTAAAGCTACACATGATACTTAGATACATATTGAACCTAACAAAAGGGATAACCTTGTATATAGATGGTAAAACAAATGGGGAGTACCATATAAGTAAAGGGAAGGTTCAGGTAAACTCCAGAGCTGAAAAAATCAGTCTCATAATAACCCCATATTATAATGAATGGTCGCCCCAACGTATTTAAACACTCACTATACTGTTATTAGGAGTTCACTAAAGGTAGAGGTATATTCAAACAAAAATGAATTGAGAAAAAATAAAAATAAAATTAAATCACATAACCTAAGGACTCATAAAGATAACACAGTACTATCTATAAACTGCAAGGTCCTAATAAGATGAAAAGTAATCGGAACACTATTCCATATAGTAGTCTAAACTCAAGAAGAGTTAGTGCTAAGTAGATAAACCCTGCAGAAAGACAGAAAGTGCAAATTAGTAGACTTGCATTGGAAATCGAAAGGATAGGGAAGATATTATAAATGAGGAGAGAAAAAATAGAGATGGATATAAATATAAGTATAAAGTTGGTCTAAATAAGACAGATAGAACTTGATAGATCCACCTCGCAATGTCTCCCTATCAAATAATCATCCCAGCGTATAGAACCGATCGACCCCAGAGTCACTAAAACATTAATCTAGAAGAGTAACACTAAAGGTATAACAATGTCGGAGAAACAAGCCCGACGCGCATTTCGGCGGGTAAACCGCCTTTCTCAAGAGCAAGGTACAGTGTGTCTAATTATTTTCTCTTATTTATATCTTTTATTTTATGCTAAAGTGTAGTTTTGCTAGCCCTGTATGTAATTGTTTTATTCACCTATATGCATTCCTCTATTTCCCCTCTGATTTGTGACTGACCTCTGACACCTCCCTTTTCTTATTGATATGTTTGTTTTTATTTGAACATCCATCTCTGTACCTAGATACATTTCCCCCTCCCTTACCTTTATTGCAAGCTCTCTGACCCTCACATATCTTTATTCAACAGCCTGATTCCCCAACTTTGCAAGCCCATTCCTTCAGTGAGCAAGCCTGATGCCCACCCTCCCCTCCCCTCCCCCCACCATCCCACCCCATGCTCAATATTACATTTTTAGATTGTCTGTCACACCTACATTTTAGTTAAGTTTAAAAAAAAAAGAAACCTGCCTCTTATTAGTACACTCCTGTACTTTCTTAACCCATAAAACACCTTCATCTGCTCTTAATATTCCAATTATCTCCAATTTTTATTTTTCACAGTTTAGCAATGATCTGTTTTCTCCTCATCTTTATTTCCTCAGTCTACCTCAGTATAAAAATCTCTCCTTACACCCACTTCACTCATCCCCCATCCACATTTACATATGCCCTTCTCTGCTACACTCCCCCCTTCTCTCATCTCATGCCTTACACTCTTTTTTCTGCTCTCTCACTCCAACCCACAATCGATCTCATCCTAGACCCCATGCATACAAAACCCATTCACACCTCCTGTCACTTTCTCTCCTCCTACTTCTAGCAGCTGGTGATGTCTCTCCCAATCCAGGGCCCTTCTCTACACACACTAAGACAACCAGAAACCCCACAAACCTCATCACAATACCCTTTACCCTCACTTACCAAAATTAATTGTGCACTCTAGAATACCTGCTCCATCTGCAGTAATTTAAAATCAACAACCATACACTACTTTTTCATCTCAAAATCACTCACACTACTTGCACTTTCGGAGACCTGGCTGTCCCCCTCTCATAGCGCTACTCTTGCCTCTTTATGTTTTGGTGGGCTACACTTCTCTCACACTCCCAGACTCAACTGTAAAGGAGGCGGTGTAGGCATCCTTCTCTCCCCTCAATGTACCTTTGAAACAATCATAACTCCTCCTGCCCTATCCTTTTCTTCTTTTGAAGTTCACACTGTCCGCCTATTTAAACCCACTCCTTTAAGAATTGCTATCATCTACCACCCCCCCGGTTATCCTAGACTATTCATTGAGCACTTTTCTTCCTGGCTTCCCCACTTCCTCTCATTTAGCACTCCTTCCCTTATACTTGGGGATTTTAATATCCCAATCAATAACCCCAATTGCACTGATGCCTCTCGTCTGCTCTCTGTAACCTCCTCCTTTGGCCTTACGCAATGGTCCAATCTAGCAACCTATACAGCGGGAAACACTCTTGATCTTGCCTTCACCAACCTCTGTACTGCCTCTAATCTCTCCAATATTCCCTTTCCTCTATCTGACCACCATCTGCTGACTTTTGACATTGGCATACCTAAGACCCAATTGACACCACCGTCTGAACATCACTCTCACAGAAACCTCCAATGTCTTGACATAGAGCATTTCTCCACTAATCTCCAAACTCTCCTTTTACCTATCTCAAACCTCACCTGCCCTAGTTCTGCAACCTCCTTCTACAATTCCACCCTCTCCTCTCAACTAGACATCATGGCACCTTGTACATTTAAACGCCGCAGGCCCCCCCCCCCAACAACAACCCTGGCACACCAAGCTCACTCGATACCTCCAAAAATGCTCCAGAACTGCTGAACGCTGTTGGAGAAAGTCTCACTGTGCATCTGACTTTCTCCACTATAAATTTATGCTGAGCTCATACAGCTTGGCTCTTTCCTCTGCAAAAGTTAATTACTTCAATACCCTCATAACCACACTCTCCCGCGAACCCAAACGACTATTTCGCACATTTAACTCTCTTCTTCGCCCTGCTGTTCCTCCTCCACCTACTAACTTGACCGCCTCAGACTTTGCAACTCACTTCACTGAAAAGATCTCTACAATCAGAGAAGAGATATCTCATCTTTCTTCTTCCTCTTACAATACTTCCCCTAACTTCACTCCCTCTGCTGTTCTATGTTCATTTGCACCCGCTACATTGGAAGTTTCTGCTCTGCTCCAGCCCTCCCGCCCCACCACCTGCTCCCTAGATTCAATCCCCTCGCATCTCATCCATACTCTGTCTTCTTCTCTTTCTCTACCTCTCACTAAAATCCTCAATCTCTCTCTCTCCTCTGGTATATTTCCATTGCCCTTCAAACATGCAACTGTAACCCCAATTCTAAAGAAGCCAAATCTTGACCCTAACTCCCATCCAACTACCGTCCTATCTCGCTACTGCCTTTTGCATCCAAGATCCTTGAAAAAATTGTGTATGCAAGATTGACAGACTTCCTCGAGTCCAACTCTCTGCTAGACCCGCTTCAGTCTGGTTTCCGCGCTAAGTACTCTGTGGAAACAGCACTGACCAAAGTATCCAATGATCTACTCGCTGCAAAATCTCGTGGTCACTACTCTATCCTAATTCTCCTTGACCTGTCTGCGGCTTTTGACACTGTTGATCATCAACAGCTTCTTCTCATCCTCCGCAATATCGGTCTACAAGACACTGCTCTCTCCTGGTGCTCCTCCTACCTCTCCCAGCGTTCTTTCAGTGTTTCTTTCTATTGCTCTGCTTCTTCTCCCCAACTCCTCTCTGTTGGTGTCCCCCAAGGTTCAGTCCTTGGTCCCCTACTGTTCTCCATCTATACTGCCTCCCTTGGTAAACTCATTAGCTCCTTTGGCTTCCAATATCATTTCTATGCAGATGACATGCAAATCTACCTGTCCTCTCCTGATCTCTCCCCGTCCCTCTTGTCTAGTGTCTCTGACTGCTTCTCTGCTATTTCTAACTGGATGGCTGCCCACTTCCTTAAACTAAACTTGACCAAAACTGAAATCTGGTCTTTCCTCCTTTAAGTGTTGTTACTTCTGTGTCTGTCTCCCTCCAAGTCAACGGTGCTACCATCAGCTCCACCATGCAGGCTCGCTGCCTAGGTGTTCTCTTTGACTCCGACCTCTCCTTCAAGCCTCATGTTCAATCTATCGCCAAATCCTGTCATTTCCATCTAAAAAACATTGCGCGCATCCGCCCCTACTTAACGCCAGATGCGACTAAGGTGTTGGTCCATTCCACTGTCCTTTCTCGCCTTGACTACTGTAATCCGCTTCTCAGTGGTCTTACATGCTCCCAACTAGCGCCGTTACAGTCTATAATGAATGCGGCGGCAAGGCTCATCTTCCTGTCCGCCCGCACCTCCCATGCCTCACCCTTCTGTCAATCCCTACACTGGCTTCCTATAAAATATAGAGCTCAATTTAAAATTCTGGTTCTTGCTTTCAAATCGCTACATAATGCTGCTCCCACCTATCTATCCTCCCTTATACACAAATATGTCCCGTCTAGGCCCTTACGATCTGCTGAAGACTTACGTCTATCTTCTGTCCGTACTCCCACCTCTGATGCTAGCCTTCAAGATTTCTCGAGGGCTGCACCGTTCCTGTGGAACTTGCTTCCCTCGTCTGTTAGATGCTCACCCAATCTCCATTCCTTCAAAAAATCGTTAAAAACCCACTTCTTCATAAAAGCGTATCACTTAAACTGTTAATAGCTCCTGACTGACTCCTCTTCTGCAACTGTCATTAGTCTAATACTATCCTTACCTTTTGTGTCATTTTACCCCACTCCCTCTAGAATGTAAGATCATTGAGCAGGGCCCTCAACCCCTCTGTTCCTGTGTGTCCAACTTGTCTGGTTACAACTACATGTCTGTTCGTCCACTCATTGTAAAGCGCTGCGGAATTTGACAGCGCTCTATAAATATCATAATAATAATCAAAGTGTGGCCTTGTTGCAATTTAAATTACTAGATAGAGGCATGAACTATCTGAGCCAGTCCTAGAGTATTGCACAGAAACCTATACAAATATTTTACACTGTATTTCCTTTAATCAACCAGCATATTAGTTAAGGATCAGGAAAAAGGATTAAGGATCACGAAAAATGCCATTCAAACAAAATAGGCATCTTTGTCAAATTTATGTTGCCACATACTGCATATAAATTATATTGTCTATTTGACCCGTTGAACCATCTTCAAAGAAGATAAAAAATATATTATTCAAGATAGACATGAATAAAAACAAATTCTTTCAAACCTACTTGTTCCTTTAGAAAACTCATCACATTCTGAGTGGGTTCTCTAACCTTTTCATTTTTTTTTATAACTTTTCTCTGCTGCATGTTGACAGCATTGTGAATATTATAAGTCAGATCTACTAATCGTTAATTCAAGCTTGCCCAAAAATCTGACATCCAGCGCACTAATTTGCTAAACTAGGCCTATACCTGCCACCTATGGGCAACTCAGAGAGCCCCAGGAAAGTGGGTTAATTTCATAAGAGCAGGCATTAGGATGCCAGGAAAAGGAACTGCCAAAAATGGGTATATTGGCATTGCTGTAGGCTTATACAATGTATGATCTCATATAACTAAACCTCAATTGTTGTTGCCTAGTTTAGGTGTTTTAAAAAAATATTACATTATGTGAGCTTTGAAATTGCAGTTTAGTGAGTGAGTGTGCTGGATTTTGTATGTTGTATTAATTGTGACCCAGCAGTAGCCTTATATTGTATATATGGTCAGACGAGTGCAGCCCTCATGGTTTTATTTGTTAATGTATATATAATTGAGTCACATGCTAATTTGCACCACTACATGTATAGGAACAGGATGTTAATATGAAACAGGTGACACATTGAAAATATATAGTAAATGAAATTAATGAGTGACAGTAATGTATAAAGAGATGTTTTGATTCTTGTAAAATAACACATTACAGTGTATGTTATATGCACTAAAACATATACGAGATAACTATAAGAATGCTTTTTTGGGCACTGCTTGAATTTATGCCCAATCAATGGTACAAACAACCCTAATATAATCAGAGATACACTGAAAAACTAATATAACTTGTTGAGGTAGAAAATGAATATGTAAAAAAAAAAGTTTAAAGAGAATTTAAAAAAAAAAAAACGCACAAATGAATTCTGTTAAAACTTTGCATACCATGGCAGAAATTGTGAAATTGTGGCATTGATTATGACTGATCATGCTGTGGTGGAACAGACCTCGCCACGTGTCCTTGAAGGGGGCTGCTTGCCCGCCTCCTACCTTCTGACTATGGCCCTGGGATATATGGCATTTGAAAACACTATTTGTGCCCTGTGACAAAACTGGAGATTGTGCACAAATATGACTATTGTCCATATTTTTTATGATTCCCTTCGTTTGTTGCACTGTTCCCCATGTGTTTCATCTGTTGGTCCGGCTGGATAGACTACCAGACAAACTGTGGAGTTACTGGGTGGCCACCATTTAATGTATCAGATGCACATGGTGAGAACAATGAATGAAGCACATGGTGAGAACAATGGATGGCGGCCATTTTAACCCACAGACACTGTTTGGACTTTTCTACATGGTGCCATCTCGCCGGTTATTGCATGTTTTGGGCTCCCTGTGATATGTTTTATAATACTGTATTTCTCTGCCTGTGATAATTATATTAACCATTGTTTAAAGTAATCATATCACAGGCAGAGGGGAGGATTTTGTGTGGGAGTGTCTGTGTGTATTGTACGGATTGATTGGTTGTATTTCAAAACCCTGTGGGCAGTACTATGTTTGTGGATTGTGAATAAGAGAGGCTGTATGTGCCAGTACAGTCAGTTCTGCTTGACCTCAAACCAAAGTGTCGTCTCGTTATTGGGGGAATTGGATTGTATGCTGATTGCCAGGAGTGTAAGCTGATTGTATGCTTTTCCTGTTCAGCTGCTTACAGCATTCATATGCTTGAGAGCATTCGTATGCTTCTCCGGTTCGGTGGTTGTGGTGTCGGCTAGAGTGCTTGGAGTCCTCAGGAAGCGCTAGGAGCATCCTTCAATGGAGGTACCCAGTCGGGGTGCCAGGTGATCCGTTACACATGCAAATGTATTTTATTGAAGGATAGTGATCATATGAAGCCATTTATTATAACAGTTGTTTGGCTCCTTTTAAAAACATAATAATAACAGAAATCACCCAAATGGCCCTGATCAAAAGTACCCTTGAATGTTTGGCCTTGTTACAGACACACAAAACACATTTTAACACAGGTTAAAATGCTATTAAAGGTTAGTTTTCCACACCTGTGGCTTTTAAATTTCAAGTAGTGTCTGTATATAAATAGTCAATGAGTTTGTTAACTCCCACGTGGAAGAACTGAGAAGGTTAGATATTGAGACATAGGGAGCTGAAAAAAACTGTCAAATGACCTGCGTAACTTGGAAGATGGAAATGCATATAAAACGATATTCAAAGCCTGGAAAATGCCAGTCAGTACTGTTCAATCACTTATTAAGAAGTGGAAAATTTGGGGATCTCTTAATACCAAGCCAAGGTCAGGAAAACCAAGAAATGTTTTAGCCATAACTGCCAGAAGAATTGTTCGGAATACAAAAAAAGCCCACAGGTAGCCTTAGGAGAAATACAGGCTTCTCTGGAAAAAGATGGTGTGGTTGTTTCAAGGGGCACAATATGATGATACTTGAACAAAAATGAGCTGTATGGTCAAGTTGCCAGAAGGAAGCCTTTACTGCGCCAATGCCTCAAAAAAGCCAGCTTACTATATGCCCGACAACACCTTGACATACCTCACAGCTTCTGGCACACTGTAATTTGGAGTGATGATACCAAAATAGTGCTTTATGATCCCAACCATAAGCACTATGCTTGGAGAGGGATCAACAAGGCCTATAGTGAAAAGAATATGATCCTTGAAGCATGGTGGTGGCTCACTGATGTTTTGGGGGTGTATGAGCTCTAAAGGCATGGGGGAATTTGTGAAAATTGATGGCAAGATGAATGCAGCATGTAATCAGAAAATACTGGCAGACAATTTGCATTATTTTGCACAAAGGCTGCACATGGGACACTCTTGAACTTTCCAGCATGATAATGACCCAAAGCACAAGAGCGCATTGACCCTCCAGTGGTTACAGCAGAAAAAGGTGGGTATTCTGGAGTGCCCATCAGAGTCTTCTGACCTTAATATCATCGAGCAACTCTGGGGAGATCTAAAACATGTGGTTCATTCAAGACAACCAAAGACTTTGCATGACCTGGAGGCATTTTGACAAGACGAATGGGCAGCTATACTACCTGCAATAATTAGGGGCCTCATAGACAACTATTACAAAAGACTGTGCGGTGTCATTGATGCTAACGGTGGCAATACACAGTATTAAGAACTAAGGGTATGCAGACGTTTGCTTTGTTTTATGATTGTGCCATTCTGTTGAATATGAATCAAATAAGAAATAAAAGAAATGTGTTTTGCCTGCTCACTCATGTTTTCTTTAAAATGGTACATTTAGTACCAATTCTCCAAGGGTATGCAAACTTTTGAGCACAACTGTAAAGCTTGCATTCATAATAAATTGATCTTTAAAAAAAAAATCTAATCATAATTTTGCATTATGAATTTGTTTATAATAAGATATTGAGTTTATAAATAAACACAAGGAGCACAAGGAAATGGAATATCACTTAATGTGATATGGCCCACCTTGTAGATATTTGTAAAATATATTTTCCACGATGTTAAGTACCATTACAAAAGATAGACTAAACAATGCAGGATAATTAACCATCACATATCTGTAGAGTTAGATCTACAAAGTTGCCATATCCAGTTCCCTACCTCTCTTTCCTAATATGAGAAGGGGCGAGCTAGTTTTTGGGCCGAGAATTGTGAGCCCCTGATTTTGTCCTAACAGATTGACTATCTGAACTATAGGAGATAACGATTGTTATTAAAGGGACACTCCACTGCCCAAATACAAAATTAAAAAAAATTACTGTTTAGTATATATATACCCCAAATGAAAAGTTGCAGGCATTTAATTATGCATTGTTTTAATTTTGTGTTTATCTATATCTACAAACCTCTTGAGTTTAGCTAAAATGAGCTAACCAAACCAGGAAGTAACAGGACCTGTTGTCTGTTTATGAGTAACAACCCACATAAGGATCCAGCCTTTTTGGCTCTAGCAGGGCTTTCATCCCACTGTCCTCTCCCACTTGCATTTTTTTACTCTGCTTTCTTCCATTTCTATCTATTTTCTTTCCTCTGTTCCAGAAATGTCAGGGTTTTTTTAACATTTTGTACAATCCAATTACAGGAGATCAGTTGAAGTTTTGAAGAAAAAGATTACCCAACTTCCGTAGAAACAACTTAATTTGCATTGTTTAACAACAATGTCGATAACTGAGCAATGCATATGAAATAGCTTTGTATTCTTGTACTGATGTTTATCAGATTGTTACTACCCTCAATACTACTCTGTAGTATATTGAAAAATGTATAAAGAATGAATTAAAAAAATAATAGAGAAGATAAAAAAGATTCCAATATAATATTTTAACCACACTAGTTCTGAGATGCTTTCAAAGGAAGGTGTAAGTGGATGTCTCCTGTGCCCAGGACCAGCAAAATTGCTTTGTATAAATAATGGAAGTCAGAAATATAATGAGAAATAGTAGGATCCTATTGTGTATTACTTATGGGAATATACCATTACCACACTCTAGGAAATACTGTGTCAAAATTCTCAGAGGTGGTGAAGAAGTCACTGGATTTATTTAACAATTTATGAAATAAAAAAAAGAAACAATTTTTGTTCCATGGAAGAAAATACAATTTTGAAAGTTCATTTGATTCACATGTTTTTTAGGTACAATGTCAGCTCACATCTCAAAATCTAAATTATATTTTGAGGCAGTTGGAAATGTCAAGAATGTATTTTAAAATACACAACATTTCTGTGTGCACAAAACATTATTATAAAGAAAACAAATCCAGAAGAATGAAATCAAAGCTTGCTTAAGATCAGGGTTGTCCAAACCTGGCTCTTTAACTTTAGTGTATAATTGCCAAGATACTCTGCCAGATAATAGTTGGTAATGTATTGTGGGGGTGGGGGTCTAAACCATTTTCTAGATTACAAATAAAGTGGCCCTTTTATTCCAAAATCCTAATAAAATGTGTTAATCAATATACATATGGATTTATCAATTCTTTTAAAGGGATGGTCTTCAGGCATATAGGAATGAGCTATTACTAATCTCTAAACCATGAAAAATAGGATTTGCTTCAAATGATGCTGCTAAAATAAAAATAAATCCATGGAGTCCTCAACTGTTTTTATTGGGAATTAAAATGCATATATTCAATAAGAAGTAGTTTCAGTTTTTATTTGATGATAAATAGATTTTCAGAAAAGCCGATTATACTTCAGTCGACATTTAAATGCTTGTGTCGATAGAACTGGTTTATATTTTGAATTAACCCAAGGGACTCAGGATATGAAAGCCAGTGGTATTTTATCAGAACTCCATTCTTTTTATATTTTTTAATATCCAACTGACAACACTATCACAGCATTCCTCATTACTGCAATGAAACATCTTACTTTAGATGGCTTCACCTCAACACTTCAAACAGAGTCCACAACAGTGAAGTAGGAAGACCTTGATTTCTGCTGTGCATATTTACAACGGAGAAGCAGTACAGCATATCTAGAAAGAAATAAAGCAAAAGCCTAGCTTTTACCCCCACTAAAACCTTTTGAAAGGTATTTACACATTTCAACTCAATCTCTACTGTTTATATGATGCTGCAAGATGTATAGACAGCGAAAAAATTAATTTCACACTGCAATGGGAAAGAGATCTCAAGATCTTGGTTAGATTATACAAAGTTTTCCTGACATGCTCCTCACTGTACACTTGAGGATGTGCCATGGGAGGCACCTGGATGCACATGTGATGGCATTGTAATAACTTTATTTTAGAAAGAGGAGTTTGCTATGCTTATCCAACTCTTAGGTCTTTACTAGTCTTGCTGAATTGTGATTGGGCATTATCTTGTTTGCTTGTCTACTTCTACCCTTAGGCTATCTCAAAGAATTTAAACTGCTATACATTCGTACAAGTCATGCACATGGAGAGAGGATGTTTCTCTGTTTGCAACTTTGTTGCCCATATGGAGGTACTGTAGATCAATAAATTAGGCAACTTCTTAAGCCATAATAAAATGAAGAGTCCATGAAGGGAGTATTTGGCATATTTGTCATCGTGTAGTTTGACGTGTAGCTTTTTTTTTATTTATTTATTTTTTTTTTTTTTTAATGTCCTCAAAATTTTCCCTTTAAATTCTCAATATTAGTGGGTTTTTTCATTCTCTTATTTTATTTTTCTTAAGACTGATACAGTTTCCTGTTCGTGAGGTACACAGATTTTTTTCAGTGCTCAGTTTTATCAGAGTTATCATTATTTTTCTAATTTTATTTTTCCCACACCTGTGTTAAATAATCAAAACAAACAAAATAAAAAAGTAGAGAGAGAATAGGTGTTGTTTAGCCCCTCTACTTAGTTGCATAGTTGTCCAGGTTGAATAAAGACGACAAAAAAATGAATTGTAGCCATTTCGAATTATGCCACAAAAACAACTTCTTGACTCGATAATGGCAATCAGATTTCTACTTGAATCAACATTACATACATATTAATTATATCCTTTAATATTCTGTTTATGCAAAAAAAAAATCCAAACTTATTTTATATTATCCATAGAATTTAATAAGATAACCTCTTTAGTCACAGAACTCCACTTCTAAAATCTTCATTGTCCTTACTGTAAAGAACCTTTACCTCTGGTATAAGTAAAAATATTTTTTTTTTTCAGATGGATGACCATCTGTATATTCCTAATAATTAACAGGTTAGCACATAGCAGTTTCTACTGATCCAATATGTATTTGTATAGTGCTATCATATCCCCTCTGATGTACCTTATTTCCAGGTTCTCTAGCCTTTCCCCATAACTAATATTTTCCATGCCCCTTACTAATTTTGTAGCTCTCCTCTGCATTTTTTCTAATTCTACAATATCCCTCTTTAAAGCTGGTGTCCAAAATTGCACCACATGTCCAAGGTGTGGAGATAAAATTAATTTGTAAACATGTGAATTAATATCCCTTTTTATATACAAAAACACCTGCATCACATACTGTTGCCTAGTTTGTTATCTATAAGTGTTCCCAAATCCTTTTCATTTAATGTTATCCCTAGCTCAACCCCATTTAATGTAAAAATGGCTTGAAAGTTCCTTATTCTAAAATGTATCATTTTACATGTATCGGTATTGAATTTCATCTGCCACCTGCCGGTCCAGTTCCCCAATTTATCCAAATCCCTCTGCAGTGAAGTTATATCATGTTTCATACCCATTTTTGTGCATTTGCAAACATCAACAAATGACTTTCAATGCCCACTTCAAGATCATTTATAAACTTTAACTGTATGTGCTGTATTCTCTTTTGATGTTACTAGTATGTTCATATAGGTTTTCACGTATGTTGTGCTTTATTTGATCACTTTCTATGAATAAAAATTGATAAATAAAAATAAAAAAACATAACTTAAAAAAAGTAAAACTTACAATGCAGAATTAAACATAATTTTTGCTAACGTAGACAAGATTTGTAGAAAAAGTAGTACGATTTTATTGTGATGCAGCTATGCAGGACTGTCTATTGCATTTTACTGTTTGTTTTTTGCAGAAGATTACATTACACTCTTACAGACTACACATTACTGTGCCTTTGTGATGAGGCTCATTTACTCTTTAGTTCTAACTGGTTCACCTCCTCCGATCTCTAAGCTAATTTTAAGCATTTTGATTATTTAGTGTTTTTTTGTATTTTGCTGCTGTTCTGTTGGCATATAAGTAAATATGGAATTTTAAGTGTTCTTAAAACATCTGTGCTAGGAGCTGCCTTACCCCTTACGTATATTGCTGCATCATACGGATACGGCTCACAACGTACGCTGGCTAGCAGTCAATGCTATTCAGTTAGGTATATATTTCAACAAATATGCTTGATGATGATTTCATGGACAAGTTCAATTTAGAAATGGTTGCACAGACATTAAAAACCATCCAGAGTTTAATCTGCATTGCCCTTTTCTATTAGAGAGACTTATTAATTCAGTAAAATCTAATATGAAATATTATGCATTGCATGACTGGTCCATGCCCTGCATACCATTGTGTAGCCAAACTACCCAATAAAGCTATTTTTACATAATTACTCACAATTTTTAAACAGTTAACATCCATTTGAATATTTGTATAGTATGTCACCTAGTCTAAAGACCTTGAGAATCATCCTTCTTATTCTCATAAGTTCCTTAACCCCTTAAGGACCAAACTTCTGGAATAAAAGGGAATCATGACATGTCACACATGTCATGTGTCCTTAAGTGGTTAAAGGAATACTATAGGCACCCAGGGTACTTTATTTCATTGAAGTGGTCTGAGTGCTGAGACCCTATCTCCTTAACCTTGAAATGTAAATCATTGCAGATTGAAATAAATGTTTACATTGCAGGGTTAACCCCTTAAGGACTGAGCCAAATGTACACGTTGTGATCAAAACAAAACGTAACAAAAACTTGAATTTGCGCTATATGTCTGGTCAGGCGTAAATTTGACTCTTTCATATTATGTGCACCCACACTTATTATATATCATGTTATTCAGTGGAAACAGGACTTTCATTTTATCAAATGGCTCAGTCTATATAACGTACCACTCGACGCGTTTCAGCTCAATACCCTGTTCCTGCATCCTGGATTTTTGGGGAAGAAAACCTCTATTGATATGGATAAGATCTAATCTGACTACACAGGAGTCCAGTATACCAAGGATCTGTCTCTGCTTTACACCTTTAGTCAGAGTCAGCTTTTTAAGTGACTCGGAACCATGTGAGTGGGGCCAACTATATATGTTTATGTATTTATGTAAACTATATTACCCTATGGTCTTTTATTTCTATTTTTAGGATGTAGCTATGCCAACATTGGTAATATTTACATTTTATTTATGGAGTGCTCTCACCACCCTCTTGATTTTCAATGATACCTGTGAGTTTGTGGAAGCCTTATGGATAGAAATATATTTGGAAGGAAACAGGGGATATCCATAATTAGTAGGAATATGTTACAAGCCCCCAAACAATAATACTGACATGGAAGAGCAATTGCTACCTCAAATTAATAAGGCTGCACAACTGTGTAATTTGGGAATCATGGAAGAATGTAATTCTCCAGACATTGATCGGGCCTGAGGGACTATTAGTACAGTTAAGGGAAACAGGTTTTTGAACCTGATAAACAATGTTTTCATGTCTCAATTAATAGACGTGCCAACTAGAATAGATGATTGTCTGGATCTTGTCATGACTAATAATAGAAGTATAGAAAACAGGGAGAGCAATACTATACCACCCAATAAAACAAGGTGTAATATTTATACAAACATTTCTTCTCAAATTGGAGATAATTATAAACAGTAAGAACAGCAATCGATCTGATGAGAAAACATAATACACAAGATGATCATGCAATGTTGTTTAGCCTTCTGTAATAAATCAGAGATTTTACAGAACCACTCACATTTCCCAGAGCCTCATATAGCAGACTCTGGCTTGGGTAATATGATGTTTAGGAAAAAAAAATGTAGGAACCTAAGTATATTGGTGTAAATAGGTAGACTTTATATAAGGTAAATAAAATAAAACCAAAAAAGTAAATAAAAAATTAACAAATGTATACAAGACCAGTAAAGCACGAAGCGTTTCAACTGGATAGTCTTCTTTTAAGAAGTAACAAATAGAGGGGAAAAAAGAAAGGAAATAACACATCTAGAATTTACATTTTATATCTTTATTATTACAAAATCTATATATATAGTTTTTTGTTGTTTTTTTTATTCCACCTCCTTTTTCCACCCTCCATTGGTCACTTCTCACTTGATCTTTGAATAAAATCAACATTTATTGGGTGTCCCCTTCCCTACTCTATAATTCATCTTTTATTTTTTTTTGGTACTGCAGATGGAACTCCAAATCTAGACTCAAATGAAGCTGTTCATTTTGTGATTCATCCATAGTAAGATTTAGAGTTACAGAATTAGGACAACCTGCCGATAGGCCAGGTATTTTACATATTACAATTGGTTTGAGATTGAATACACAATTCTAATGAGCATGAGGTTTAAATTAAAGAGGAAAGGTAATTGTATATAATATAGTTCAAGAAAAAAATTATACAGATAAATAATACAGATACATTTTAAACAGATACGATAACAGGAAGAAGTGTGAAAAAATATAGCGTGGAGAAAAAAAATTCTATGATGCAGGTATTAAGTACTGGGAGAAAGAGGGTGGGAGAGAGGCTGCTTTTGACTCAGGGGAATGATCAGAAAAAGTGAGTAATTTTCTCTCTACTCCGTAAGTAAGACTACGCCAGGAATCTCATGAGCGCAAAGAGTCTCTAGTGATCACCTTTTGAAAGGGCAGAAGGTGAGTAGTAATTTTGAGTGGGCTGAGATTACCTGTATATTTTAAAATGAGGTTCTAGGTCAATAAGCATGGAATTTGTCTCAAGGTCGAAACAGGTAAAGGTGTCTACAGAAAGACAGATCCCTAGCTAAGCTTACCAAATAGATTGTTAACCCACTCAATTGCTGATGGTATGATCAATAATGATTTGGCCAGTCCACCAGCCAATGTGACTAATCTCATTTCTAGGTTCTGGTGTCCTCCACAATGAACAGTTCATAAAACAAATGGATTCTCATCTATATCTCATTGAATTTATCCTGCTCAAATGTACCGTAAGATATGGTAAGTTTTTCTTCTAAAAAATCATTTAAAAATCAATATGATGCATTTAGTGAAATGCATACAATTGTTCCATGGTTAGAAATCACTGTACCATAAAACCTACATCATTTCTCACATTGAAAAAATATGTGCTTTCTTGAAATGTGCTGCATAAACATTATTAATATACAATGTTGTACCTCTAAAATTACCTGATACTGGACAAATTGGCACCTGTCATGCAATATAAGATATGCAGTTACTTAGAAATCACTTTGAAACAGATATTTTTGCTATCTCAGCTGATTGAAACGTCTTAGACCCTTTTCTTATGGGCAGGTCATTTTTATACAACATACAGCTTGTGTTTGCTGTCCAGTTGTTGGGTACTTGTCAAGCATCAAACAGAAAAAAACAAAACGAAAAAAGAACCTGCAAAATGTGGATATGTCGCAGAAGCAAAACCTTGAGATATGAGTCGACGTATGAAATGAGACAAAACACTGCATGCCATGTCAACATTAAAATGAATATTAAGTTTGATCACATTTTGCTAAATCAAGTCCATTATAGAAAAAAATAATCAATAAGATAAAAATGATGAAGGTGGTTAGCCTCAAGTCACTTTAATTCATTTTTTGTGCTAAATGAATCATTAACACCTTAATCCCCCATGACCACTCTGCTACTGTATTGTAAATTTAAAATTAAAGGGAAAAAGTGAAACATAATAAATGTTCTTTGTTATCCTAATTTATAATTATTTTTATTGTTGGGGCATTAAGATTATGTTAATATTATGAGTATTAGTGTGATTCCAAAATATACTCTACTCTATGTGACAGAAAACAAATACATGCGTGAAAAGTGAAAAATAAAACCTATTTTAATTTCTTATTAACCCCTTAAGCACTCAACTTCTGGAATAAAAGGGAATCATGACTGAATATTTCCGTCATGTGTCCTTAAGGGGTTAAAGTCATAAAATCATGAAAATGATGATTACAGCAATGGTTACTGACACATTATGGAACAATGCCGCATGATCAAAAAAAGTATGTTAACCATCTTGACATCAAAATGGGCAAGAAGATATTTTTCAAACAGTCCTGTTCACTGATGAGTGTCGTGCAACCCTGG
>OW240922.1:54102478-54117434 GCA_933207985.1 Pelobates cultripes
ATGGTCCAGATGGATGGAGTAGTGGATGGTTAGTGGACGGCCACCTTGTTCCAACAAGGCTGTGACGTCAGCAAGGCGGTGGTGGAGTCGTGCTTTGGACCAGAATCATGGGAAGAGAGCTGGTCGAAGGTGTAAAGATGACCTCTGCAAAGTATGTGGAGTTTCTGACTACTTTCCGTAATAAAATCATCTTCATGCATGACAATGCACCATCTCATGCTGCAAAGAATACATCTGCATCAATGGCTGCTATGGGGATAAAAGGATGGCCTCCATCCTCCCCTGACCTCAATCCTATTGAGAACCTTTGGAGCTTTCTCAAGCAAAATATCTATGAGGGTGGGAGGCAGTTTACATCCAAACAGCAGCTCTGGGAGGCTATTCTGACATCTTGCAAACAAATTCAAGCAGGAACTGTCCAAAAACTCACAAGACTTGTGAAGCTGCTGTCAAATAAGGGGTCCTATGTTAAAATTTAACGTGACCTGTTAAAATGTTTAAAAAGTTAATATGTTGTTATAAGTTTGATTGAAATAGCTTTTCATTTCAGTAAATATGCTGCAAACACAACAAATGACAATTTTCAGTTCTTTACAACTTATAAAGTGTTCTGAAACTTACTGTGTGTAATCATTTGGAACAGTGCATTGTAAGTTTTTTATGTTTAAAAAAAATACTCTTATCATTAGGAGGTTTGTTCAATAAAATTTGAATTGTACTCTTAATAGTTGATAACATGAGAATTATGCTGACTGTTATTTACATCAATTATTTAGGTAAATGAGAAAAATATCATTTGCATAATAATTTGCATTATAATTTGGAACAGGATATAAGTGGGGAATTGTGTAGTTTTTTTCTGATTATATATTACAAAATTGGATTATTTTCATAGACATAGAGCCAGTCCTCAAGGGGTTCAGATGGGTCCACTGAATCCAGGCAGCACTTAAGGACACAGCTGCAGAAATAAAAGACTACTATGTGGAAAAATTTTCATTATGTCTCCTTGAGGGGTTAAGGGGGAGCACTTTTAGGTGCTGTTAATAATCCCTGAGACAGACAACAACAGCTCTTATTTTTTTAAAAAAAAATACTGAACTGATGGACCTCCTGCCACATTACTCCCCTTCCTGCTCCTGAGACATACGGTCCAACATGCCTCTGTTTCAAGTGCTCTTTAACCCCTTCCCGACATTACGGCACTCCATGCCATCCCCATATTAATGGGCTTAAAAGCCATTGCAGCTGCATGGAATGCAATAACGGATTTCTTAGACCCTGCAGTTACTCACCTCTGCCGTGATCAGCTTCTGGGAGGCTGTCTCACAGTCAATGCAGCCCCCCCTGGCAAATAAGGCACCTATGGGCCATGTGATCACTCTGACAAAGCGATCACATTGTCCCAATAGCTGCCTGCAGGGGGACTGTCTGGGCTGTCAGACAGGCCCTCTGCAGCTGAAATAATGAAAAAACAAATAATTAAATTCTACATGTATATTTATGTAATATTTTAACATAATAATGTGAATTTACTAATTACAATTTGAGGGGCCTGTCTTACAACACATACAGAGAATTTAATTTGCAAATTCTGTAACTTTACAAAACTCCAAAAAACCTGTACGTGAGGGGTACTGTTTTACTCGGGAGACTTCACCGAACACAAATAGTAATTTTTCAAAACCATAAAATGTATCACAATGATGATATCATTGCAGTTTTTGTTTAAAAAAAAATGCAAAAAAACAAATATGAATGCTAACTTTGGCCAGCATTTGTGACTAAGTGGCTACTAAAAAAAAAGACTGGGCATTTTGAATACCCAGGGTTTTTAAATTATATGCCATGATGGGCGTAATTTTCATTCCTGGGCCATACAGTCTCAAAAGAAAACCAATCTGGCAAATTTCAATATGTAAAAATGGTAAATGGGGAAAGCCCTATATTTAACCCTGTAACTTTCCAAGACACTATAAAACCTGTACATGGGAGGACTGTTGTACTCATGAGACATAGCTGAATACAAATATGTGTATTTTATTGCATCAAAAGTTAACAGTATTATGACATTCACAGTAAAAATGTCATGCAGAACTTGAAAATAAAATTTCTTAATTTCTCAAACTTTTTTACATTTTATTCATTTTACATTTTGTTTCATATATGAATATTTGATATGAAATGAAAGACCTGTTTCTCGTAAACAAAATGATGTATAATAAGTGTGGATGCACTTAATACGAAAGAGGTAAAATATGTTTGAACAAAATTAAAGTGCAAATTCCAGGTTTTATTTTGGTTAGAACATGTACAATTGCCTCCGTCCCTACGAGGTTAAAAATGTCCCACCATCTGCACTACACCCGTGTTTTTTTTTAATGTTGTGAGTGATTTGCTAATGAAGCTCCTCCCTATTCTGTCACTTAATAAGTTATCCAGCAGCAGAATAATGGTGCAGTGTTCATTGTCAGCTGGCAATGGGTGGTTGTGACTGTGTTGACAGAACGATTCAAACACAAATATTTGTGTTTCAAAACAGTAAAAAGTATCACAGCAATAATATCATCAGTGTAAGTGCTGTTTGTGTGTGAAAAATGCAAAATAAAATCACTTTTACTGGCAATATCATCTTTGTAATACATTTTACTGTTTTGAAACACTAATATTTGGGTTCAGAGAAGTCTCCCGGTTAAAACAGTACCCCCCATGTACAGGTTTTATGGTGTCTTGGAAAGTTATAGGGTTAACTATAGTGCTAGCAAATTAAATTCCCTATACTTTCGGCATGGGTTTTCAGGCAGGTCCCGATGATTGTAATTAATTAAAATACCTAATTATGTAAAAATATTACATAAATATATATGTATGTGTATATATATGTATATATATATGTATATATATAATTTTTTTTAAATATTTTTATTTATATATAGGTATATATAGTGATATATACGTATATATTTATGAATATAGATATATATATATATATATTTTGTTCTAAGTGTATTTTGATATAAATATATATATTAATATCACAATACAGTTAGAACGAAATAACATCTATATATTTAATTATTTATTTTTAATAAATTTTTTTAATTTACATTTTTTTAACGTATTTACATTTTTTTATATTATATATAAATATATATATATATATATATAACAATAATTATATATATATTTAATCAGTATCAGTCTACGTGTAATTTGATATTAATATATATATATAATTATATATATATATATATATATTAATAGTAAAATACACCTAGACAGTGTATGTGTGTGTATGTATATGTGTATATTATAAATATAATATATATGATCTAAGTATATAATTATTTTTATTTTACACTGATTAACTTTCTTTTATTTGATTTCCAGCCAGCAGGGGGACTAACTGTCATTACAGGCAGTCCCCCTGCTGGCAATGAAGCAGCCAGCTAACCCGGCCATGTGATTGCGAGGTCCTCGCAAGGACCTCACTCTCATATGGCCGGGGGGACCAGAGGAGGCAGGATCCGCCGCGGGGGACTCCCTGGGATCCCAGGTGAGTCTCCCCAACTGCGATCGCCGGGTAAGTAAGAAAAAACGGAGGGCGTACTACTACGCCCTGCGGCATTTAGGGCCGCTTAGAATAGGGCATAATAGTACGCCCTCCGGTTTTAAGGGGTTAATTTCTGACTGTTTGTTTTTGTAAGGCATCTGTGCATATCACAGGTGTCCCTTTCTGACTTGATTGCTCCCAGCAAACAAGAGCCAATCAGGTACAGGACATTTCTATTTAAGGAGGGCTATCTGGCTGCTCTGGACCCTTTCGTGGTTCCTGTATCCTTGGTGATATTTTGTCATGATCTAGTTTTGCTGTTATTTTGACTAGGCTTACCTGGTTATGCTCTGTTCTCCTGCCCTTGTGTCAGGTCCTGCCTCGCGCTCCCACAACTCACTCTCCCTGCACGGAAACACTGCGCTGAATCCAGAGCTTCGGGGAAATCCTATAGTGCGCACGCTCTCCAAAGCAAGATCATGCTTTATAGTCAAAAGTGTGCCATTTAAGTTAATTTCAATAGGTTTAAAACACAGCAAGCCATGATATGCCCTCCCCCCTAGGAGATGTAAAGAAGGGCAGGGGACGTATGATCAGAGAGGGGAAGTATACGTTATGTAAAGCAATGTTATGCCAACTCTGTATCTGTGCAAGACACTGTGGATGCAGTGTTGCATTGATAGGAAAATAAAAAGCATAAACAGACTGTCTCTTGTAGGTGTGTTTACAGAAACACTTGCTCTGAGCTTTGTGGGGACTTTTGATGTACTCACATTGCTCTAGACCCCCACTTGAGCAAAATGAAGTAGTGAATCCAATGTCTCACATGTAGCATGGTTAAGTGATAATAATAATAACTACTATTTATATAGCTCCTTTCTCCCAGTGGGACTCAAAGTGCTTTTCAGCGCACACTCTCAGAATTAACCAAATCTTGCCCAATTAACAATAACCCTGAGACACATTGTAAGAATGCTGAGGAAAATATGACTGCAAATCACTTTCCCTACTCATGCAACCTGCAGCTGTGGATCCATGCTGTACACCGAGACTCTGAGTAAGGATCAGTAGTTGCCACTTGTTACTATGGCAATGTCACTAAACAACGTGTAATACAGGGACATCACTCCCCTATGCAGGTACGGATATGTATGTAACCACACACACACCCATAACTACAGGCTTAACAGCCTTTACATATACAAAAGTATCAGGGCATACCTTTACTTATTTAATTTAGCTGTTTCAATCAGACCCATTGCCACAGGTGGATAAAATTAAGCACCTAGCCATGCAGTCTGCATTTACAATGGTCTCTTACTTCCATTGAAGGGAAATCTTAATGCATACCAAGATATTTGGCCTTCTCGTCCAACATCAGTGTCTGACCTCACAAATTCTCTACTAGATGAATGGGCACAAATTCCCACAGAAACACTTCAGAAGCTTGTGGAATGCCTCATACCATATTTATATCTACATATTTAGAATGTGGCATCATAAAAGTCTATGTTGCTGTAATGGCCAGGTGTTCTGATACTTTAGTCCATATAGTGTGTGTGTGTATATATATATATATCTATATCTATATCTATAGTCCTATATTTACAACGTCATGCCTGCTTTTATGAGAGAATATATATATATATATATATATATATATATATTCTCATAAAAGCAGGCATGACGTTGTAAATATAGGACTTGCCAAGGCTGGAGTACATTGGCGTTGTGACAGGTTTATGCAATGTATGACCATATACTATAACTAAATCCACCTTATTTTGGCAAGTGGGTGTTTAAAAAAAAACAAAAAAAACTATTACATTTTATGATCTTTGAAGTTGGTGTCTAGTGAGTGAGTGCCCTAGATCTTGCATGTTGTATTAAGTGTCCCAGCAACACCCATATAATGAATGCATGTTCAGATAAGTGCAGCCCTTCTTGGTTTCATATGTGCATTTAGTTGGCTTTGCACCTCTCCCTATCACAGGTATCTCATTCCAGGGCCATATTTAACCCTGCACTGCAGAGAGTCCAAGGAGGAAAGATTTCCCTCCTTGGACTCTCACAAGAGCAGGCATTAGATTGCTAAGATAACACCCTACCAAAAGGGGGGTTAATCGTCATTGTGGCAGGCCCATGCCACATAATGTAAGTAAATCTCACAATAAATACTTGAATATTCTAACCCTTTACTAAAGCAAAATTCAAACCCACAGTTTCCAAAGTATCTAGTTCATAACTCAATTTTGCTTCTGTTTTGTCTTATTCTCTATAAATTGTCACCTTTTCCATAATTGTACATTTAAAAAAAATTGGACTCAATCCATGAAATAAATTAAATTTTTAGATACATTATGGGAGATTGAGCCTTTTCTAATATTCAAGATATGCTCTTCTGATCTTTTTTAAAAGGTCTTTTTATACAGCCTACATATTGATTGCCACACGGCATCCAAGCAGATAGATCACTCCTGCTGTGTTACAATTCACATGAGTTTCAATTGTGTGAACATTTTTAGTGATATTACTTTTTAATCTATCTTGTTTATTGCTCTTATCTGGATAGTTAGAACAACACTCTAACTCGAACATAACTTCCAGTCCTATGTGACGTCCTCTTGATTTTACTTTTTACAGTAGGAGCTAGAGAAGTAGAGTTGGTACTTTTGAATAAATATTAATACAGGTGTTTGGTCTAAAATCGGATCATTTTTAAGAATATCAAAATTATTTTTGATTACGGTTTTAATTTTATTTCCCTGTACATTGTATCTAGTTATAAAATATATTTATATATGACTATTCTAAAACTATGAAATTGCTGTTGCTGACTACAATTTATTTACATTGCTTCTATAATTGACAGAATTCATAGAGATAACTAAAGGGATATATAAACAATGTGCATTTTATTAAAAAAAAAAAAATAACATATAATGGTGGCATTAAAATTGAATTACCATAATCTGTATTTTCCGGTTTTTGTTTTATGTAATAAAATAAAAAGCCACCACTACTAATTTTAAAAAAATTATCACCACTAACACACTGGTCTTTCTTTCTGTTGATGGCTAAATTACTCAGAGTACAAATATTATTTTTTGTCAATTGCAAAGATTATTTTCACAATTTTATTTTACCACCATGAATAAGATATTTGTTGTTTGATGTTGCTCTAACGTTTGTTGAACCATCTAAATGTTCTATCCATTTATTGTTCCCTTTCTATTTAATAATTGCTAGTGGCAATCAAAAATTAAGTAATTTAATCACAATCTTCACCAACCAAGAAGCTCAATTATAGGATTTTCTATTTGTTGCTTTTAATACCTTTAAACTTACATTCAATTATGAAAATTGTCATAGGTTTTAAATCTGCATTCAATTGCTGAATTGTCTTGACGTGAATCGCATTAAGACATTTCAGCCCTCTCTATTTTCTAGAGCAGAAGTTTCCAGGGTACTATTTCTTGTATATTTGACAAGCACACAATAAGTGACATTTGAAACGTTGTAATCTTTGTTTTAGTGCATGTTTCCACTACAGGCACTTTACTGAATATGTAATGAGGCTTCAAACTCTACTTAAGTGTTTCGCAAGCAATTACTGTATATTAATTTGCCAAATAATAGATATCTACATACTTTCAAAACAATGTTCTAATTAATTATACTTTTTTACAAAACTACCTTTATGGATACCATAATATGAGAGGAATAGGTGACTGTAGTACATGAAAATCAGCACAAGTGTGACCCAATATACAATTGTCCTCTCTGAAATGGCACAAATGAACACAAAACATTTTTTGAGACTATATGTAGAGCATGTTACTAAGTTTTTACTCGTTCTCAGTATTCTCATATTATGCTCTTCAATGCATTTGCTTATGGGGCTCCCTAAATAAAAAGGGAAATTCAGAGGTGGACCCTGTAATAACTATTTAATATGGCTGCTGGCTAGCAAGCACTGGTCAGCTGCCCCATGACTAACCCTTGCACTGATGAGGTGTCTGGTGTAGCCAAATCTGTTTTTAGGACTGAATTTCAGGCAAAACATGCCAGCACAATGTTGAACATTCGAGGTCCCGGACAAAATTTTAAATTCAGAAAATTTTGTTTGGAAGGACTGAAAAATAGAGCCATGTACAAGTCTAACGTGACAATGCATTGGATAAGATGGTGTAGTTGCAGATTTTCTTAAATAAATAACATGAGGAAGCAGCATCTATTCAATAAGACACATTATTGTTGAAACGCTTTTTTTTTTCTTTTTTTGTTGTTGTGCGCATTATGAGGCTTGTGATGCAATAACAGCAAACACAAGCATGAGAATATCAAAACAGAGGAAAACATCAGTATAGCATGGAGACAATGGCACATATTTAACAGAAAGAGATAATTATAAACAAAATACATGGCATGAGCTAGTCATACTATATGTAGATCTGAGTGGCTTTTCATCAACAACATGTTTTCTATTGGTAGAGTAGCAAAAATAAGATGAAATTCTAGGGATTCTCATAAGATCTACCTGGGTCATGCATGAGTAATTAATGTAAAATTAAATAAAATACAAGCGGTATAACACTGCGTGATGATAACTTGAGAGCAGTAATATGGCAGTATGAGTAATGCCAGTTCACTCATCAAAAAGCACATTAAGCTCACTCATCTCCAGTGCCTAATTAGTCAAAGGGCAGCTAGTAATTATATGGCATGGCCACCCCTGCCCCACATATGTATTGACAATAAGTGTAGTTGGTAAGAACATGAATTGTTGTTAATGAAAAGAAACAAAACAAATACTCAGCAGGTGCTAGAATTATACGTGGTGGACAGGCACTATGCCAGAGATAAAGTCCCAGTCTCCATTAAGCCGATGCCCTGCAGAGGTAAAGCAAAGTCCCTGCGTGGTAGACTTTTCAACAAGCATGGGGGCACCTGAGAGCAGTGGTTGTCATAGCATAAGTCCTACAGGATCCGGATGGACCAACCCTCTGCACTCCGAGCTTGTGGGAAGCCAGAACTGTGCAACTGCGTACTGCGTGATCCAGGATAGCTGCACTCGGCTGTTTTCATGCCGTGTCCGGCAGGTCGTTGGTGCTCCGCTCGGGTCCAGTCAGGGCAAGGATATAACGTGCATAGTATATGACGCCTTTCTCTTGCCATCTTGCAGTGAAACACTCCCCTCCGCCTTCTTCGTGCCCATCATGGGGCCGGAACCCATGCTGTGCGCTGGTGGTCTCCGGTGTGAGACCTGTGACTCCTGCCATGCAAGGTACTGCTGTAATTGAATCAGCTTCAGCCAAAAGTTAGCAAAGAGATTGTCTAGCCGAGACATAAAGGGGCACATCGCATCCGACATTTTAGGTTAGGCTCCTTCAGACTTCCCCGGCATCTCCTTAGCTTGATGTCGTAGGGGTAGGGCCTCCGAGGTGTGGACTGGAATATCCCCTGCCAGTCCAGAGGAGGGGGGGAAACAGGCCTGCACTATAACCCACAGAGACTCAGCAATCAGCCACCTCGTCAGACCAACGTGAACACTAGGCCTCCCTGCACCACCGGGGATTACAGGAGACGGAAGTACACCAAAGGGCCCTGGCCGGTGTCAGGGTTAGGTAAGTCTCGGCAGAAGAACGTTTGGGGATGATATCAGTCGATTAGATGGCTCAAGGGGAAGTACAAACTTGGAGCTCAAGTGAAATGCGTCTAGCCGCCATATTGCTCAGGCCCTGCCCCTGTTGAAATGCTTTTTAATCTCACATTGTGTACAAATACTCTTTTCTGTATGAAGCACAATAGACATTTCATCAGAATTTCTTGGAAGAAGAGGTAACCTCTGTTTGACAGACTGCAGACCACGTGCTAACAATTGCATCAGTGGTTATTGCATTTTGCATACTGTCAAGGTGAAGGATATCCAACAGGCAGAACTTGAACCTATGCTATCCTAATAGTATAAAAAGGACAGCAGCATATTACCAGTCATTAGTGTGGCCGGGCTTAATGCAATGACTGTAGTAGGTAAAAATAACAAAGTCAAGAAAAGAGCCAAGGTCAGGGAATCTAGAAATTCACAAAACCATAATGCCAGGATGGGTCTAAGAGTACATAGACCAGGTTAGGCAAACAAGCAGCTCAGTATACCAGAGAACACACTGAACAAGGAAAGCACTCTAGGAAATCACAAATGAAACCATAGCTGGTCAATGGTCATCTTATATAGATCTGGCATCAACAGACAGGCCTGCATCATATCTCCATGCCTAAAACATGAATGTGCCTTGACACTAGAATCACATAGGGCTGGTTGCATCCGAAAATTGATGCTTTTGATGTACGTCTTATTTGAAAAGGACATCTGGAAGCAGCTTCTGCATCAAAATTGGCATCTAAATGATGCTCTGTGTCAAATTTTACATGGACAGGATGCAAAAAATAAAAGAGATGCAGGTAAACTTACAGATGTAACGTGAGTCTTATACTCTTGTAATGTATATAAGATGTATTTCACTTTGAACTATGGATTATGAGTATAGTGGAAAATGTGCAATCAGCACATGCACAAGTAAGAAAACTAAGATATGGTGGGTGTTTTATATTCAACACAGTAATTAGAAGATTTTCATGCAAATCATTTCTATTGAAGAACTCCTTCATGTTATTTTTTTTACAAAATATTTACCCAAAATATGTGGATAGTTTACTATATGGATTCAAAAATTTTTGTTGTCTTTACTGAACATAATTTGAATTAGTTTCTCATCAGTTTCTCAGACCTATACCTCACAATCAGACAGGCCAATGCACTGCAGGTAACGGAACCCATCCCAAGCTATGTCTAACTGCAGAGAGACTGTTGCATCATGCAAGTCTGTGGATCTTGGTGACCTCCTGACCATAAAGGCCCAGTTGTCCATGGAAATGGACACTTCCCTGTCCTAGATAACAATGGGACAGGTGTGGTGAGGAGACCAGTAAAGCAGCATGGCTTCCTAAATCATCCTAAAATACGACCATTTGAAGATGGCAACCGCCAAAATACTCTGACCTGTGCCAGGCTGCAGCAGCAAGTGATGTCATAGACAGGGCCTTTTGAACACCTGCTAATGTTTTTATAAATGTATGGTTTAATGTAACTGTGCAACAACGTTGCAATTAAATGTGTTATATAAATGATAACAGTTACGTCGCCCACTCCAGTTGTAGACTACTGGTGGAGGCAAGAACACTTCACACAATTTCCCCAGAAATTGTAGCTTTTCTAGTTCTTATTCTTATTATAGCCAAATTTGCCACCCTAACTCCTCCCACAGTTTTTACACTACATAGACAAAAATTTACCAAAACGTGCAGATTGTTCCCGATTGCATTGCTATTACTTTGTGGAACATTTCGCCAAATGGTTCACAGAAAATTGTCGTTCTTGTGGCAAAATTGGTCCCATAGGAATGAATGGCAAAACTAGAGTGGGAGCTGGCAAAAGCTGAAACATCAGGACATGATTTCTAAACTGCCACCACTCCCTCTTTTTCAGGCCCACCTACACAAATCTTATATCAAAACATTCAGCTATCCCTGCTGCCAATAAAAATGTCCACAGTTAAGCCATAGTCCTGATAGTTTTCACACTATGACCATTTGTTTGCAACTCAGTTGTAGACTACTGGTGGAGGCAAGAACACTTCACACAATTTCCCCAGAAATTGTAGCTTTTCTAGTTATTAACATGTGCTGCTTGGATTTTGACCCTTAGGTGTGTTTGAAAACACGGTTTGGATTTTTGCTGTGTTTTGATTGCCTCGTGGGGGTTTTTTATGCCTCATCTGGTGCCTCTTAGTGGTGACTGGAGCCCAAAAGGTGGATGATCTCTAACACATGCCAAATGTATATCTATACTGTGACGAAATGCCTTTTGTCACCGGATTTTCCCCTGTCTGTTGGAGGAGCCTGATTGCCAGCCTCTTGCCTCATGGGTTATTTGGCCCTTCAAGTACAATATTTGGGCATATTGCATTTGTATGGTGCTGCTGCTGGCCCTTTAAAAACCATCCCTGGACAGATTATGACTTTTAGGAACAATGTCCCTTTAAGACTGTGTAGCAGATTGCATTCAGGCGGTCTGCAATATTATATATGCTATTATGTGTTGGGTAACTTGTAAATGTGTAGGTTCTATGTGATAAATGTAACAGTATGTATTTTTATGTCTTTTGTTGTCCTTTGTCTGCCATGTGGCTAATGGAGTTTTGCCTCTGTCCTTGGAGATAATTGCATTACTTCTTAATTATCTCCAGGATAGAAGACTCTGAAACCAGTTTGGGCCAGATATCCATGCTGCCAGCCAGGCCCCAAAAGATACTTGTGCTAACTTCTGAACCCCTGGTCTGATTCATGCCATTTTTTAATATGTTGTTCCCCTGAATGGATTGATTGTGAATATGTAATTTTATGTGAATGTGATGTATAGTTTTAGAGTTATGAAAATTGGGTAGAAAGTATGTTTTAACTGTATGTGTAATTGAGTTTCCTCTCAGGATAAGGGGAGGGAATATGTGGGATATAACTGTGATGTGATTGGTTGTTTTATATCTCCCTGTGGGCGGTCCTGTATTTACAATGAATGTAATAAAAACCAGGCTCGGTGTGCACGGAGGTACCCAGTCGGGGTGCCAGGCGATCCGTTACATATACCATCCAAGAGATTCTATGCCTTAAAGAGATGCTATTGTGCTGTACAACTTAGTATGGAATTAAAGATATCCTAGATTGTACTATACAACGGCTATTCGCCTCCTATCGGCACATGTTATCTTCACTCTCCCTTTAGCCCCCTGAGGTACCTTTTTCTTATTAGATCTATTCGAGGTTCATGCTCTTTCTACTCACACAGTCCTATTTTTTGACTCTAGGGTTAAGCTTGTCTTGACCCTTAAGTCTTCTCTATCTTCTGGTACTCAATTACTCATTACGGTATGTCAAATCTCTGTGCTCCAAATAACATCACTTTAATTTTATTTTCCTATCTATTGACTATTTCTTCATGTTATCCAAATTATCGATTAAAAAAATTATATTTTAATACTGTTTTAATCCCTGTACTATACTGTTCCTTATTTATCAATTCTACCATCTAAATCTCTACTGCAAATTTCCCCTTAATATTCAAACCTTTTATATTGCTCCTGAATAACCTAATGCCCACTTTCTCATGTTTAAATTACCCACTAATACCCATTCATTGAACCATTTCAACCATATTCTCTTCCATTTTCCACTACGAGATCTCCCTCTACTCTTAAGAGAGGAGAAGAGAAATATTCTTTTCAAATTATCTATGCCAACACATCTAGGAGGATTTAATATACCTAGTGATAATACCATTTTGCTGCCCTGGTGAAGCATGCAAAAGATTGGCTATTGCTATATAATAAATTTACAATCACTGCCCCTTTTTCTCTACAAGCAATTTATAAACATGTAAACAATGCCTTTTCAGAGAAAATGTTAATGAGAAACATAGGTTGCATGCAATGTTTTGTGGACCCAGAACATACTTGAAAACTAGAGAAATCTCAATGTATCCATCCTGGTAAAATATTTTATAAATAAATAAATATAGGCACCCAGACCACTTAAAGGACCATTATAGTGCCAGGAAAACATACTCGTTTTCCTGGCACTATAGTGCCCTGAGGGTGCCCCCACCCTCAGGGACCCCCTCCCGCCCGGCTCTGGAAAGGGGAAAGGGGTAATAACTTACCTTTTTCCAGCGCTGGGCGGGAAGCTCTCCTCCTCCTCTCCGCCTCCGATCCTCCCCGCCGGCTGAATGCGCACGCGCGGCAAGAGCTGCGCGCGCATTCAGCCCGTCGCATAGGAAAGCATTTACAATGCTTTCCTATGGACGCTTGCGTGCTCTCACCGTGAAAATCACAGTGAGAAGCACGCAAGCGCCTCTAGTGGCTGTCAATGAGACAGCCACTAGAGGATTAGGGGGAAGGCTTAACCCATTCATAAACATAGCAGTTTCTCTGAAACTGCTATGTTTATGAAAAAAATGGGTTAACCCTAGCTGGACCAGGCACCCAGACCACTTCATTAAGCTGAAGTGGTCTGGGTGCCTAGAGTGGTCCTTTAAGCTCATTAAAGTGGTCTGGGTGCATATTTCCAGGTCCCTTAACCCTGCAAAAGCAATTATTCTAGTTTTTAATAAACTGCAATAATTACTGTTGTATGTTAACTGGTAGACAGCCACTAGAGGGACCTCCATGTCATTAGGTGACTTTTGGTCACCTGACGCTGGATGTCCTCATGCTATGCATGAGGACATCCAGCATCTTTCGAAATCCCATAGGAAAGCATTGTATAATGCTTTCCAATGGGGGAAGTACAAATACAAGTGCAACCATTGCGCGCATGGCATTAGGTCTCCCCTGCCGGAGGGTGACATTAGTGCTGGACTCAGGGAAGTCGCAGAAGGGTTTTTAACCCCTTCTGAACCATGAAAGGGATGGGGTTTACATAGGGTGGTACTATAGAGAGCTTTCATGCCAGTAAACAACTTTGTTTTCCTGGCACTATAGTCTCCCTTTGAACTTAAAATAAAGGTTTTGGGAGAAAATGCAGAGGGAGGACTAATTGACAGTAATTAAAAAAAAATTAAAGTAAAAAAAAAAAAAGGGGGGGGAGAAAACCTTTGAAGCACAACATTAATTTTACTGCTAGTCTCTAGAACATTTCTAGTACTATATAAATTGTATTTTGTAATTGGCATTGATTATTGCACTGAATATAGGTGTGAAGTTCCTCTCAAGAATGTTTATATTATTTTATCCTTATATTGTATTTTATGCTTGACAGGAGACATATTTTTACATAGGAGTATTAACAACTGTAACGCTGTTATACTGACATACTTACTGCCTCTTACCTGTTCCATGCACTGTTCATACTTGACATTTATGCAATATAATTTTCTCAGATTTTACACAGAGCCCTATAATTTAGTGTGATGTTTTACAAAGCTTTGGGAATGCATTCCTTTTTATTAACATAGTTATTGTATGCTTTTACATTCCAGATAATAATAATAATATTGTTGTCATTATCCTGGTACATAAAAATATGTGCAATCATATTACTAGTATATCTATATATACTTGTTTGTATTCCTGTGTCTCTCTTTAGTAATGATATAATGAAAAATCTTGATTGATTTTATTTCCATATAAAAAGTAATAGTGCAATTTTCAATGCACATTTTAATAAACGGCAAAATTCTTTTTGATTTACAAAGTTGACGGAAGCTCTGCTCTGAAAGATCTTATCCAGAAAGACTGATCTTGAGTCTTTGACTATCTTATAAAAGTCCATTCAAAAGAGTATGAATTATTG
>OW240922.1:54117534-54130154 GCA_933207985.1 Pelobates cultripes
ACTCTGTCCAGGGATGGACTGACAGCCTCCTGGGCCCCCGGACAAAATTAGATCCAGGGCCCTTCAAGACAAAATATTAAAGGAGCACTATAGTTCCCCCCTCCCGCTGGGCTGAAGGGGTTAAAACCCCTTCAACCACTTACCTTTCTCCTGCGCCGGGCTCCCTCGGCTCTGGGGAATTCTCGCATTCTCGAATTCAGCGCACGCATTCACAGTATGAATCGTGGAAGCACCTCTAGCAGCTGTCAGTGAGACAGCAACAGAAGCTGGATTAACCCTTAGTGAAACATAGCAGTTTCTCTGAAACTGCTTTGTTTTCAGCTGCAGGGTTAAAACTAGAGGGACCTGGCACCCAGACCACTTCATTGAGCTGAAGTGGTCTGGGTGCCTATAGTGGTCCTTTAAGGACTAAGTAAATGTTAAAAATAATTTTAAAGTAAGTAGTCAAACAGTTTGAGAACAGTTTGACAACTTACCTGGGGTCTGCTATGATATGAGGCTGTAGTAGGACATAGGAGCAGTGGTGTGTGTGAGTGGTGCAGTGTGTGTGAAAGGTTCAGTGTGTGTGTGGGGGGGGGTGTAGTGAGTGAATGTGTAGGGTGTGTGGGGCAATGTGTGTGTGTATGTGGGGCTGTGTATGTGTATGGGGGGCAGTGTATGAATGTGTATGGTGTCAGGGCAGTGTATGTGTGTCGGGGCAATGTGTGTATGGGGAGGGCAGTGTGTGGGGGCAATGTATGTATGTGCATGGTGTGTGTGGGGGCAGTGTAAGTGTGGGGGCAGTGTGTGTGTATGTGTACGGTGTGTGTGGGGGCAGTGTGTGTATGGGGGCAGTGTATGTATGTGTGGGGCAATGTGTGTGTGTGTATATATGTGTGGGCAGTGTATGCAGTGTGTGTGTATATATGGGTGGGCAGTATGTGAATATATGGGTGGGCAGTGTGTGAATATATGGGTGGGCAGTGTGTGTGTATATATATGGGTGGGCGGTGTATGCAGTGTGTGTGTGTATATATATATATATATATATATATAGGTGGGCAGTGTATGCAGTGTATGTGTATATATGGGTGGGCAGTGTGTGTGGGGCAGTGTGTGTGTGTGCATATGTGTATATATATATGGGTGGGCAGTGTGTGTATATGGGTGGGCAGTGTATGTATGAGTGGGCAGTGTGTGTATATGTGTGGGCAGTGTATATATATGGGTGGGCAGTGTGTGTATATGGGTGGGCAGTGTGTGTATATGGGTGGGCAGTGTATATATATCGGTGGGCAGTGTATGTATATTGGTGGGCAGTGTATGTATATGGGTGGGCAGTGTGTATATATGGGTGGGCAGTGTATGTATATAGGTGGGCAGTGTGTGTATATGGGTGGGCAGTGTGTGTATATAGGTGGGCAGTGTATGTATATAGGTGGGCAGTGTGTGTATATAGGTGGGCAGTGTATGTATATAGGTGGGCAGTGTGTGTATATAGGTGGGCAGTGTATGTATATAGGTGGGCAGTGTGTGTATATAGGTGGGCAGTGTGTGTATATAGGTGGGCAGTGTATGTATATAGGTGGGCAGTGTGTGTATATAGGTGGGCAGTGTATGTATATAGGTGGGCAGTGTATGTATATAGGTGGGCAATGTGTGTATATAGGTGGGCAGTGTATGTATATAGGTGGGCAGTGTGTGTATATAGGTGGGCAGTGTATGTATATAGGTGGGCAGTGTGTGTATATAGGTGGGCAGTGTGTGTATATAGGTGGGCAGTGTATGTATATAGGTGGGCAGTGTGTGTATATAGGTGGGCAGTGTGTGTATATAGGTGGGCAGTGTATGTATATAGGTGGGTAGTGTGTGTATATAGGTGGGCAGTGTGTGTATATAGGTGGGCAGTGTGTGTATATGGGTGGGCAGTGTGTGTATATGGGTGGGCAGTGTGTGTATATGGGTGGGCAGTGTGTGTATATGGGTGGGCAGTGTGTGTATATGGGTGGGCAGTGTGTGTATATGGGTGGGCAGTGTGTGTATATGGGTGGGCAGTGTGTGTATATAGGTGGGCAGTGTGTGTATATAGGTGGGCAGTGTGTGTATGGGCCTGCTTACCTGTACAATGTGATGTTTTTCTTCCTCCAGCAGCAGTGGGGCAGACTCCTTCTCACCCTCCATCCATGCTGTATGTGTGCTCCGTGTGAGAGGGAAGCAGGTGGTGATGTCACTTCCTGCCCCGCCTCCCATCCTCGCACGGAGCAGGGAGAGAGAGAGAGGAGACCTGGCAGTGAGAGGTGCGCTGCCAGGTCTCTCACTGAATGGGGAGGGGTATTTGCAGACTGATGGGTTACAGGGGCCCTTAGAGTCATTATGGGCCCCTGCAACCTTCTTACAGCGCTTTCTTACTTCTCACTGAGGAGATCTCTGATCTGATCTCCACAGCAGAAGCATGACTGTGCTGCCGGGCCCCCCGATCTGCCCGACCTGTCAGTCCGCCCCTGCTCTGTACAAATAGGGTTTCCCAGCTTCCAGTCCTCAAAGCACAAAGCCAAAGGGAAATTAATTCCATTACCCTTTGATATTAATGTGATGATTACTATGATAACTTTCAATTAATAGATTCAAAGAACAACAAATTCTGCATTAAATAATAAGTTCTAAAAAATATATGGCTAAAAGGCAGGTAAAAACCACCACGCGTTTCTCCCTTTAGGGCTTTCCCAAGTGGTAAAAACAGATACCTGACATAACTGGGTTCATATAGGCTTCAAAACACATAACTTTGGTGCCAAAATGATGGCATTAATCACATGACCACAAGAGCATGGCTATGGCTAATAAAAAAAAATAGTTTTTTCTAAATAGTAACTTTATAAGTTCTAAGCAATATTTTGTGTGTGGCAGTGTAGCCTGCATAATTATATATAAAAAATTAGGGTTTAGGAATGAACAATATGACATTTTAGGGGAGGAGGTAGTACTAAAAAGTATAAAATTAGCATTTTTAGACAAGAGATATAACAATTGATAGAAAATGAATACAAAGAAACACAGCCTTTAGGCATATCTGCTAAAGAGTAACAATTAAAAACATATTAAAAACAGATTCTACAGAAAGTTAAAAAGATCAAAATCATCATTTAAACCTTCTGGTACCAAAGTTCTCAATTTAAAAAACCCACTGCATCTCATTCTTTCCCATCATTTTTTCATTTCACCTCCACACCATGGCATAGTACATTTTTGTATGCCAGTAAATTTTAAACATCCTGGATTATTTTTGAAGTTTTAAAAAAACGTTTTGATACAGTGTGATTTAAGTATCCTTTTGTTATGTTTCGACAATGTTCTGATATTCACGTTTTTAGACTTTTAGAGGTCATCCTTACATATTGGAGGCTCCAATAGATAAATAACATTACTAGAATTGCATGTAATAAAATCATGTATCTTATAGGATTTTTTAGTAATGTTCGAAGTGAAGTTAGTGGTTTTATTTTGCACTAGCCCCTGGGTAGTTTTGCATACAATGCACTTTCTGCATTTGATAATGTAGAGGATGTATTATTCTTAGTAACATTTTTTTGTAAGAATATTTGTAAAATTGGGGGCACCTCTAAATATAATTGGTTTGGTGGGAAGAATTTGTTTTACAATTTCATCTTGTTGTAAAATGTACCAGTGCTTAAAATTATTCTTTTAACTTCTTTATTTTTGTTATTAAAATCAAATATAATAGGAACAGAAGGTACAGTTTTGTTTTTTTATTTATATCTTAGAAGGCTGTTTCTTTCTTTTGATCTGACTTTTTTTAATAACATTATCTAGTTTTTCTTCTGAATAATGTTTTTCTAAAAATGTATTTTTAAGATTGTAGTTTGTGGTTCTACATCCTCTGGCTTGGAGCAATTTCTTTTTAACCGTAAAAAATTGGCTTTTGTGAGTGCTTTCAAGCCAGGGAGCATAGTGGCAACTAGTTTGATCTATCACTGTGTTTGTACACACTTTTTTAATAAAAAAAGGTTCTAGTATTAATATTACCATCTTTAATAAAAAATGTGGAGATCTAAAAAGTTTATTATTTTCTTTACTGTATCCATGAGTTAAAATGATGCCTTTTTTTGTCATTCCATATGATCGACCTCATCGTTATCCAGTTGTGATTTACCATCATTCTACTGTGTACCAAAACCAGAGGGATATCCTGCAAGTGGGGATTATATACCACTCAGTGGCGTACAGGGGTCGCAGGGGTCACGGATGCGACCGGGCCCGACCCACCAGGGGGCCCGGCCGCCCTGCGACCCGGTATGTACCCACTGTGGCAGCCTCTTCTCCTGGGGGGCCCAGGAGCTGGCCATCTCAGGGCCCCCCGAGCCTGGCCCTGGTGTCACCCGGCGGCCGGTCCTGCGGGCGGGCAGGCTGGTGGGCGCGCGAGGGAGCACTCTCCCCTGAGTGCTTCCTCCTCAGCTCCCTCGCGCACGTCATCTTCCGGCTCCAGCATCAGTTATGTGGCGTGCGAGGGAGCTGAACAGGAAGCACTCAGCCAGGGAGAGTGCTCCCTCGCGCGTCCGCCAGCCTGCTCGCCCGCAGGACTGGCCGCCGGGCAGCCCCACTGGACCCCAGGGAATCCCCTCAGCACTTCCACAGGTAAGGAGGTTGGGGGGATTACATTTTTAAAAAAAAGTGTTTGTGTTAGTGTGTGTGTTAGTGTTAGAGTGTGTGTGTGTTAGCATGTGTGTGTGTGTGTTAGAGTGTGTGTGTGTGTTAGAGTGTGTGTGTGTTAGAGTGTGTGTGTGTTAGAGTGTGAGTGTGTGTGTGTCTGTTACTGAGTCTGTTAGTTTGTGTGTGTCTGTTAGTGAGTGTGTGTTTTGTAAGTGAGTGTGTATGTATGTCTGTAACTGAGTGTGTGTCTGTTAGCTAGTGTGTATGCATCTGTTCATGAGAGTGTGTGTCTTAAGCACTTACCTTTCTCCAGCGCTGGACTCCCTTGGCGCTGGGGATCTCTTCGCCCCGATCCGCCTCTCAGCTCCGAATGTGCATGCGTGGCAAGAGCCGCACGCGCATTCAAACCGCCCATAGGAAAGCATTACTCAATGATTTTCACAGTGAGAATCGCGGAAGCTCCTCTAGTGGCTGTCAATGAGACAGCCACTAGAGGCTGGGTTAACCCTCAGTGAAACATAGCAGTTTCTATGAAACTGCTATGTTTTTAGCTGCAGGGTTAAAACTGGAGGGACCTGGCACCCAGACCACTTCATTGAGCTGATGTGATCTGGGTGTCTGTAGTGGTCCTTTAAGTGTATGTGTATCTACATGCACTGGCGTACATACCGCGGTCGCAGGCCTGCGACCAGGTGCCCGCCACCATGTGTCGCCACCACCGTTTTTGCACCGGGGCCCCATGGGTTGTGTGTACGCCACTGATACCACTGCATTCTGTTTTACCTAGAGTTGGTTATAGCTCTACTATATGTGAGTTGACATTTTATCTAAGTGTCGTTTGTCCTATCACGTACTACCATATTACTGTTTTTGCTTCCTTTTCATATTCTGCTATTAAGCAAAGCTACCATGAAAGTCCCATACCAGGACTAGAAGATCTATTGCCCCCTTTGAGACTGTGCCTTACCATTTGGTATTTTTTATTCTTTTAAGATTTATTGTGGACTCTCTTTTTTTTTTTATATATATCCTGTGGGGTTTTTTTTTTTATTGCTCATTGATTTTATTGTTCCTTTGTATTACATACTATTGTGTTTGGAGTATTTTTCTTGGCGCTACCTGTATATTGTTGTCGATATTTAATTTCCTGTCTACCTGCTGCCACTTTAAGTAAAATGTATGAATTATTATCATACCCACTTAAAAACAGTTTTGCAAAAATTGAAAGGACTGCACTGCACCTGAATGTTTTTTGTATAATCACCACTATAATATGATGGTAATATATATGGGGATTTCAGTGTCTCTTTAAGTAGAAATAATATGCTTTTTTTCCCATTACTGTTTTTTTTTTTTATAATGCTGGGTTCTATATATATTATAAAATATTTTGCAAAGCGTAAAGTGTTACTCAAACCTGCTTTCAAGCTTAATTGTTTTTTGTTCACAATGACCAATTTGGCAGTAGTCACATATGGCCCCCATTCCACCATATTTTAGTTGAAAAACATTTAAAATTAGGCTAAAACTTACCTTTTATGCAGCACCTGCCTAAGCCCTGCCCAAACATTTCCCCACCTTCTCGATCATTATGCTGCTCCACTGGTTACCTCTCCGAAGTTCAATTAAATGGATATAGATGTGATATAAAGGGATGTGCTGCCACCTGCCAATCAGCTTTTTCTGATAGAGAGGCCTTGGACTCAATGCTTCTCGGTCAGAAGCAGTAAACGCTATACTGCACTCGTGATAGAGTCCTGTAATAATCTGATATAGAATGCTTCTGGCATAGCTGTAATTTCCATAGCCTCCCAGTTTCTATAACTCAGGCATAGGCTAGAACCATCGCTGAGTGTTAAAAGCCTGCTAGAGTCTTACTATTTTGGAATGGATGGCTCCTGGTTCTGTTTTTTTCTAATAGAGGCATGTGTATCTAATCTTTATATAACATATTTATTGTGCACTGGAAGTAAAACAGCTCCACCTAGTGTTTACCTTTTGCATTACTAGATCCAGAAGATTCATGTATTTTATAATATATGAAAAAACCTGAGGGCCTGTTTTGACACCTCAGGCGGGTGCAAACTATTCCTCGTGCAGTTCGGAGCATTGGCACTGGTTATTACAGCCACCCTCAGACCACTGAACAGTGCTGGAGCTCGTGAGAAGAGGGATATTGGCCTACAATTCTGTCATAACATTTTTAGGGATCAGATTTTGATAATAGCATACCTTTTCTTCATAAATGGAGTTTCACTGGGAATTTGCATCATAGCCCTGCCTGGGTGTTACAGGAATACTATAGCGCTAGGAATACAAATGTGTATTCCTAGCGCTTTAGTATCAACGTTACCATTTAGTGTCTTTTTACCTTGTGCACCCCTCCCCCAACAATGAATAAAAAGGTATTACTTACCTTTTATCACATGCCACGCTGCTCTCCGTGGACGGTCCCTCCATGGCTTAAATGGTAAAGGTCGATGATCTAAACCATTTCAATGTCAATCCAAAGGCTGCATTTTCTGGCATTTTATTTGCATTTCATTTGATTTCATTAGAGTGGTCCATTGTGGAACAAAACGTGTAGGGCCTGTTATTATTGATTTGTGTTTTTATTTTGTTTTCTAATGTTATTGCCAATAAGTAATTTTATACCAACTCCCTGGATTCCGGTACCTGGTTCCTGACTGGGGTGATATAGAGGACACAGGAGGACTTTTCTTGCCAAAAAAGGTTAGGATGAGAACATTGATGATATAAGAAATAGGAACTACAGTGAGAGAAAACATTATTTAATCCATTGCTGATTTTGAATTTGTGTCCACTGACAAAGAAATGATCAGTCTATAATTTTATTGGTAGGTGTATTTTAACTGTGAGAGACTGAATAACAAACACAAATCCAGAAAAAAAACATGTAAAAAAGTTATACATTGATTTGCATGTCAATGAGTGAAATAAGTATTTGATCCCCTATCAATCAGCAAGATTTCTGGCTCCCAGGTGTCTTTTATATAGGCAACGAGCTGAGATTAGGAGCACTCTCTTTAAGGCACCTGTCTACAGAAGCAATTAATCAATCAGATTCCAAACTCTCCACCAAGAGCTGTTTGAGGATGTCAGGGACAAGATTGTAGACCTACACAAAGCTGGAATGGGCTACAAGACCACTGCCAAGCAGCTTGGTGAGAAAGTGACAACAATTGGTGCGATTATTTGCAAATGGAAGAAACACAAAATAACTGTCAGTCTCCCTCGGTCTGGTGCTCCATCCAAGATCTCACCTCGTGATGATTATGAGAATCAGCTTAGAACTACACAGGAGGATCTTGTTAATTATCTCAAGTCACCAAGAAACCAATTGGTAACACACTACGCTGTGAAGGACTAAAATCCTGCAGCGCCCGCAAGGACCCCCTGCTCAAGAAAGCACATGTACAGGCCCGTCTGAAGTATGCCAGTGAACATCTGAATGATTCAGAGGAGAACTGGGTGAAAGTGTTGTGGTCAAATGAGACCAAAATCAAGCTCTTTAGCATCAACTCAACTCGCTGTGTGATGCTGCCTATGACCCCAAGAACACCATTCCCACCATCAAACATGGAGGTGGAAACATTTTGCTTTGGTGGTGTTTTTCTTCTAAGGGGACAGGACAACTGCACCGCATCAAAGGGATGATGGATGGGGTCATGTACTGTCAAATATTTGTGTGAGAACCTCCTTCCCACAGCCAGGGCATTGAAAATGGGTCGTGGATGGGTATTCCAGCATGACAATGATCCAAAACACACAGCCAACAGCAACAAATGAGTGACTCAAGAAGAAGCACATTAAGGTCCTGAAGTGGCCTAGCAAGTCTCTAGACCTTAATCTCATAGAAAATCTGTCGAGGGAGCTGAAGGTTCAAGTAGCCAAACGTCAGCCTTGAAACCTTAATGACTTGGAGAGGATCTGCAAAGAGGAGTGGGACAAAATCCCTCCTGAGATGTGTACAAAAGTTGAAGGGGTCATTTCACTCAGTGACATGCAAATCAATTTATAACCTTTTTGACATTTGTTTTTCTGGATTTTTTTTTTTTTATTATTCTGTCTCTCACTGTTAAAATACACCTACCATTAAAATTATAGACTGATCATTTCTTTGTCAGTGAGCAAACGTTCAAAATTAGCTGGGGATTAAATACTTTTTCCTCACTGTGTTCAATTTGGGGGCTGGTAAAAAAAAAACAGTGGGGATGAAAATGGAAGGGGGGCAGTCAAAGGTGAGGTCTGAGATGATAAACAGAGTATGAGAAGAAAAGAGAGTCTGAAACTGAATGGCTAACATGATTTTTTGTGTCTGTAATGAAATAATCTGTAAGCAGTGATGCTAATGTAAAACAAATTAGGTACAACACTATCGTCAGGTCTATAAAATACAATTTTTCCTGTCTCCCATGAAAACATAATGGCCTCTTCTGAGATGGGGCACTGGATCTGCTCATGATAACTATCCCTTTACTCTGTTATACAGATCTTGTGGGTATGCCCATGTCTGTGTAGTATGTTCAATATTATGCAAAATATAGTATGAATTAGTATCGTATTATTATATTAGAAATATAAAAAATAATATAGGGTGCTCATACAATTGTTAGTTTTATTCCTTGAAGGATGATATGAGATCCTGACAGCTATTTTGTCTATTTCATCCATCTTGAAGCTAGTTAGGAACAGCTGGGACCATGTTAAAGTCAGAATCTCTGTGGTGAGGGGGAATAGGAAATGTGGAAGCCAAATGTGTGATGGTTTGTCTGAACACAAGTTACGTTTCTGGTTCTGATTTTGCAGGGTCATGACCCAGAAGAGATTAATTCTATGTGTAAAATTGTAACTACTAATGCTTTCTTCACACTTCAATTATTCAGAGCTAAATATCTGTGAGTGGTACACTAATTTTTAGGTTAATGTGATGTAATTGTTTAAAAATATATATATAAAATATAAAAATATAAACACAATACTTAAATATAGATTATTCTTGAAGAAAAGACAAAAATAATAGTGAATGTGGTATAGGTTTGGCCCAAGAGGTGACCATATATCAGATATTCTGTAACAAATTCCAGCTAAAGGTTACTTAAGAATCATTTGATGTTTATATTATTTACAATGATTCCCTCAGCAGAATTCTTAATCAATAAACTTTTTAAAAACATAAAACTAGATCCGTTGCACTTAACCAGTGGTGTCCCAAATGCTTAAACTATCATGTAAGTCATCACAGAGTCTTTCATTTCACCTATATAACTCTACATCTATCATTTTACTACCATATCGTTTGCTGCCCTTTATTAAGCTTTACAGTCTCTCTGAAAGTAGAAACATTTAGAACTATTTGCTATCAACGATATACCCCTAAATATGGAGAAACCACCGAAAAGCAAAACCATCTGCAGTAATCTTTAACAAAATGTTTATACGTGTCTTTCCATTCACATGGGTTTGGTTTGTCCAAACTGTAAGCGGATTTGTTTGATATATAGAGGATTGTTATCTGGGAGTAAATTCTGCTCTGATCTGTGTATCGAACTAAAGATTCTTCTATAAAAAATGCATTTCCCAACAGTGTACAATAGCACCTGCACAAACTCGCTATCATGTGCTAAAAAAGTTTAATCTTTGGCTAGAACATTTGCTTCACTGAACTGTGATTATTTCGTCAGCTCGCATTTGAGGTCTTGCTATCTTCAAATAATAAGCTTTCAAAGATTAATTAAAAATGCGCAAAAAAAAGACCTATTTACAAAATTACTAGGCATTATTAACTGTCCCTAACCGACCTTTACAATACAGCTGTCACAAAAAAAAAGACATGGGAGCACTTTATAGTACATTAACTCGACATATGTACATTGCGCATCCAAACTGCTACAATCGATAAAAAAATTCACAAGCATTAGTGAAAATCACTACACTGGTAAAAATCAAGACCGACTAGTGCAACCCACAATTTACAATGTTAAACATTTCACCAATAATAAGTGCCTTTTTATTATTTTCAATTATTATGTTTTTATTTTGCAAGTAAGGGGCGGCAGCATGCTGTGACACCATAGCAGATATTTTAGCTTTATGAGTCTATTATTAATTGATTAATTTAAGCAAATGAGTCTATTATTAATTGATTAATTGAAGAAAATGAAAAAGTGTCAGTCCAGCTCATACTGTACAGGGGTGTAAATATTCATTTATGCAAACTGCACAAGATAAAATAAGACTAAAAATAAATTGGACAGTCTGCTACACATGGCTGTAACACAAGCAAATACAAAAAGCGAGTTCTCTTTTTATCTCAAAGAAAAAATAAAGAGTACATTCTTGTCCAGTTAGAGATTGACAGAGCCAAGCTGATACAAACAGACACAGAAAGATTGAATTAACGCTCTAACAGTACAGAAGGAGAAAAAGACACGGTACAAAAATGGTACTCTGTGTCTCTTTGTATTTTCCCAGCCCCTCTAGGTGTCTCTCTCCCAAACCCTGGTCTGTCACTTTTGCCCCTTCCTCAGCCCCTCTGTACAGTGTCAATTTTGGTGGCAAATTTCAATTTAGTTTTAGTGGTATTTTAGTAATCTGAATTGTTTTAGTTTTAGTCTAGTTTTAGTCGACTAAAATTGTTAGTCGACAAAATTAACACTGGTTCTCATTTTTAGGTTTTGTGTGTAACTGAGGGGATTACTCATGAGTGTAGAAGCTATTATCTCCACAAAATCTATCTATCTATCTAGTGTCTGCTTTTTCCTTAAGACAATATGTCTCAATTCTTTATTTAAATTGACTTTAAATGTTAATTTTATATCTCAATTGTTTTATGATGTCTTTTCCACCCTCCTTAGCCAGGAGGAAAGCCATTAAATATTAGACTTGGGCATTCATTTTTGGAAGAATTAGAATTTAGACAAAAATCTTGATGGCACGAAGGAAGAATGAGCTAATGAACAAATCACTTGAAAGTACATACATTGTTTATTTGATTTGTTCATTTGTGTAACATGACACTCTTATGTGCTATTACCAAGCCATATTTAATGGTACCACTACCAAATTAGGGAGCTATTGTGTTTCATCGATAGCTCCCTAATTTGGTACTCTTCAATATGGCAATCCCACATAAATGTACCAAATTATGCCACAATTAACTAAATGGCTAAAAGACCAGAATGAAGAAAAGGGCTTTCCTTAATTTTGATCTTTAAATTGTGTAGATCCTAATTTAGTATCCTTATGTGTGATTCTAATTTAGTATCCTTATGTGGGTAATCTTCTGTAAAGGAGCTATATCTACTAAACTGCTCCCTAACTTGATACCATAAAATATGGCAATCCCATATAAGGGTACCAATTTGATTTAGGGCGTTATCTACTAAACAGGTGAGATGGTAAAATTACAAAAAACCCAACTAGGGAGCTACCTCGTAAAGGAACACTGTAGCATTTATAATACATATTATATTTCTACCACTAGAGCTCTGATGCCCCTTCTCAATTAGCCCTTCCTTCGCGTGTATTTAAAAAGTAAAATAAATAAATAATCCCCCTTTTCTCCAGTGCTGAGTATGTATCAGAGTTGCCAAGACTTCTTCCTCATTCCTCTCCATGATGACAGGACAATTCAGTGCTCCTCTTAGGAGCATTGGGAAACATAGGCACATGCCACGATGGTCCTACAATTCCTCTATTGACGACCGTGATGGCACTGTGCATGCGCACATGATGTTACTGTATGTTACAGTATTAGATCCATCGAGTAAAAGCCCTAGCGTTCATGTTCAGTGGCATGGCTTTAAACCAGGCTTCCAAACCTTCTATTTAGAGGGGGGAAAAGTGTTTTGGTGATAGGACAGGGGCAAAGGACTCCAGACACTATAACAACTATAAGATGAAGTTCTTAAAGTGCCTATAGAGTTCCTGTAAACTCTCCTTATATGTTG
>OW240922.1:54130566-54154552 GCA_933207985.1 Pelobates cultripes
ATGATGTAAAATATTACATAAATAATATACGTAGACCGTGAGGTCCTCGCAAGGTTCTTGCAATCACAAGGCCCAGGAGGGCCGGATCGGCATCAGGGGTACTCCCTGGGATGCCAGGTGAGTCCCCACACTGCGTTCACCGGCGAGCGGGTATGTAAATAGCACGAAGGGGGACGTGCAATGCTGCCCACCGGCGTTTAGAGCCGTGTCTCCAAGGACGGCATAGCACTCCCACCATCCTTAAAGGGTTAATATGGATCAAGTAACGAGTATAGAACACAATCTTTACGTGCTAATAAAGTTTTTGTGTTAGATCGACTTTGTTTGATTTTTACATTTAGGGCACAACCCAATAATTTCCTACAGATGGATATTTATTTAGCTTGCTTAAATGCTTTGTGTGAAGAGCGGGTACTTTAAAAAATAAAATAATATTTTACAAAAAGTGCAGATTTGAATAGAAATTTTGTACATGGATTTTGTTACACCCCCTGACTTTCAAATAGACAAGCAGTTTTGTTCCTGGTTGCTTAGCTCAGTGCAGCTAAACTCAAGAGGCAGACAGTTGCATAGAGCACCTGCCGTGCAAAGACTTTCCATTGGGAAGTCTGATTAGACAACCACAGATAGTGTGGTCTTGAAATGTGACATTTACCTGCAGCCTTTCTAAAGAAATATTCCTTATTTTAGCAAATGTGATTTCTTAGTTTTATTAATTGCCATTTAGGAATACCAATCTCAAACTAAATCAGGCACATTTATTACAGCCCTGATGTCAATGCATTCATGGCACATTTTGAGTTGGTTTTGAGGAACATCAATGTGCTATGAAAACTACTGCTCTTCCATGGGACTATGTCACAGCAATTTCTCCACAACACTCTAACCCTTTGTCATAAAGGATAACTTTGAATCCCTCTCCGCCCCAAGTCCTTTTCATTATCCCCACTCTATTTCTTCAGTGCATTGATGGCACAATTTGAGCTGACCGTTGGTCACTGATTTAGTGAATTGACCCATGGTCTTCAAAAGTAACACAATATTTAATAGGCTATTTAGTCAAAGTGTCATCTACAGCAGAATGATACGGGTTGATCTTACATGCCCATCCATTGTGCTGCTTTCTCTGCCTATCTTTAAATAAATAATTATGCTTTTCAATGTCTATTCCCTTTAGCATTGTAAGCAAGTAGTAATGCCTTATTAAGTGACTAGTAATACAGTTTACAAGTGGCAAGCTCGGAAATTTATATTTGTAGAAAATCTATTTGCCAAAGAGAATTACTTGTACAATATTTCCTCATGTAATACTTATATCACAATCCAATCATTTGGATCAAAAGACCTATTTCAAAAGAAATGACAGTGATTCACTGGTAATTATACAGGATACATTAGAATGGCTGTAGATAATATTCATAGCATCTTTACCTGTATAAACAACGTTCTAACCATCTCACAGTAAGGATTTTGTTGCCATGATACAAATCCCTTCCATTATGACATACAAATCAGATAATAATTGGATCAACCTCAGCAACAAATTAAAATGTTATTTGTTTTATCAACATGGCAACATAATTTAATGGTTTTATGTGTTTTTGAGGTTTGGAATACAATTTAATATAGATCCTGCCTATTTTGTTCTTACAGTTGAGATATATAGAATATTTAGTAGCAGCTCTCTATCAATACTGTTCAACTGGTAGCCCTTAGCTTGTACGAAAACTCATGTTACAGTGTATTGTAAAAAGGGATTTACTAGGATCTAAAAAGCATGGATGAAAAACATTTTTCAATGGACCTTTTTAGGGCAGGAGCCTGGAGCTACAGCTATATTATAGCCACTGAGATAGCAGTGCTACGTGCATAGTTCATTTTGGTGGATTTTAAAATGTTACATATATCTGGAAAATATCCATATATACAGGCTTTTTTTCTTCTTTATGAAAATAAGAATCATGCTGAAGGTTTTACATATATCAGAGCATCACTGTTATCTGTAAGGCATTTTACTTTTTTTTTATCAAGTCTGAGATGTACTCCGAATTGTTTGGTAGGACAAGATAACGATGATAATGGTGCTGACTCTTTCAACATTGCAGAGAGGAATTCACTGTACGGGATTTATCTTCAAGAGTTTATATCCACATAGTTTTGTGTGAATTTGAATGAATTCTAAACTATATGAGGTGATTTTGAATAACTGCCGTGCTTTATGCTGTATCGCTCATTCCTCTGGAGCTTGAAGAGTTAAATGCATTATGCTACAATTCCTGCAGTATATGTCACCACAGTTCTCCTTGTATTAACCCATAAGCAGTGGGTTGTGTAGATTACAATTTTTATTGTGCAAGTATTTTACATTGTCATCAAAACTCATAATTCTTTACGTGATCCTTTACATTAACAAAAAACAAAAAACAGCTAGCATTAGATTAATGTAGAAATGAATTACTTTTTATTTTTGGAAACCCCAATAGTTTCTTATAGAGAATCCCTTTTTTTTTTTAATAGTCAGTTGTAATTAAAAAAATGTTGCCTCTGCTTTGCTAACCATATCCAGCCCCATTGGGCTGTGAACATAGTCCTTGAAGTTATTGATATATCTTAACAATACATCCTTTAATTTCCATGCATAGTTCAGGGGTGGATCCAGATGACAAACTTAGGATAAACGTGATATATTCAAAAAGAGTAAAACAATACATCCAAGTAAACTAACCATGAGATTTTGTGATTTTTCTTGTAGATCTTGGTTAAACATCATGATTTTCAATGCAAATGTATTTTAGATTTTTGTCCTGAGTATTGTAGGTGATATGTATGGAGCAGTATTAAGCAGTGACTGGTCTATATCTACTTGGCTGTCACTGCACAATCACCATTTAGCTACCCAGTGCCAATGAGAATATAAATTCAGAACTCTTCCACCTTTTTTTTATGGCATCATGGAAATTGTGTTTTTCTGTGGGAGGTTATTTGCCTGTTGCCTCACTCAGACTACTTGTATGTTTTTTTGTTTGTTTGTTTTTTGGCCAGATTGTGTGCTGCAAGATAACATAGCCTAATTATCAACAGTTAGAAAACAAAATTACTTACAACTGTATTTAACTTGATGACTATGGTCAAAGTACAATCCCCACCAGAAGCATAAAAATCTGAGAGCACATCATAGTACTTATTCCGAGAGTGTATCCAAAAGATCAGACTCCAACCTCATACTCCCTTCACAGAATGTTTGACTACAACTACATTCCAGATCAGAGCTTTCTAGGGGTCACAGTTCTTCAACAGTGCACATCACTTGAATCTTCCATAGGACAGTACCTATTACCAGATTCAACCCACAAGTAAATTAAGCATCTCTCCGATATGGAGTCACAACCATTGATGCTTCCTAACTATCCCCATCACCAAAGACCCCAAGTAGCACAGTTCCCCTTTAAAAATACAGTTCCAGAATGCAGAGGGACACAGTGGTACAGTGGGAAGAGTGAAAAAAATAATTACAAGTGATCATGTGTAATGAAATGTAAAAGAAAAAGATGATTAATGTGGAAGGGAGAAAACTTGGAGGAATTAGTGAAAGAAAAAAGGGAGAGGCAGATGTAAAATATAAGGAGGCCACCTTCTGACTTGGACAGCCCACGTCAAGACTGTACCATCTCTACATGCTTGCTTCACCAAGTGCACTCATTTAATATGACACAGGTTCATTAATTCAGTCACCATCAGCTGGTCATCTCTCCCATGCTGATGCACCAGTGACAGTTGAGCCGTGGTCAAGGCAATATTGAAACAGCATTACTTCTACAAGGTCACAGTTGTGTTAATCTGGCGCTGATCTAACTCAAATGATGCAAGTTGTGACTGGGATGGAACTCCTATACTCAGGCAGAATACCTACACCAGGTCAGTTTCTGGGAGTACTTCAATCATGCTACCAGCAGATATGATCCTCTTTTTATCCAATCACCATCTTTACACATTTTCACCAAGCCACTAGATGAGCACAAAGCACATGTATTTATATTTCCCAGATGTAAGTATGCCCTGCAGGAGTTGATCCATACAATACTGTGACAGATCCATCTGTGTAAAGACTAATTGCTGGTTTGTCTGTTTCATTTATGTTCGTGGAATTACCTGCCCGTACGTCCCTGTTCGTTTATTGCAAGTTATACCAAACAAAACTACCGAATGGACGGCCACCCAGAAGAGAAGTGTGCTGCTGGTTAACCTCTTGGCCCCAATTAGATCGTTGTGGTTAACTGCAGACACCTCTTCATTCTAACCGTATGCAGGGTGTTTGTCGTTCCTATGCTGACCATGAGGCGGCGGCCATTTTAACCACGCGAATGAACAGCGGTGTTCGACGAAGAACTTATGGAACTCTAAACGGTCACTTTTTCCTATCGAACACCGCTGAAACTACCGACCGCCCTTCTTATCATTGGGCATATGAACGCTGGTCTGTTCGGGACTTTGGATCATACAAATGGACTTAACCCAGATAGCCATCCCATGGAGTCAATCGTATACCGAAAGGACAGTGTGAAAGACTTTGACTCCATGGCGATTGAACTGTGTGCATTGGGTCTGAGCGCTATTTGGTAGTAATGTGCGCTCAGATCCAGGCTATCTGGGAATACGTTACACGAATCAAATGTATTCGGTATTTTTAAAGTTATGTATTTTTATGCATTTTTAATGTATCATGTAAAATGGCGGTTTGCCTCTATTTATTTTACTTGTTTTACTTGGATTTACTTGTGTAAAGGGAAGTGTTTAAACCTGAGCTGTGATTGGCTACTGTACGATATATGTCCCAGTCTCCCATCTGGTCCCCTAGGGGAGTGTCCACCAGATGGGAGACCTGCATAAATACCGGGCAGGTAGTCCTCATTAAAGCAGATTCCTGTTTTACCCTCAAGATGGAGCTTGGACTCGTGTTTGGGAGGATTGCTACTTGGAAGTATTATTTCGCCTGTTTTAACCGTGGAAGGAGTTTGGCTGATTCTTTGTTCGTAGGTTTATCGCATTCCTTTATACTCCGTTCGGGAGTTTGGTGGTCTACTGCAATGGAGCCTGTGTCTCTGAAAGGGGGAAGATTAACTAAACTGCGGTTTCACCCATTTAAGCTGTGAGTGTCTTAACAGATACATTTTAGAACAATCCAATCCGTTTCCATATTGTCTGGACTGATAAGTGTAAATTAGATCAGTTAATTTGATAAATCCAGAGATAATATTTCCCCCCTGCTGTGTCCTCTTCAGGCAGAGTGCTTCCCCAACACAGCATTACCACAAACCATACCTCTCTGGCTAGCTAGCCCCCTTACCGACTGTCAAAAAAGTGCCAGAATCTGATGTATACACCCCAAGCGACAATACTTTAAAGTTCCACCAGGTCACAGCCATCCTCAAATCTGGAAAATTGTGTCCTGGGACAGGTTCCATAGTATTTGGGGAAGAGGCTGGCCTTCCAAGTCTCCACGAGCCAGAGGCACAGGGGCTTCTGTGACAGTGACCTTTGCACCTTTTATAGTTTTTTTTTTTTTAAGTTGGCATTCTAATTTGGACAATACGCTAGTACAGAAATGATTCAAACATGATGCAAGGGCCTGGGCCGATGTAAACTCCACTTAGCTTCAGCTCAGTGCCCTTTTATGGTTTCACAGCTCTTAAGTGTGTTCTTCTATATCATTATTGTTCCTGTGTACCAGACCTCAATATGTCCCTAACTTCAATTTTGTCCTGTCCAGTTTTCCCATGTACCAGACCTGGCTACATCCCTGACCTTGATATTATCCATTACAGTGTTCCTGTGTAGCAGGCACAGCATTTTCTCTGGCTCTACTTTATTCAGATTCTGTATTCTGTTTTTACAACCTATTTATTATTTTCTTTCCTAGTCCTGACCTGTATTTTGGATAGAGAGTGCTGACTTTTCCCATTGCTATCTAAATGTTAAGCCCTGTCACTCTAAGGTGTGGTAATACTACCGTTTATCCTTTATTACTGTGTCTTTTGGTTAGGCTGCTGACAAATCTTGCTGATGGTCCTTCCTTATCCTGATGCACAAATAGTGAATCATGTCCTATGAACGAAAAGTATGAAATATTGGATAGTGGTAGAAAACAAAAGGAGGACATGGAGGGGAAAATTGCAGATTGTAAGTGAAGAGCAATGGTTAATCTAGAACGACTGAACATGTTGAGGGATTGAGAGTGAAAAACATGTGAATTGAATCAAAACCAGAGAATATGAGAACTCTGAGAATGAGGAAAAGCTCAGCACACTCAATAGCAGGCTTGTCAGTTAGTTCCCACTTAATTCTCAAACATGTTTTCACTCACTTTCATTACAGAGTGAACCTATATCTTTTGCATATCAGACTGGTCCCATCCACATAAGCATTCCAGATCTGAAACTACAGCATTTTCCCTTTCCACAAGGGATATAGCAACCCCTGATGATCATTTTGGCGTTCTTCAAGCCTCGTCCGCAAGGTGTAGCTGATACCCTGCTAGCCACAGTAAGCATGCGGTTCACGTATAGATTACCCTACTAACTTAGGGAGACAATAAGTATGTGCACTGAAGCAAAAACAGAGAATATGAGAACTCTGTGTATCTGCAAAATCTCAGAAAACTCAATAGCATGCCCTTTGATTAGCATATCGGACTGATCTCACCCATAAGGATCAGTCCAGCAAGTTTCCCAGACACACAAAATGCCAAAATGGGAGCAAGTTTCACATGCACAAGAAATACAGCAACCCTGGACAATCACTATTTTCAGCTATAAGCCTTTGGAATTCTTAATTATGCACTGTAGATCTGAAGGTATCATACTGTTTAACACAGAGGCTAGATCCACGGGAATGTGTGTGGCCCAACAGTTAGCTGGGACTAAGGATTTACCCTGTTTAATGACATTTACCATGTTTAAAGAATAATGAATACCTCACTAACAATGACTTCAGCAGAAGTCTCCTCTCCCTGTATGTCTCCTTCTGCCTACAGTAACATCATCAGTGAAGATCACTCACTGGGTTTTTCTAGCTCAGTGTCCTACTGCAGCATAATCATGCCTGCGTTTTTGCATTAGCAATAATGAGGATATCTATTGTTCTCAGACATGCTCTTACCTGTTGTCCTTTTATAAAAATAAAAAATCTTGCATTAAATATATAAGAATATACAAAACACAACGAGGGAACCGGCTGATTGTCTAAATGAAGATAAATAAAAAGAGGTATAGTGTAATACAGTTTTAAAATATTAACACTGCGCAATATGAAATGCACTCACAGGATATTGGACAGTTCAGGCATATATGGTGCCACCCCTGATGATATGGGGGGCTAGAGAAATCCCCTGGACACTTCCACTCAAAATGCAGGACTCCAGGTGAAGATATGAAAAAAGCGGCTTTAATTGTTAAAAATATAAAATAGATACAGATAAAGGACCTTTATCTGTATCTATTTTATATTTTTAACAATTAAAGCCTTTATCTGTATCTATTTTATATTTTTAACAATTAAAGCCGCTTTTTTCATATCTTCACCTGGAGTCCTGCATTTTGAGTGGAAGTGTCCAGGGGATTTCTCTAGCCCCCCATATCATCAGGGGTGGCAACATATATGCCTGAACTGTCCAATATCCTGTGAGTGCATTTCATATTGCAGTGTTAATATTTTAAAACTGTATTACACTATACCTCTTTTTTATTTATCTTCATTTAGACAATCAGCCGGTTCCCTCGTTGTGTTTTGTATATTCTTGTGTTCAAGTTGATTGCTAGCTGGGAGCGATCTGAGGGAGGCTGCATTCACTAACCACTGATAAGTATCCTTGTATATAAGTGTGTGTATAAGGTGCATTTCTTTTTGATTAAATATATAAGGCATTTGTAATATAGATAATACAATGAAAATGTCTCTATTGAATTCAGATGCTTTATGCTTTTTTCTTTTGCTAACATTACAAACTTGAATAGTTTTAGAGCCTCTTAGTGCATGTTTTCATATCTGATTTTGTTAAACTGAACAGAAGAGGGCCTTCAGAGATCATTTTACAAACTAAAAAGAGTATGTGAAAACTGGTGCTAGAAAGTGAAAAAAGTGCATCTCTGTTCACTGTGAAATTAATCACTCAAATTTCACCATACATACAAAAATAGAAAAAACATTCACATACAAAAATAGAAAAAGTGAACAGCGCACCTTCATGTAAGGCTTGTATTACTTTTGTTTTAAGAAATGTTTATGATGCTATTGTGATGTACCCTGCCTTTCTTCTGCTTTGTCTCTGAGGAGATAGCTGCTGCTTACTTTGCATCCAGACTCCAGTGTCACACTCAAGCCCTTTTACCTGAGCCAGTTAAAGGAACAGGCTCAATGATATGTGAGTGTGATACTAACTACTATTTATACTTACCTGTTTGTAGTAGGACCTTGCTGTGGTACCCCATGAGAGTTCTCCTTTTTCTCTATACCTACAGAAATATATGATCCTCCATCAGGGTATATTTATATTCATTATTCTCTCACTTTATGCACATGGTGTATGTGACTGATATTTACGTTTTTTTAATTGTGTGTTTTTATGGTATTTTGCGCTGTTCCCTTTTTTTTTATTTTTGTATGTCCTTTATAGATAATGTATCCCAGTGTTATCCATCACACGCACTCTAGATACTGGAGGTGCACAGAATCATCCACAACTTTCTGTAACTTTGAAACTCCAACTATAGGTCTATTGGTTAATTTCAAATCCCTTATTTTATACCTATTTGCATGTCCCTATTTTAGGCCCATATCGCTCTGTCCCTATTTTGTGCAAATATCCCTCTATCCCTCATGTTATTCTTCTCCTTTCTTTGAGCACCATATTGTTAGTGTTTAGTAGTGTATAACAGGGCTCTAAAGCAAATCTACTCACAGTAAATAAACTATATTGTTCTTGTTCTGTTATATTTTAAGTGCATAACATTATTATCATTATTATTAGTAGTAGTTGGTAGTAAATCACCAATTGACTAAGACGGTCCCTCATAACCCTTTTAGTATTAATGTATTTAAAAATATTTTGGTTTTGGTCTTGCTCTCTTCAGCTATGAGCTATTGACCAATCTGACTTAATTGTATTGAATGTCCTTTTCTTATTGTTTATTTGACTGATCCCTTACTAAGCCACATTGGTTTTAATTTGCTTCTTTTATATTTGCTTCCTAATGGAATATATTGAGAAAGGTACTTTTGTAGATTTTGTTTAATGCGGCTCCAGAATTTGGACAACTTAGTCAATTTTTTCCTACCGTTATGTTTTGTCAATTCCCAGAGCCGTCACTATGTCTATGCCTTGTTATTATTTAAAACGATTTAATTTTCTGGAAATATACATTATTTGAGGCTCTGACAGATTACATTTTCAATAGTAAGTAACTGTTAAAAATACAAAACGTTGTTGCACGCAAGCTACCATGGGAATGCATGTGCCATATGATCAATTTGCTCAGTTCTACACCCACGTTCATTTTACTTGGTGTGTTATGTCTGACATTAGCACACTCTGGTTGCCTTGGTAGTGGTAAGGCTGTTAATTCCTGACTGAGCCTGAAGTGTATTGCTACTGCACACATATTTAAACTGTTTTGTTTGACTTATATGTTATACAAAGTGTTCCCTTTTTGCCTTTGAAATTGGCATTGATTAGTACACTTCAAAACAAACCTCTTACTCATCTTGCGCGATGCTGTATTGTATTTTCCTTGGATTATTTTTTTTGTTTACCATAGTCTAAATTAATCAAACATAAATTAGTTTTCTCAGTATGTTCTGAACGGCATTGAATACACTTGTGAATTAATATTGAAAAGTGGGGGAACTATGTCACTGAGAATTGTACTAAATTATTTCTTGTTTGAATGGAAATACACTTTATAATGAATGTGGATAGAAATTAATCAAATAGTGCGGATGGCAAGAGTCGTCCAATAATGTGTGAAAATCAAGTTCATTGATTCCTATGTCATACCTTACGACTTTAGCATCCGTTGAATAGCATAATACATATAACAGTATCAATCCAAATGCCAACTTGTGGTCACCAAAAACAAATGTGATTATTCAGGCTAAATTCATCATGATTTACTAAATCCATATACATGGGATGTCTGGCAAGAAAAGCAGGAGACTATTGCTCCACTGAGTCAGTAGCATACAGGGATTGTGAGCTGCTGCCACATGCTATTCTTCTGTGAATTACAATAGAACGAGGTGGGTTGAGATGTCTTTTGGCACAGTTCTACAGACATGAGGCAGCAGGCAGAATTTGTACAGAGTCTTTGGTACTTAAAGGACCACTATAGTGCCAGGAAAACATACTCATTTTCCTGGCACTATAGTGCCCTGAGGGTGCCCCCACCCTCAGGGTCCCCCTCCCGTCGGGCTCAAGGGGGGAGGAAGGGGTTAAACTTACCTCTTTCTCCAGTGCCGGACGGGGAGCTCTCCTCCTCCTCTCCGCCTCCTCTCCTCCTCTTCGGCTGAATGCGCATGTGCAGCAAGAGCCACGTGTGCATTCAGCCAGTCCATGGGAAAGCATTCTCAATGCTTTCCTATGGACGCTGGCGTCTTCTCACTGTGAAAATCACAGTGAGAAACACAGAAGCCCTCTAGCGGCTGTCAATGAGACAGCCACTAGAGGCTGGATTAACCCTATTATAAACAAAGAAGTTTCTCTGAAACTGCAATGTTTATAGAAAAAAGGGTTAATCCTAGCTGGATTAAGCTGAAGTGGTCTGGGTGCCTATAGTGGTCCTTTAACACAGGAGTGGGCTTTGGATAATAGATTACAATTTCAATATTTTACATTCCTTGACTAACCACTGGGAAATATTTAAGTGGACTACAATCTCTGGGGATGATATGGCTGCCAAACTATTATGAATATAAATGATGTCCCTGGAGGTGTTTGGAGTCATAGGCAACATAGTCCATGCCTTTGAGATCTCTATGAATGTTCCATTAAACTCTGCAAGTCATACTGCTTCAGGTGACAGGAATATATAATGTCACAACTCACTAGCTTCCCTCATTGGTCAAATCTGCATGAGTCAAAACAATCACACAAAGATACGTGAGTTTTGTTTCTAAGAAAAGGTAATTTATTTGTTTTTGCTTCCCCTGCCCGTAGAGCACAACATGGATCTGATGCCAAATAGTGAGATCTACACACATTTCTCAGACTAGACCTAATTGCTTAACCATTTACAGTGTCTGCTTTCTTTTCAGTATTTACTGAGAGAAAGTAATCATGTAATTAAAATAATATTTATTTTGTAATTTATTTTAGTAATCAATGCACAGTTTTCTATGTTTTTTGTATGTGTTTAATTCCTTCGATACTGGGCATTCTTTCGATTGAATAAATTATTAGCGTATAACAATACTTAGTTTATTTGAAGTAAGGAATGTATAGCTAACTTAAACATATCATAACACAGTCATGGTGTGCATAGATTACATTGCAGACAAACATTAATTTTTTTAACCATGGTAAATTACACAATTTTTTCCACTTATTTGGATTTTGGATATGAAAACTTTAGACTGTGTATAGTATCCTTTTTCTTTTAATATTGAACACAGGGTCTGAAATTTTAGTATAAAATAATATAGAACATTTTCTCCATACTTACTGTAATTTTCATGGCTCATCACTTATGGTTAGCTCCGCCCCCAACAGGAACAGGACAGGAAACAATGAATTAATTATAACCAGACTGTAGGCATAAAAGGTCCCTCCTCCCTCTAACCCACAGTCCGGTATAAAGCTATAAAACAAAAAACATGGGAGGGTTGCTGATGCTGCCATGAATTATAGCCAGGAAAAGAAAATTACGTTAAGTATGGAGAAAATGTTCTATATTCCTGGCCATTCATGGCATCATCGCTTATGGATAATAACCAAGCTTAGAACAATGGGAGGGATAAAAGAACATATACTATCAGTCTGCTGCAAAAGTAATTAATTCATGAGAGGTAGCTGGTGACAAAACATCTCTCCCAAATGATGAGGATGAAGAAGCTACATCCAGCTTGTAATGTCTGCTGAATGTCATAGGAGACGATCAGGTGGCTGCCCTGCATATGTCGTCAGAAGAAACCTCTGCCCAAGTAGCCCAGGAGGTAGCCAATGCTCTAGTTGAATGGGTCTTTATCTTTTCCGGAAGAGAGAGATTCTTGACATGATAGGCCTTTTTTATGGTGTTTGAAACCCAACGCCTCAAAGTAGCAGTAGAAGCTGCCTCCAGATACTAAATCACACATTCCTTCACATCCAATTGATGGAGCTTAATTTCTTACATGGATGAAGGGTTTGGGTAAAAGGAAGGCAGAACAACTTCCTGTGCCAAGTGGAAATGTAAAACTTAAGATAATTCTATCATGGAAGACCTGTACGTGATTCAAATCACTGGATAAGGCTTGAATTTCAGACATTCTTTTAGCCGTTGTGATTGCCACCAAGAACAAAGTCTTGTAAGTCAGATTATTAATACCCAACTCATCCAAAGGAGCAAAGGGGGTGTCTGACAGCACATCCAGTACCAAGGGAAGATCCCAAGGAGGAGTGTAATTTCTGGAAGGAGGTCTTATGCGTATCGCTGCCTTAAAGAACCTCGCTATTATGGGATCCGATGCCCAGGAATTGTTACACAGAGCAGATAAGGCTGATGACTGAACTTTTAAAGTGCTTAAGATTAAACCCTTCTTCAGCCCTTCATGTAGAAATTCTAGAACATCAATATTCGAAGGATGGAGGAAATTCTCAGATTTCTGTTTTGACCATGAGCAAAAAACATCCCATATTCTGTGATAGCATGCGGAAGTGGAACTTTTACGGGATTTTAAAAGCGTATCCATCACAGATTCTGGTAATCCTTGCTCTAAGAGTCTCTGCTTCTCAAGAGCCAAACCCCCAGATTCAATTGGCTTGGATTGGGATGAATCGCTGGACCTTGGATCAACAAATGTGATCTCTGAGGAAGAGGCCATGGAGGACCTAGGCACATTCTATTCAGGAGCAGGAACCAAGGCCTCCTCGGCCAAATTGGAATTATAGCAATAACCATCTTCCATTCCTTCCGAATTTTCCTCCATAATCGGTGAATCATAGGTAGGGGAGGGAATGCATACCCCAGATCGAAATCCCAGGGATGGGAAAAGGCATCTTGTCAATAATCCGCTTGTAGGGAGAAATACTTTGGGACTTGAGCATTCCAGTATGAAGCCATCAAGTCGATCTGAGTTGTGCCCCACCTTAATGATATCATTTGAAAATCATCTGGATGCAATTGCCATTCTCCCGACAGAATCGTTGTTCTGCTCAGATAGTCTGCCAGAACATTTTCTGTTCCCGGAAGGTAGACCACTTTCAGACCCTGTATCTTGTGTTGAGCAAATTCCATAAGTGGAATTATTTCTATTAAGAGCTTTGCTTCTGGTTCTCCCTTGTCGGTTTATATAGGACGACACTGCTCTGCTGTCCATCTGAATTTTCACCCAAGAGTTCTTGCTGAAATCCCAAAAGGGCAAAGAATATGGCTCTCAGTTCTCTCAGGTTTGAATGCAACCTTCTCTCTTTCGACTCCCATGTACCTTGTATCAATTTTTCTTCTAAATGTGCACCCCATACTTGGAGACTTGCATCTGTTGGAACTGTTTTTCATGGTGGATCTTCCAGAGGAAACCCAAAGATAGGTTCTTGATTTCCATCCACCAAGACAGGTGGCCCAATGTTTTCCGAGTGAGATGGATTTTTTGATCCCAGTTGCACTGTTGTTTCTTGAATTCCTTTAAGAACTTCATTTGGATTGGATGCATGTTCCACTGAGCCCATTTTACCAATCCTATGGTTGATGTAAGAGAGCCAATAAGGTTCATAAACTCCCTTGCCGTAATGCATATTTTGTAGCGAAGATTCCGGATCTTCACCCGAATCCTCTCCATTCTTTCTGTTGATAGATTCACTTGTCCTTTGATAGTGTCTATGGCTGCACCCAGGAATATCATATTTTGAGTAGGAACCATCATACTCTTTTCAATGTTAAACTTCCATCAGTGGTCTATGAGACACACACGGTCACCTGAGTGTGGAGGGCTACAATCTGGCTGGATGGACCTATAATCAAAAAGTTGTCCAAATAATGATAGATCTCTATCCCCTTTTTTTTTCGGATAACTGCCACCAAACCGATGAGGATCTTCGAGAACGTTCTCGGTGCCAGGCTTAACCCAAACGGAAGTCCCTTGAACTGGTAGTGTCTTTCAAGCACACAAAATCGTAGGAACTTGCGGTGAAATTTGTTGATTGGGATCTGGTGATATGCGTCTCCTAAGTCCATTGAAGTCATCCAATCCCCCATTCTTATGTTTGGAATGATAGTGGAAATAGATTCCATCTTGAATGTCCTTCTTTTTATTCTGGAATTCAAATTTTTCAGATCCAAGATAAGTCTCACTATCACCTGGTCTTTCAGAAGTTTCGATATGTAGTTCCTCATAGCCATCTCTTTTTCTCCTTTTGCTACACGAGATTGGATAAACACATCTTTTGTCGGAAAGGCATCAAAATCTTTCCTGTATCCTTCTGCTTAGATTGATAGGACCCAGGAGTCTGTCATGCTTCTGACCCAGACAGGATAAAAGAGATGCAATCTTCATCCTGTAATTCCAGGCTGGTTCAGAAGTTTTTACCTGGAATTCTTGATCCTCTTCCTCTAGAAGATTTTGACTGTGTCTGATAGTTTCTCCAGTTGGGTCTGGAATATTCCTTCCCTGGCTTATATGCTCTGCTTTCACGAAAGGAATGGTCCCTGTACCTCTTATCTTTCCATGTGGTAGAACCATATTTTCTGCCTTGTGGAAGAAAAGCTTTTTTTCCCATCAGCTGCCTTATAGATAGCTTCATCCAGGACTTTCCCGAACAAAAGATATCCTTGAAACAGAAGAGGGCACAGGGAAGTTTTAGAAGCATAGTCTGCTCCCCAGGAGTGCAGCCATAATGCTCTTCTTGCCGCGATTGACAGGCCCATGCTTTTAGCCACCATTCTAGTAACATCCAGTGATGCTTCAGAGCAACTGCTGCATCAATCTTGGGGACATAGTTCCAGGTTTTGCAATCTTCCTTCGAATACGGATATAGTCCGAATGCTTTATTTTTCAGGTAACTTTTCTCTCTGGTTTCTGGGAAATTATTTCCTTTATGGTAGAGTGGACTGGAAAGGTTGGTCTATTAGCTTTCAAATCTTTGAAATACCTGTCTGATTCTTTTTACTCAGATTTTTCTTCCGAGAATCTGAGTCTCCCTTATAATGTTGATTAGTTTATCAACCGTCTTAGAATCCAGCATTCTTGAAGCATAGTTTACTTCACCTTTCTCTTCGTCTGACAGATCTTCCATTTCCAAACTATCACTTGATTCAGGGGAAATTTCCTCTCTTCTAAGGCGTTTGGATAAGGTCATTTTGCTTGTCGTAGACATAAGCCTTCTGCAATTGCCTCTGTAATCCATTTCTTTAAATCCGTTTGAGGTGATTGTCTCCTATCCATTACCTCAGCGGCTTCTGTCAAACATTCTCAACAAAGATTTCTTCCACTGGGTGCAATTTGATTGCAGTTAACACATCTACTGGATTTTTCTTTGTGTTTTCATGGAGAATGCTCTCGTGGATTGCTTGGGCTGAAAAAGGCCATTTTAACAATAATATATTATGGGCCCTTAGTGGCACTCTTTTACCCCCCTTTATAGGTTAAATGTATTTGAGGCTCAACCAGCGGCGTACATACCACGGTCGCACGGGTCGCAGCTGCGACCAGGCACTTCACTCCACAACCGGGTACCAGCTGCCACATTTGTGCAGTTTGCCGCACGGGCCGGGCCGCATGTTAAGGAGTCCATTGGGTGTCAGGGCCACCCGGTGGATATGGATTGTGAAGGGGCCCGGTTTGTGCTGGGCACTTTAACAGCGCGACTGGGCCCCCTGTAATGACATCACTGCTGGAAGGAAGTGACCGAGTCAGAGTGGGAACTCTGACTCCCATCAGGCTGAGCCCCCACTGGACCCCAGGGAAAGTAACAAAAGGTACGAAGCATTTTGTATATGTGTGTGTGTGTGTGTCTCTGTATGTATATGTGTGTGTGTGTGTCTCTGTATGTTTGTGTGTGGGTGTGTTTTGTATGTATCTGTGTCTGTATGTGTGTGTGTGTGTGTCTCTGTATGTGTGTGTGTCTCTGTGTGTGTCTGTGTCTCTGTATGTGTGTGTCAGTGTCTCTGAATGTGTATGTGTGTGTTTGTGTGTCTCTGTATGTGTGTATGTATGTGTCTGTGTGTTCGTGTGTGTGTCTGTCTGTGTGTATGTGTGTGTCTGTCTGTGTGTATGTGTGTGTCTGTATCTGTCGGGGGTGTCTGTCTGTATGTGTTTTTGTCTGTGTATGTGTCGGGGGGGCCCACGAATAGGGGGAGGGAAGGAGAGGGAAGGGGAGAGAGGCGGGAGGGGGGGAGGGGGTGAGGGGGTTTCGCACTGGGGTCCCATGGATTGTGTGTTCGCCACTGGGCTCACCTATGTTTTCTAGTTACAGATCTTGAGGCAGAGTGAGAAGCCATCTATAAAAGGGAACGCAAAACTTAATATAATATTTTAAACTTACTTAAAATGCAAGGAAGCAAGTAAAAAAAAAATATTTACCTTATGGATAATATTTCAGTCTAAGGCAGCCTTCCAGCAACATAAACTGTTTCTATTTTCAGTCAGGACACTGCAAACCACACCACATGAATTTTCTTTTGGATTCTTTTTTTTTTGACGTGCTATTTCTTTAAGAAAACCAGAGGCTCGCACATGCGGAAACGCAACTAGTAGACGCCGACGTTCCTTAAAGATATACCGACCCCACATCAATAGTTAGTTTTTAAACAGCCCTGTGACAATCCATTGTTGTGGTACATATGCTAATATGTACCTAACTCAGTTAGTCCTGCTTCTGCAGGCTGATTACTGAGTTCTTCAGATATAGAGAGGCTGAACTTTATTTGGTAGGAACCCATGGTACACATGGAAAGGTGGCCTTAGTTTGTCCTGGACAGAAAAAAAGACTGTGAGTTAGAGGAACGAGGGACCTTTTATGCCTACAGTCTGGTTATAATTAATTGTTTCCTATCCTGTTCCTGTTGGAGGCAGAGCTAACCATAAGTAATGCTGCCATGAATGGCCAGGAAAACAAATTATTTTATCTCACACGGAGTAAATCTGACAATAGATAAATAAAAATGGTAAAATACCTTGCTTGTAGGTATCTGCAAGGACCCTGAATGAATTACTAGCAGTGTTGTGCAAATGACCACAAAATTTAAAAAGAATGTTTGCATTTATGCATAATACCCACATAAAATAAATACAATTAAATCATATATATCTAAGATAAAGGTATTTAAAACTGATATGGTAATCTTTATTAATCTTTGGACTGCTTATATAATATTCCTACTCCCTGACTGTAGGAATGATATTATCCATTGAAATCAGGTGAGCTTACATTTTCAGCAAACTAGTTACTATATCAGTGGTTAGTGGCTTCCGGTAGAGAAATGTGTTCCTCTAGAGGCCGATAATAATCCCTAGAAAATGAGGCCTATAATCCCTATAAATGAAGGTGAGTGAGGCTTTATAAACTAAATTTCATACTGCAAAATGCAGTAAAATGAAATGTTTCTACCCAATTTTGGTAGTAAAAGGGGTTAATCATATTCCAACAGAATTATGTGTAAGCAATAGAATAAGATTTTCTACAAAGATTTGATCCCAAACCCATTATAATTGAAGTACCAGAGGTTATTGCATCCATGGGTCTTTGTAAAATACATGAAACAATTTCTATTAATTATACTATCCAATTTAAAAAAAAAAAAAAAAATCCTCTTAAATGTGTGCATTATGGAAGGATGCATGGGTTCGTCATGAACTAACATAATTAAACTGTGAATCACTGTTTCCTAACATTCTCAAATCTGTGCTATATTAGATAATACACATTATAATCCATACAGTGATATTGTTAAAGTAAATAGCAAACTAAGAGAAATAGCGTGTTGAACGTTTTTGAAAACATTATTGAGATATAGAATATGTTTTATAGAAAATATGTGATAAAAAATAAATACAAATAAAACGCACACCCTTGAATTGAATTATTCTACAGGGAATGGCGGGTCTCTTTGCTCCTTGCTATGTTTTAATTGGAACACTATGCCTGTCTTATAAATCTTTGTTATGCATGATTCGGTATGTTTATTCATTATTTTAATAGCTGGGCAAATAGCTAATGCAATACAAATTTTCTTACTTATGTGTCTTATACAAGTCATGCAAAACTTGTATCAGTAGATGGTACTTCTACTTCCCCCTGCAATGTTAGCAGGCATTGGTCAACTTATAGCTAATTATTTTTAGTTTCCCCTATTCTAGGGAAATTGGAGTGCCTTGCACATTAATGAACATTGTGGTAGCATTCAGTTGATGCTCGGAGGAAAAAAAAATGCTTTAAAGAAACAATGCAGTAGTTCTTGTTCTCTGTTGCTCAGCCCCCATTGTAAGTGGCCAAACTGTTTTTCTACTGTTTTTGACTTCTTACCTGGGTTCTGTCAAGAGCTGCTCCCCACCTGCACTAGTAATGCAAAGGGGCCAGAATTCCCTAGGACAATGCAGGCAGTGCACCAGCAGCCTCTTTGCATGTACCTGAACGCTAGGGGCTGACCAAGGAGACTGTCAAAAGCAGCCTCCCATTTTAAAGGTAGGTCTGCCCTTTATGGACATGGCTGATGTTTATAATCAACCAAGTTCACATCCATCAGCCATGGGAAGTCTGGAAATGTAAAAATAGAATGGTGTGTCCTGTCAATTCATACATTGGCTCAGTGTAACATCGGATTTTGGTTCAGTCCTGCCTACCAAACAACACAGATCTATCATCCTTTGTCAAGACAACCGAGGGAGAGTGCAACTGCATGGCACTGGCCTCTCCCGAGCCAAATAGGAGATCTAGCACAACTGGGAGGTCTGCTCTACTGAAAAAGGCCGGAAAAAGATAACTGCGTTTCTGATATATAGAAATTGGCTGATCACAAATTAGACAACTAGCCATGTGCATTAGTTGGAATGTTAATTTTTGTTCTCTCACATTGGGCTTCATTTGTGGCTGACTCTCTGTTACGTCTGTTACGTAGATGACGGGAGGAGTCCAGGAGGCAGGAATCGGCCAAGGCGAAGTACCAAAGGAAAAAACAAATTCGTTGTTGAGGAAAACCAGTGGTCTATTCAAGCAGCACGGCCTCAGAGACGATAAAACAGGCAGAGGGTCAGATACTGGATATATCAGATAAGGCAGGATAGGCACACTGAAATTGACACCACAGTAAGCACAGTAGAACTGAGCAATGAGGTAGAGGTAGACTGATTATATAGGGGAGAGGTATCCACCTCTCACATTCTATTAGTTAGAAGGTGATTAGTCTTTAAACAACTTTAGCTGTACTGTTCCTTTAAAAGGTTGTGTTCGGTCGCACATGTGCCTAGTGAGAGAATCACACGTGGCTTCAGCTGGGACCTCCAGTGGGTTGTTAGGCGCTGCAGCACTGCGTCCATGTGTTGCAGGGCCACCGGTTGGATGTTCACTATGCTGTGTACACCGGAGTCCTCTGCAGCAGCGGGCTAAGACGCAGCGGGGGAGTCGCAGGTAAATGCAGTTGTGACACTCTCTCAGCTAATTAACTAAGCCTTTCTGCTTAGGAACTTTTGGTTCTACAGTGGAGAAAGTTGGCACCCGCAAAGGTCAGGTTCAGGTAAGTAATCTCACCTTCACCTGTTCCCCTGTCCACTGGACCACTAGTGGCGATGTCACAGTTGAGGGACTTTGCAAATTCGTCCCTAGACATTGCCAGTGTCGCTTTAAAATCATTAACATTGTTTGTCTTGGTCCAGCCCAGTGCTTCTCAATAAGAAGCATTGTAGATCTATGTCTCTTGCATGTCAATCATCATGCTCTCCTAAGCTAATGCTTTTCATTACATGATTATCATCATCATGGTGTGTGTGATGACAATGAATACAAAGTCCTGAAAATCTAAGGTCTTAATGAGCAAGAGCGCTGAGATGAGCTACCACTGTTACGAGAACCTAACTATATGGGACTTAATATCTAGGGCAAGAACAAAAACCCATTGCATAAAAATATGCATAGGTTATTTTTCACTAACCATAAAATTGACAGGAATTAATAAGGGAACTGCACGAGTTTGTGCTAAAATAATGAAAAGAGTAAAAATCAGTAAGTCAGAAATTTATTTCAGCTTGGCTATTTTGTCTGAAATTTGCAGTCCCCCTGGCGATTATCAGTTGTGAATAAAAAAAAAAAATGTCATGGAGGTAAATATGCGATTAACCTCAATAGAAGCAACTTTGAAGCTTGGTTTCAAAGGAATTTTACAGAACTTAGAAAGCATTTTCAGCTTTGTTAGCTAATGTGAAATTGTACTTTAAAGTGGTTGTTATAAAAGAGAAATCACTCATCTTTGAGAAAATAAATGCCTAATCTTTTTAAAGCAATGCGTTGGTACGATCACTAATTTTCGCTAGGACGAGTCATGAAAATAAAAATTACATGTAAAAATACTACTAAAATAATTTGTACATTAGCAGCTGACCTTTTATTGCTGCTCCTTTCAGTTTTCACCTACATTTAAAAAATATTTACCTCCAGTCCATTCCATGTACAATTAGTAACGACCCATTTCTGCACTATATCCGCCTTATAATTTGCAAGTACACATTTCTGACAAGTTAATTGCACTTATGGGATTATGTAGATTTTGCTAGCCTTTTTAAAACCTTTCTGCATTGTTGAAATGTGGGTTGAGAAACAGGTATTTACCATATATGTGGTTGTGACTAGCTGTTTTGCAATAAATTATATATATATATATATATATATATATATGTGTGTGTATGTTTTATTTCCATGAGAAAATGAGTGCAATTAAAATTAATATTTCTGCTTACGAAGGTATTTTGTCTTGAAAAGAGGTACCTCTAAAGTGTCACTTAAATATGCCATTATTTCTGTCAGTGGTTTTAAAAGGAACACTACAAGCACTACAGTATCTGTAGTAGTTACCAGGGCCGGCCCAAGAAATTGTGCTGCTTGGGTCCAAGGATGAAATGCTTCTCCCCCCACACCCCCTTTCAAAAAAAACCATATGCTACTGCAATGGTAGTGTCTCTATGTATATGTGCTGAGGATGAAATGTGTGTGTCTGTGTGTATGTACTGGGGATAAAGTGTGTGTCTGTATGTGTGCTGGGGATGTAATATGTGTCTGTGTGTGTGTGCTGGGGATGTAATATCTGTCTGTGTGTGCTGGGGATGTAGTGTGTGTCTGTGTGTGTATGTACCGGGGATGAAGTGTGTGTCTGTATGTGTGCTGGGGATGCAATATGTGTCTGTCTGTGTGTGCTTGGGATGTAGTGTGTGTCTGTGTATGTATGTACCGGGGATGAAGTGTGTGTCTGTATGTGTGCTGGGGATGTAGTGTGTGTCTGTGTGTGTGTGCTGGGGATGTAGTGTGTGTCTGTGTGTGTGTGCTGGGGATGCACTATGTGTCTGTCTGTGTGTGCTGGGGAGGTAGGATGTGTCTCTGTGTGTGTATAGTATGTGTCTGTGTGTGTGTGCTGGGGATGTAGCATGTGTCTGTGTGTGCGCTCGGAATGTAGCGTGTGTCTGTGCGTGCACTGCAGCCAATACTTCACTATACACTGTGTCTGTGTATATGCATGTGTCAGAGTTTGTATCTGTGTATCTGAATGTGTTAGTGATTGTATCTGCTTGTCCATGTATCTGCATGTGTGGCAGTGTTTGTATCAGTGTGTCTGTGCAACTGTATGTGTGTCTGTGCATCTGCATGTGTGTCAGTATATGTATCAAACACTGACACACATGCAGATACTGACACACATACAGATGTACATACACACTGATATGCCTGCAGGTAAACATACATACATACATACATACATACAGACTGACACACAAACATACATACAGACACTCACAGACATGCAGATACACAAACTACACACAGATACACAGACACAGATACACACGCTACACACACGCACAAACAAACAAACACAGATACATACTCTGTGCACACGTTACACGCATTACACACAAAGATACACAGATACAAACACTTTTCACACAGATATACACACACAGGTACATACATTAAAAAATTAGGCCACCCAGCAGTTTCTTATCTTCTTATGGCTGGTGGGAGTTGGGGGACTGCTCTTCCGATCCAGCCCCATCCTCGCAGCTCCCTCCTCCCGTGAGCTGGGAGGAAGGGAGAGGCTGTCACTTCCTCCCAGCTCTCCCTGGTTATAGAAGGGGCTCAGTTGCGCTGTTAAAGCGCCATAGCGCAAGATCGGGTCCCTCATTGCATATGTCCATTAGCTGGCCCTAAGGGCATGGGCCACCTGATAGACCTTCACACAGGTTTCCAACCCATGTGGTGCAATGCTGCCACAGGTTGGGAACTCCTGTTTTATATGATGACAGGGGCGACAAAATGCTGCCCCTGTCAGTGTTCCGCCTGGAGCCATGGCTCTACCGCGGTCTATGGATGGGCTGGCGCCCTACCATTGTAAGTGGTCAAACAATTTAAAGCACTGATCTCTGCATTTACTACGGCTGCAGAAGAGCCGGAAGCTCTCTGTCTGAGCAATGCCTGGTGTTGCATGGCAATTATGTTTTTGCTGAGCATGATCACCTAAGTCATTGATTTGGCCCTTCACTTTGTGCCTTTGTTCAGGAAAGTCTACAAAAGCTCCTAAGCTGTCACTTTTGGCTTTTGTGTAGCTGTGGTGGAAGAGGGAGAAGTGCCCAGAGGGCCCCAGGCAAGAAATCAAACCTTTCAAAAAAGGACTCTCCTGTCACACTAACCAATGTGGTATAATGTTGTGGTTATGGTGTTTGGAGTGTTACTTTAACCTTCAATGGAATGGAGTCAAAATGCATACATGCTCTTGATTCCTTGCTCCGGTGCGTTTTTCTATGTTTGGGGAAATTTCCCTGAACATAGATTAGAGGAATTCCCTGCTCTGGTGCTCTTGTCTATGTCATAAGACATACGTGCCACAGCAGGGAATCCCTCTAATCTAAGTTCAGGGAAAGACCAGCTCTCTAATGTGGGGAAACCCTTGAACCCCATACTAGAGAGCTGGTTGTACGTGCAAGCAAAGTGAGGACCACCTGTATAGTACAAAAAATTGCATCACGTTGTAGGTGCATATTATAAATTGCAGACGTGTTACAATATCCATATAAAGAAAATCTGAACAGAAAAAAGAAAATAAATGAACAGGTAATAGAAAGATAGAATGTGACAGCAGATAAGAACCATTCGGCCCATCTAGTCTGCCCAATTTTCTAAATACTTTCATTAGTCCCTGGCCTTATCTTATAGTTAGGATAGCCTTATGCCTATCCCACGCATGCTTAAACTCCTTTACTGTGTTAACCTCTACCACTTCAGCTGGAAGGCTATTCCATGCATCCACTACCATCTCAATAAAGTAATACTTCCTGATATTATTTTTAAACCTTTGTCCCTCTAATTTAAGACTATGTCCTTTTGTTGTGGTAGGTTTTCTTCTTTTAAATATAGTCTCCTCCTTTACTGTGTTGATTCACTTTATATATTTAAATGTTTCTATCATATCCACCCTGTCTCGTCTTTCCTCCAAGCTATACATGTTAAGATCCTTTAACCTATAGAAGGTTTTGTAAAAAAGCAAAACATCTAATATAATTTCTTGGGATTCACTAGATTGTTGGGTGGCGGCCAGGGGGGAGGACATTA
>OW240922.1:54164937-54181648 GCA_933207985.1 Pelobates cultripes
AATCATGGGAAGAGAGCTGGTCGAAGGTGTAAAGATGACCTCTGCAAAGTATGTGGAGTTTCTGACTACTTTCCGTAATAAAATCATCTTCATGCATGACAATGCACCATCTCATGCTGCAAAGAATACATCTGCATCAATGGCTGCTATGGGGATAAAAGGATGGCCTCCATCCTCCCCTGACCTCAATCCTATTGAGAACCTTTGGAGCTTTCTCAAGCAAAATATCTATGAGGGTGGGAGGCAGTTTACATCCAAACAGCAGCTCTGGGAGGCTATTCTGACATCTTGCAAACAAATTCAAGCAGGAACTGTCCAAAAACTCACAAGACTTGTGAAGCTGCTGTCAAATAAGGGGTCCTATGTTAAAATTTAACGTGACCTGTTAAAATGTTTAAAAAGTTAATATGTTGTTATAAGTTTGATTGAAATAGCTTTTCATTTCAGTAAATATGCTGCAAACACAACAAATGACAATTTTCAGTTCTTTACAACTTATAAAGTGTTCTGAAACTTACTGTGTGTAATCATTTGGAACAGTGCATTGTAAGTTTTTTATGTTTAAAAAAAATACTCTTATCATTAGGAGGTTTGTTCAATAAAATTTGAATTGTACTCTTAATAGTTGATAACATGAGAATTATGCTGACTGTTATTTACATCAATTATTTAGGTAAATGAGAAAAATATCATTTGCATAATAATTTGCATTATAATTTGGAACAGGATATAAGTGGGGAATTGTGTAGTTTTTTTCTGATTATATATTACAAAATTGGATTATTTTCATAGACATAGAGCCAGTCCTCAAGGGGTTCAGATGGGTCCACTGAATCCAGGCAGCACTTAAGGACACAGCTGCAGAAATAAAAGACTACTATGTGGAAAAATTTTCATTATGTCTCCTTGAGGGGTTAAGGGGGAGCACTTTTAGGTGCTGTTAATAATCCCTGAGACAGACAACAACAGCTCTTATTTTTTTAAAAAAAAATACTGAACTGATGGACCTCCTGCCACATTACTCCCCTTCCTGCTCCTGAGACATACGGTCCAACATGCCTCTGTTTCAAGTGCTCTTTAACCCCTTCCCGACATTACGGCACTCCATGCCATCCCCATATTAATGGGCTTAAAAGCCATTGCAGCTGCATGGAATGCAATAACGGATTTCTTAGACCCTGCAGTTACTCACCTCTGCCGTGATCAGCTTCTGGGAGGCTGTCTCACAGTCAATGCAGCCCCCCCTGGCAAATAAGGCACCTATGGGCCATGTGATCACTCTGACAAAGCGATCACATTGTCCCAATAGCTGCCTGCAGGGGGACTGTCTGGGCTGTCAGACAGGCCCTCTGCAGCTGAAATAATGAAAAAACAAATAATTAAATTCTACATGTATATTTATGTAATATTTTAACATAATAATGTGAATTTACTAATTACAATTTGAGGGGCCTGTCTTACAACACATACAGAGAATTTAATTTGCAAATTCTGTAACTTTACAAAACTCCAAAAAACCTGTACGTGAGGGGTACTGTTTTACTCGGGAGACTTCACCGAACACAAATAGTAATTTTTCAAAACCATAAAATGTATCACAATGATGATATCATTGCAGTTTTTGTTTAAAAAAAAATGCAAAAAAACAAATATGAATGCTAACTTTGGCCAGCATTTGTGACTAAGTGGCTACTAAAAAAAAAGACTGGGCATTTTGAATACCCAGGGTTTTTAAATTATATGCCATGATGGGCGTAATTTTCATTCCTGGGCCATACAGTCTCAAAAGAAAACCAATCTGGCAAATTTCAATATGTAAAAATGGTAAATGGGGAAAGCCCTATATTTAACCCTGTAACTTTCCAAGACACTATAAAACCTGTACATGGGAGGACTGTTGTACTCATGAGACATAGCTGAATACAAATATGTGTATTTTATTGCATCAAAAGTTAACAGTATTATGACATTCACAGTAAAAATGTCATGCAGAACTTGAAAATAAAATTTCTTAATTTCTCAAACTTTTTTACATTTTATTCATTTTACATTTTGTTTCATATATGAATATTTGATATGAAATGAAAGACCTGTTTCTCGTAAACAAAATGATGTATAATAAGTGTGGATGCACTTAATACGAAAGAGGTAAAATATGTTTGAACAAAATTAAAGTGCAAATTCCAGGTTTTATTTTGGTTAGAACATGTACAATTGCCTCCGTCCCTACGAGGTTAAAAATGTCCCACCATCTGCACTACACCCGTGTTTTTTTTTAATGTTGTGAGTGATTTGCTAATGAAGCTCCTCCCTATTCTGTCACTTAATAAGTTATCCAGCAGCAGAATAATGGTGCAGTGTTCATTGTCAGCTGGCAATGGGTGGTTGTGACTGTGTTGACAGAACGATTCAAACACAAATATTTGTGTTTCAAAACAGTAAAAAGTATCACAGCAATAATATCATCAGTGTAAGTGCTGTTTGTGTGTGAAAAATGCAAAATAAAATCACTTTTACTGGCAATATCATCTTTGTAATACATTTTACTGTTTTGAAACACTAATATTTGGGTTCAGAGAAGTCTCCCGGTTAAAACAGTACCCCCCATGTACAGGTTTTATGGTGTCTTGGAAAGTTATAGGGTTAACTATAGTGCTAGCAAATTAAATTCCCTATACTTTCGGCATGGGTTTTCAGGCAGGTCCCGATGATTGTAATTAATTAAAATACCTAATTATGTAAAAATATTACATAAATATATATGTATGTGTATATATATGTATATATATATGTATATATATAATTTTTTTTAAATATTTTTATTTATATATAGGTATATATAGTGATATATACGTATATATTTATGAATATAGATATATATATATATATATTTTGTTCTAAGTGTATTTTGATATAAATATATATATTAATATCACAATACAGTTAGAACGAAATAACATCTATATATTTAATTATTTATTTTTAATAAATTTTTTTAATTTACATTTTTTTAACGTATTTACATTTTTTTATATTATATATAAATATATATATATATATATATAACAATAATTATATATATATTTAATCAGTATCAGTCTACGTGTAATTTGATATTAATATATATATATAATTATATATATATATATATATTAATAGTAAAATACACCTAGACAGTGTATGTGTGTGTATGTATATGTGTATATTATAAATATAATATATATGATCTAAGTATATAATTATTTTTATTTTACACTGATTAACTTTCTTTTATTTGATTTCCAGCCAGCAGGGGGACTAACTGTCATTACAGGCAGTCCCCCTGCTGGCAATGAAGCAGCCAGCTAACCCGGCCATGTGATTGCGAGGTCCTCGCAAGGACCTCACTCTCATATGGCCGGGGGGACCAGAGGAGGCAGGATCCGCCGCGGGGGACTCCCTGGGATCCCAGGTGAGTCTCCCCAACTGCGATCGCCGGGTAAGTAAGAAAAAACGGAGGGCGTACTACTACGCCCTGCGGCATTTAGGGCCGCTTAGAATAGGGCATAATAGTACGCCCTCCGGTTTTAAGGGGTTAATTTCTGACTGTTTGTTTTTGTAAGGCATCTGTGCATATCACAGGTGTCCCTTTCTGACTTGATTGCTCCCAGCAAACAAGAGCCAATCAGGTACAGGACATTTCTATTTAAGGAGGGCTATCTGGCTGCTCTGGACCCTTTCGTGGTTCCTGTATCCTTGGTGATATTTTGTCATGATCTAGTTTTGCTGTTATTTTGACTAGGCTTACCTGGTTATGCTCTGTTCTCCTGCCCTTGTGTCAGGTCCTGCCTCGCGCTCCCACAACTCACTCTCCCTGCACGGAAACACTGCGCTGAATCCAGAGCTTCGGGGAAATCCTATAGTGCGCACGCTCTCCAAAGCAAGATCATGCTTTATAGTCAAAAGTGTGCCATTTAAGTTAATTTCAATAGGTTTAAAACACAGCAAGCCATGATATGCCCTCCCCCCTAGGAGATGTAAAGAAGGGCAGGGGACGTATGATCAGAGAGGGGAAGTATACGTTATGTAAAGCAATGTTATGCCAACTCTGTATCTGTGCAAGACACTGTGGATGCAGTGTTGCATTGATAGGAAAATAAAAAGCATAAACAGACTGTCTCTTGTAGGTGTGTTTACAGAAACACTTGCTCTGAGCTTTGTGGGGACTTTTGATGTACTCACATTGCTCTAGACCCCCACTTGAGCAAAATGAAGTAGTGAATCCAATGTCTCACATGTAGCATGGTTAAGTGATAATAATAATAACTACTATTTATATAGCTCCTTTCTCCCAGTGGGACTCAAAGTGCTTTTCAGCGCACACTCTCAGAATTAACCAAATCTTGCCCAATTAACAATAACCCTGAGACACATTGTAAGAATGCTGAGGAAAATATGACTGCAAATCACTTTCCCTACTCATGCAACCTGCAGCTGTGGATCCATGCTGTACACCGAGACTCTGAGTAAGGATCAGTAGTTGCCACTTGTTACTATGGCAATGTCACTAAACAACGTGTAATACAGGGACATCACTCCCCTATGCAGGTACGGATATGTATGTAACCACACACACACCCATAACTACAGGCTTAACAGCCTTTACATATACAAAAGTATCAGGGCATACCTTTACTTATTTAATTTAGCTGTTTCAATCAGACCCATTGCCACAGGTGGATAAAATTAAGCACCTAGCCATGCAGTCTGCATTTACAATGGTCTCTTACTTCCATTGAAGGGAAATCTTAATGCATACCAAGATATTTGGCCTTCTCGTCCAACATCAGTGTCTGACCTCACAAATTCTCTACTAGATGAATGGGCACAAATTCCCACAGAAACACTTCAGAAGCTTGTGGAATGCCTCATACCATATTTATATCTACATATTTAGAATGTGGCATCATAAAAGTCTATGTTGCTGTAATGGCCAGGTGTTCTGATACTTTAGTCCATATAGTGTGTGTGTGTATATATATATATATATCTATATCTATATCTATAGTCCTATATTTACAACGTCATGCCTGCTTTTATGAGAATATATATATATATATATATATATATATATATATATATTCTCATAAAAGCAGGCATGACGTTGTAAATATAGGACTTGCCAAGGCTGGAGTACATTGGCGTTGTGACAGGTTTATGCAATGTATGACCATATACTATAACTAAATCCACCTTATTTTGGCAAGTGGGTGTTTAAAAAAAAACAAAAAAAACTATTACATTTTATGATCTTTGAAGTTGGTGTCTAGTGAGTGAGTGCCCTAGATCTTGCATGTTGTATTAAGTGTCCCAGCAACACCCATATAATGAATGCATGTTCAGATAAGTGCAGCCCTTCTTGGTTTCATATGTACATTTAGTTGGCTTTGCACCTCTCCCTATCACAGGTATCTCATTCCAGGGCCATATTTAACCCTGCGCTGCAGAGAGTCCAAGGAGGAAAGATTTCCCTCCTTGGACTCTCACAAGAGCAGGCATTATATTGCTAAGATAACACCCTACCAAAAGGGGGGTTAATCGTCATTGTGGCAGGCCCATGCCACATAATGTAAGTAAATCTCACAATAAATACTTGAATATTCTAACCCTTTACTAAAGCAAAATTCAAACCCACAGTTTCCAAAGTATCTAGTTCATAACTCAATTTTGCTTCTGTTTTGTCTTATTCTCTATAAATTGTCACCTTTTCCATAATTGTACATTTAAAAAAAATTGGACTCAATCCATGAAATAAATTAAATTTTTAGATACATTATGGGAGATTGAGCCTTTTCTAATATTCAAGATATGCTCTTCTGATCTTTTTTAAAAGGTCTTTTTATACAGCCTACATATTGATTGCCACACGGCATCCAAGCAGATAGATCACTCCTGCTGTGTTACAATTCACATGAGTTTCAATTGTGTGAACATTTTTAGTGATATTACTTTTTAATCTATCTTGTTTATTGCTCTTATCTGGATAGTTAGAACAACACTCTAACTCGAACATAACTTCCAGTCCTATGTGACGTCCTCTTGATTTTACTTTTTACAGTAGGAGCTAGAGAAGTAGAGTTGGTACTTTTGAATAAATAATAATACAGGTGTTTGGTCTAAAATCGGATCATTTTTAAGAATATCAAAATTATTTTTGATTACGGTTTTAATTTTATTTCCCTGTACATTGTATCTAGTTATAAAATATATTTATATATGACTATTCTAAAACTATGAAATTGCTGTTGCTGACTACAATTTATTTACATTGCTTCTATAATTGACAGAATTCATAGAGATAACTAAAGGGATATATAAACAATGTGCATTTTATTAAAAAAAAAAAATAACATATAATGGTGGCATTAAAATTGAATTACCATAATCTGTATTTTCCGGTTTTTGTTTTATGTAATAAAATAAAAAGCCACCACTACTAATTTTAAAAAAATTATCACCACTAACACACTGGTCTTTCTTTCTGTTGATGGCTAAATTACTCAGAGTACAAATATTATTTTTTGTCAATTGCAAAGATTATTTTCACAATTTTATTTTACCACCATGAATAAGATGTTTGTTGTTTGATGTTGCTCTAACGTTTGTTGAACCATCTAAATGTTCTATCCATTTATTGTTCCCTTTCTATTTAATAATTGCTAGTGGCAATCAAAAATTAAGTAATTTAATCATAATCTTCACCAACCAAGAAGCTCAATTATAGGATTTTCTATTTGTTGCTTTTAATACCTTTAAACTTACATTCAATTATGAAAATTGTCATAGGTTTTAAATCTGCATTCAATTGCTGAATTGTCTTGACGTGAATCGCATTAAGACATTTCAGCCCTCTCTATTTTCTAGAGCAGAAGTTTCCAGGGTACTATTTCTTGTATATTTGACAAGCACACAATAAGTGACATTTGAAACGTTGTAATCTTTGTTTTAGTGCATGTTTCCACTACAGGCACTTTACTGAATATGTAATGAGGCTTCAAACTCTACTTAAGTGTTTCGCAAGCAATTACTGTATATTAATTTGCCAAATAATAGATATCTACATACTTTCAAAACAATGTTCTAATTAATTATACTTTTTTACAAAACTACCTTTATGGATACCATAATATGAGAGGAATAGGTGACTGTAGTACATGAAAATCAGCACAAGTGTGACCCAATATACAATTGTCCTCTCTGAAATGGCACAAATGAACACAAAACATTTTTTGAGACTATATGTAGAGCATGTTACTAAGTTTTTACTCGTTCTCAGTATTCTCATATTATGCTCTTCAATGCATTTGCTTATGGGGCTCCCTAAATAAAAAGGGAAATTCAGAGGTGGACCCTGTAATAACTATTTAATATGGCTGCTGGCTAGCAAGCACTGGTCAGCTGCCCCATGACTAACCCTTGCACTGATGAGGTGTCTGGTGTAGCCAAATCTGTTTTTAGGACTGAATTTCAGGCAAAACATGCCAGCACAATGTTGAACATTCGAGGTCCCGGACAAAATTTTAAATTCAGAAAATTTTGTTTGGAAGGACTGAAAAATAGAGCCATGTACAAGTCTAACGTGACAATGCATTGGATAAGATGGTGTAGTTGCAGATTTTCTTAAATAAATAACATGAGGAAGCAGCATCTATTCAATAAGACACATTATTGTTGAAACGCTTTTTTTTTTCTTTTTTTGTTGTTGTGCGCATTATGAGGCTTGTGATGCAATAACAGCAAACACAAGCATGAGAATATCAAAACAGAGGAAAACATCAGTATAGCATGGAGACAATGGCACATATTTAACAGAAAGAGATAATTATAAACAAAATACATGGCATGAGCTAGTCATACTATATGTAGATCTGAGTGGCTTTTCATCAACAACATGTTTTCTATTGGTAGAGTAGCAAAAATAAGATGAAATTCTAGGGATTCTCATAAGATCTACCTGGGTCATGCATGAGTAATTAATGTAAAATTAAATAAAATACAAGCGGTATAACACTGCGTGATGATAACTTGAGAGCAGTAATATGGCAGTATGAGTAATGCCAGTTCACTCATCAAAAAGCACATTAAGCTCACTCATCTCCAGTGCCTAATTAGTCAAAGGGCAGCTAGTAATTATATGGCATGGCCACCCCTGCCCCACATATGTATTGACAATAAGTGTAGTTGGTAAGAACATGAATTGTTGTTAATGAAAAGAAACAAAACAAATACTCAGCAGGTGCTAGAATTATACGTGGTGGACAGGCACTATGCCAGAGATAAAGTCCCAGTCTCCATTAAGCCGATGCCCTGCAGAGGTAAAGCAAAGTCCCTGCGTGGTAGACTTTTCAACAAGCATGGGGGCACCTGAGAGCAGTGGTTGTCATAGCATAAGTCCTACAGGATCCGGATGGACCAACCCTCTGCACTCCGAGCTTGTGGGAAGCCAGAACTGTGCAACTGCGTACTGCGTGATCCAGGATAGCTGCACTCGGCTGTTTTCATGCCGTGTCCGGCAGGTCGTTGGTGCTCCGCTCGGGTCCAGTCAGGGCAAGGATATAACGTGCATAGTATATGACGCCTTTCTCTTGCCATCTTGCAGTGAAACACTCCCCTCCGCCTTCTTCGTGCCCATCATGGGGCCGGAACCCATGCTGTGCGCTGGTGGTCTCCGGTGTGAGACCTGTGACTCCTGCCATGCAAGGTACTGCTGTAATTGAATCAGCTTCAGCCAAAAGTTAGCAAAGAGATTGTCTAGCCGAGACATAAAGGGGCACATCGCATCCGACATTTTAGGTTAGGCTCCTTCAGACTTGCCCGGCATCTCCCTAGCTTGATGTCGTAGGGGTAGGGCCTCCGAGGTGTGGACTGGAATATCCCCTGCCAGTCCAGAGGAGGGGGGGAAACAGGCCTGCACTATAACCCACAGAGACTCAGCAATCGGCCGCCTCATCAGACCAACGTGAACACTAGGCCTCCCTGCACCACCGGGGATTACAGGAGACGGAAGTACACCAAAGGGCCCTGGCCGGTGTCAGGGTTAGGTAAGTCTCGGCAGAAGAACGTTTGGGGATGATATCAGTCGATTAGATGGCTCAAGGGGAAGTACAAACTTGGAGCTCAAGTGAAATGCGTCTAGCCGCCATATTGCTCAGGCCCTGCCCCTGTTGAAATGCTTTTTAATCTCACATTGTGTACAAATACTCTTTTCTGTATGAAGCACAATAGACATTTCATCAGAATTTCTTGGAAGAAGAGGTAACCTCTGTTTGACAGACTGCAGACCACGTGCTAACAATTGCATCAGTGGTTATTGCATTTTGCATACTGTCAAGGTGAAGGATATCCAACAGGCAGAACTTGAACCTATGCTATCCTAATAGTATAAAAAGGACAGCAGCATATTACCAGTCATTAGTGTGGCCGGGCTTAATGCAATGACTGTAGTAGGTAAAAATAACAAAGTCAAGAAAAGAGCCAAGGTCAGGGAATCTAGAAATTCACAAAACCATAATGCCAGGATGGGTCTAAGAGTACATAGACCAGGTTAGGCAAACAAGCAGCTCAGTATACCAGAGAACACACTGAACAAGGAAAGCACTCTAGGAAATCACAAATGAAACCATAGCTGGTCAATGGTCATCTTATATAGATCTGGCATCAACAGACAGGCCTGCATCATATCTCCATGCCTAAAACATGAATGTGCCTTGACACTAGAATCACATAGGGCTGGTTGCATCCGAAAATTGATGCTTTTGATGTACGTCTTATTTGAAAAGGACATCTGGAAGCAGCTTCTGCATCAAAATTGGCATCTAAATGATGCTCTGTGTCAAATTTTACATGGACAGGATGCAAAAAATAAAAGAGATGCAGGTAAACTTACAGATGTAACGTGAGTCTTATACTCTTGTAATGTATATAAGATGTATTTCACTTTGAACTATGGATTATGAGTATAGTGGAAAATGTGCAATCAGCACATGCACAAGTAAGAAAACTAAGATATGGTGGGTGTTTTATATTCAACACAGTAATTAGAAGATTTTCATGCAAATCATTTCTATTGAAGAACTCCTTCATGTTATTTTTTTTACAAAATATTTACCCAAAATATGTGGATAGTTTACTATATGGATTCAAACATTTTTGTTGTCTTTACTGAACATAATTTGAATTAGTTTCTCATCAGTTTCTCAGACCTATACCTCACAATCAGACAGGCCAATGCACTGCAGGTAACGGAACCCATCCCAAGCTATGTCTAACTGCAGAGAGACTGTTGCATCATGCAAGTCTGTGGATCTTGGTGACCTCCTGACCATAAAGGCCCAGTTGTCCATGGAAATGGACACTTCCCTGTCCTAGATAACAATGGGACAGGTGTGGTGAGGAGACCAGTAAAGCAGCATGGCTTCCTAAATCATCCTAAAATACGACCATTTGAAGATGGCAACCGCCAAAATACTCTGACCTGTGCCAGGCTGCAGCAGCAAGTGATGTCATAGACAGGGCCTTTTGAACACCTGCTAATGTTTTTATAAATGTATGGTTTAATGTAACTGTGCAACAACGTTGCAATTGAATGTGCTAGACTACTGGTGGAGGCAAGAACACTTCACACAATTTCCCCAGAAATTGTAGCTTTTCTAGTTCTTATTCTTATTATAGCCAAATTTGCCACCCTAACTCCTCCCACAGTTTTTACACTACATAGACAAAAATTTACCAAAACGTGCAGATTGTTCCCGATTGCATTGCTATTACTTTGTGGAACATTTCGCCAAATGGTTCACAGAAAATTGTCGTTCTTGTGGCAAAATTGGTCCCATAGGAATGAATGGCAAAACTAGAGTGGGAGCTGGCAAAAGCTGAAACATCAGGACATGATTTCTAAACTGCCACCACTCCCTCTTTTTCAGGCCCACCTACACAAATCTTATATCAAAACATTCAGCTATCCCTGCTGCCAATAAAAATGTCCACAGTTAAGCCATAGTCCTGATAGTTTTCACACTATGACCATTTGTTTGCAACTCAGTTGTAGACTACTGGTGGAGGCAAGAACACTTCACACAATTTCCCCAGAAATTGTAGCTTTTCTAGTTATTAACATGTGCTGCTTGGATTTTGACCCTTAGGTGTGTTTGAAAACACGGTTTGGATTTTTGCTGTGTTTTGATTGCCTCGTGGGGGTTTTTTATGCCTCATCTGGTGCCTCTTAGTGGTGACTGGAGCCCAAAAGGTGGATGATCTCTAACACATGCCAAATGTATATCTATACTGTGACGAAATGCCTTTTGTCACCGGATTTTCCCCTGTCTGTTGGAGGAGCCTGATTGCCAGCCTCTTGCCTCATGGGTTATTTGGCCCTTCAAGTACAATATTTGGGCATATTGCATTTGTATGGTGCTGCTGCTGGCCCTTTAAAAACCATCCCTGGACAGATTATGACTTTTAGGAACAATGTCCCTTTAAGACTGTGTAGCAGATTGCATTCAGGCGGTCTGCAATATTATATATGCTATTATGTGTTGGGTAACTTGTAAATGTGTAGGTTCTATGTGATAAATGTAACAGTATGTATTTTTATGTCTTTTGTTGTCCTTTGTCTGCCATGTGGCTAATGGAGTTTTGCCTCTGTCCTTGGAGATAATTGCATTACTTCTTAATTATCTCCAGGATAGAAGACTCTGAAACCAGTTTGGGCCAGATAGCCATGCTGCCAGCCAGGCCCCAAAAGATACTTGTGCTAACTTCTGAACCCCTGGTCTGATTTAATATGTTGTTCCCCTGAATGGATTGATTGTGAATATGTAATTTTATGTGAATGTGATGTATAGTTTTAGAGTTATGAAAATTGGGTAGAAAGTATGTTTTAACTGTATGTGTAATTGAGTTTCCTCTCAGGATAAGGGGAGGGAATATGTGGGATATTACTGTGATGTGATTGGTTGTTTTATATCTCCCTGTGGGCGGTCCTGTATTTACAATGAATGTAATAAAAACCAGGCTCGGTGTGCACGGAGGTACCCAGTCGGGGTGCCAGGCGATCCGTTACATATACCATCCAAGAGATTCTATGCCTTAAAGAGATGCTATTGTGCTGTACAACTTAGTATGGAATTAAAGATATCCTAGATTGTACTATACAACGGCTATTCGCCTCCTATCGGCACATGTTATCTTCACTCTCCCTTTAGCCCCCTGAGGTACCTTTTTCTTATTAGATCTATTCGAGGTTCATGCTCTTTCTACTCACACAGTCCTATTTTTTGACTCTAGGGTTAAGCTTGTCTTGACCCTTAAGTCTTCTCTATCTTCTGGTACTCAATTACTCATTACGGTATGTCAAATCTCTGTGCTCCAAATAACATCACTTTAATTTTATTTTCCTATCTATTGACTATTTCTTCATGTTATCCAAATTATCGATTAAAAAAATTATATTTTAATACTGTTTTAATCCCTGTACTATACTGTTCCTTATTTATCAATTCTACCATCTAAATCTCTACTGCAAATTTCCCCTTAATATTCAAACCTTTTATATTGCTCCTGAATAACCTAATGCCCACTTTCTCATGTTTAAATTACCCACTAATACCCATTCATTGAACCATTTCAACCATATTCTCTTCCATTTTCCACTACGAGATCTCCCTCTACTCTTAAGAGAGGAGAAGAGAAATATTCTTTTCAAATTATCTATGCCAACACATCTAGGAGGATTTAATATACCTAGTGATAATACCATTTTGCTGCCCTGGTGAAGCATGCAAAAGATTGGCTATTGCTATATAATAAATTTACAATCACTGCCCCTTTTTCTCTACAAGCAATTTATAAACATGTAAACAATGCCTTTTCAGAGAAAATGTTAATGAGAAACATAGGTTGCATGCAATGTTTTGTGGACCCAGAACATACTTGAAAACTAGAGAAATCTCAATGTATCCATCCTGGTAAAATATTTTATAAATAAATAAATATAGGCACCCAGACCACTTAAAGGACCATTATAGTGCCAGGAAAACATACTCGTTTTCCTGGCACTATAGTGCCCTGAGGGTGCCCCCACCCTCAGGGACCCCCTCCCGCCCGGCTCTGGAAAGGGGAAAGGGGTAATAACTTACCTTTTTCCAGCGCTGGGCGGGAAGCTCTCCTCCTCCTCTCCGCCTCCGATCCTCCCCGCCGGCTGAATGCGCACGCGCGGCAAGAGCTGCGCGCGCATTCAGCCCGTCGCATAGGAAAGCATTTACAATGCTTTCCTATGGACGCTTGCGTGCTCTCACCGTGAAAATCACAGTGAGAAGCACGCAAGCGCCTCTAGTGGCTGTCAATGAGACAGCCACTAGAGGATTAGGGGGAAGGCTTAACCCATTCATAAACATAGCAGTTTCTCTGAAACTGCTATGTTTATGAAAAAAATGGGTTAACCCTAGCTGGACCAGGCACCCAGACCACTTCATTAAGCTGAAGTGGTCTGGGTGCCTAGAGTGGTCCTTTAAGCTCATTAAAGTGGTCTGGGTGCATATTTCCAGGTCCCTTAACCCTGCAAAAGCAATTATTCTAGTTTTTAATAAACTGCAATAATTACTGTTGTATGTTAACTGGTAGACAGCCACTAGAGGGACCTCCATGTCATTAGGTGACTTTTGGTCACCTGACGCTGGATGTCCTCATGCTATGCATGAGGACATCCAGCATCTTTCGAAATCCCATAGGAAAGCATTGTATAATGCTTTCCAATGGGGGAAGTACAAATACAAGTGCAACCATTGCGCGCATGGCATTAGGTCTCCCCTGCCGGAGGGTGACATTAGTGCTGGACTCAGGGAAGTCGCAGAAGGGTTTTTAACCCCTTCTGAACCATGAAAGGGATGGGGTTTACATAGGGTGGTACTATAGAGAGCTTTCATGCCAGTAAACAACTTTGTTTTCCTGGCACTATAGTCTCCCTTTGAACTTAAAATAAAGGTTTTGGGAGAAAATGCAGAGGGAGGACTAATTGACAGTAATTAAAAAAAAATTAAAGTAAAAAAAAAAAAAGGGGGGGGAGAAAACCTTTGAAGCACAACATTAATTTTACTGCTAGTCTCTAGAACATTTCTAGTACTATATAAATTGTATTTTGTAATTGGCATTGATTATTGCACTGAATATAGGTGTGAAGTTCCTCTCAAGAATGTTTATATTATTTTATCCTTATATTGTATTTTATGCTTGACAGGAGACATATTTTTACATAGGAGTATTAACAACTGTAACGCTGTTATACTGACATACTTACTGCCTCTTACCTGTTCCATGCACTGTTCATACTTGACATTTATGCAATATAATTTTCTCAGATTTTACACAGAGCCCTATAATTTAGTGTGATGTTTTACAAAGCTTTGGGAATGCATTCCTTTTTATTAACATAGTTATTGTATGCTTTTACATTCCAGATAATAATAATAATATTGTTGTCATTATCCTGGTACATAAAAATATGTGCAATCATATTACTAGTATATCTATATATACTTGTTTGTATTCCTGTGTCTCTCTTTAGTAATGATATAATGAAAAATCTTGATTGATTTTATTTCCATATAAAAAGTAATAGTGCAATTTTCAATGCACATTTTAATAAACGGCAAAATTCTTTTTGATTTACAAAGTTGACGGAAGCTCTGCTCTGAAAGATCTTATCCAGAAAGACTGATCTTGAGTCTTTGACTATCTTATAAAAGTCCATTCAAAAGAGTATGAATTATTGAATACCTTTAAGCTTTGAGACTCAAAGGTTCTTTGCAGAAGTCTTTAATTTGTTCATCTGTCACTGAATTACACAAAAGCTAATTGATGACACGTCTTCTACTGGGAAACACATTGAAGAAAGTCAGTTTTATAGATTCTATTTTTTTCCTTCAATGGAGATATGTCATCATATAATGATATCGCCTGATATGTAGTTCCTTTTCATATAGTTTTTATTAAACTTTTGTCAAAATATAACAAAGTAAACAGTATGAGAAAAATAAACTAAGGCAAAGTGTACAGAAGGAAAAAAAAAGTAGGGAAAAAAATAAAGAATTCTCTCTCTCCTTCCACATGTATAATGTAATATTCAAAATAAAAATATATGCAGTATGGACATTAAATACACAAATAATATTATAGTTGAAACTCATCTACATAAGAACTGTGCTAATATGTCTCGTTTGCCTAACGTGCCCCCACCACCACCCATATCTGGGCACAACCATACAAACTAATATGCACCAGTAGCCTATTTTTAACCTGTATTTTAAAATACATGCAGTAAATACAGGGTTCTTTGTGCTCTCCAGAATTCAGGATGCTCGCCTCATCTGCATCTCTGATTAATAAGATCCTATATATATGTTTTATTTCCCCTTAGATCGCAGAAATAATGATTGGACTATTGTTTTAATTTTAAATTCATCACTTACTGAGTTCATAATTAGGATCATAATGCCGTACAATGGGATATAAAATAGACTGAAGTGAGAGGGCACACTATTCGTCTGAGAAAGCCCCAGGAGGAGGGGCGAAATGCATCACAAGCAGGGGATGGACTGACAGCCTCCTGGGCCCCCGGACAAAATTAGATCCAGGGCCCTTCAAGACAAAATATTAAAGGAGCACTATAGTGCCCCCCTCCCGCTTCAACCACTTACCTTTCTCCTGCGCCGGGCTCCCTCGGCTCTGGGAAATTCTCGCATTCTCGAATTCAGCGCACGCATTCACAGTATGAATCGCGGAAGCACCTCTAGCAGCTGTCAGTGAGACAGCAACAGAAGCTGGATTAACCCTTAGTGAAACATAGCAGTTCCTCTGAAACTGCTTTGTTTTCAGCTGCAGGGTTAAAACTAGAGGGACCTGGCACCCAGACCACTTCATTGAGCTGAAGTGGTCTGGGTGCCTATAGTGGTCCTTTAAGGACTAAGTAAATGTTAAAAATAATTTTAAAGTAAGTAGTCAAACAGTTTGACAACTTACCTTGGGTCTGCTATGATATGAGGCTGTAGTAGGGCATAGGAGCAGTGGTGTGTGTGAGTGGTGCAGTGTGTGTGAAAGGTTCAGTGTGTGTGTGGGGGGGGTGTAGTGAGTGAATGTGTAGGGTGTGTGGGGCAATGTGTGTGTGTATGTGGGGCTGTGTATGTGTGTGTGTGTGGGCAGTGTATGTGTATGGGGGCAGTGTGTGAATGTGTATGGTGTCAGGGCAGTGTATGTGTGTCGGGGCAATGTGTGTATGGGGAGGGCAGTGTGTGGGGGCAATGTAAGTGTGGGGGCAGTGTGTGTGTATGTGTACGGTGTGTGTGGGGGCAGTGTGTGTATGGGGGGGCAGTGTATGTATGTGTGGGGCAATGTGTGTGTGTGTGTGTATATATGTGTGGGCAGTGTATGCAGTGTATGCAGTGTGTGTGTATATATGGGTGGGCAGTGTGTATATATGGGTGAGCAGTGTGTGAATATATGGGTGGGCAGTGTGTGTGTATATATATGGGTGGGCGGTGTATGCAGTGTATATGTATATATGGGTGGGCAGTGTGTGTGTGTGCATATGTGTATATATATATGGGTGGGCAGTGTGTGTATATGGGTGGGCAGTGTATGTATATTGGTGGGCAGTGTATGTATATGGGTGGGCAGTGTG
>OW240922.1:54181748-54267904 GCA_933207985.1 Pelobates cultripes
GTGTGTGTATATAGGTGGGCAGTGTGTGTATATGGGTGGGCAGTGTGTGTATATAGGTGGGCAGTGTGTGTATATAGGTGGGCAGTGTGTGTATATAGGTGGGCAGTGTGTGTATGAGCCTGCTTACCTGTACAATGTGATGTTTTTCTTCCTCCAGCAGCAGTGGGGCAGACAGGCTCCTTCTCACCCTCCATCCACGCTGTATGTGTGCTCCGTGTGAGAGGGAAGCAGGTGGTGATGTCACTTCCTGCCCCGCCTCCCATCCTCACACGGAGCACTGAGCAGGGAGCAGGGGGAGAGAGAGAGGAGACCTGGCAGTGAGAGGTGTGCTGCCAGGTCTCTCACTGAATGGGGAAGGGTATTTGCACACTGATGGGTTGCAGGGGCCCTTAGAGTCATTATGGGCCCCTGCAACCTTCTTACAGCGCTTTCTTACTTCTCACTGAGGAGATCTCTGATCTGATCTCCACAGCAGAAGCATGACTGTGCTGCCGGGCCCCCTGACTGACTCGGGCCCTCGGTCCATGACCGATCTGCCCGACCTGTCAGTCCGCCCCTGATCACAAGCCAAAACCAGGAAACAGAGAGGTAGCTCATACCGGTGTTCTATCAAATTTCCCTACCTGTGAAAATCCCCTACCCTTGTCACTTCCGGTGAGGTGAATCAGCTGGATCCTGTGCTGCACATGCATGCTAGCACTCCTGCTACTACTCCACAGCAAGGTCCTGGAAGGTAAGTAAAACTAGTTTTACACTTTCATTATAGTTAGTGCATTCACTAAGCTTAGGACATGGGAAATTTAGGGTTAATGTTGGGGTTCAAATTAGGGTTAGGATTAGGGACTTGTTCCTATTTAGTGATATGTCACATTAGGGGAATATCACTAAATTGTGCTTTTTCACACTTTATTTTAACCCTTACCCCAAGGGTTAGGGTAAGAATAGAGTGTGAGAGAGGTTAAAATCACTAACCTACCTAGTGTCAGGGTACCTGTTGGTGATGTATCCAGGGAGGACATCCTCTCTGCTTAGGGGCTCCCTTCCCTTAGCATTTCGGCATATTCCGGCCGTTTTCGCGCCGGCCGCGCTAGCTCCTCCCCCTTTTATGACGCGACGGCTAGCGTCGACGTCATGACGTCGGCATTTGCATAAAGTGCCGGGAACCGCTATTCCGGACCTTTTGGGGGCGTGGTCTCTATTTAGGTAACAGGGTATTTAAAGGAAACCTTTACTACTGCTCATTGCCCTGTCGTGGTTCTAGCTTGCTAGTCACTCAGCGCGTTCTTTATCTTGTGTTTCCGGTTTTGACCCTTGCTTGTCTTTTGTCCTGTTGTCCTCTCCTCTCCTTTGACTCTGCTTGTATCTCGCTTACCTGTCCTCCGGCTCCCTTGACCTCGGCTTACCTTTTGACTATTCTTGCTTGTCCTTACGTTAGTCCGGCCATTCTAAGGTCCGGTATACGTACCTCCTTCTGTGCGCACTCTGCGTATTGGATCCCTGTCATTTTCCTGACATTACGACAGGGCCATGATGGATCCTGCAGGTGCTAGTCCTCCTGACCCCAGATTTGAGGCCATGGACCATAGAATGGACCAAATGGCTTTAGCGCTACAAACTTTGTTGACACGCTCCAGTACCCAGTCTGAAGAAATACGCTCCACTGCTAGCCACTCGCTAAGTACTGGTTTGGAAGTAGCCACTGTAGGCGCATCTTCCCATGTCACGTCACCATTACGATATGGGGGTTCGCCTGATGCTTGTCGTGGTTTTTTAAACCAGATAAGTATACATTTCGAACTACAACCCCGGCTTACCCCACTGACAGGGCTAAGGTAGGCTTTATTATAACCCTGCTAATAGATAAAGCACTTAGATGGGCCAATCCCCTTTGGGAGAATGACAATCCTTTAGTCTACAACTACACTGCGTTTGTCACGGCTTTTAGAAGAACCTTTGACCCCCCAGGAAGGAAGATTAATGCAGCCAGATCCCTGTTACGCCTTAAACAACAAGATAGGACCCTTGTAGAATATGCTCTAGAGTTTAGATCATTGGCAGCAGAAGTGAAATGGAACGAACAAGCTTTTATGGATGTTTTCTTGAATGGGTTGTCTGATGAAATTTTAGATGAAATTGCCACAAGAGAACTTCCGGAAAATTTAGAGGATTTAATATCCTTCATTTCCAGAATAGATGAACGCATGAGACAGAGGCAGAACACTCGGGAAAGAGTTACTAGACTTCCTGTAAGACTCGCCCCCTCATTTCAGAACCCTGACTCCTATAATCCTACTCCACCAGAACCTATGCAAATAGGTAATACTCGCTTATCTGAGGCTGAGAGACAGTACAGGAGAAGGGAGGGTCTCTGTTTATACTGCGGGCTGAGAGGTCACTTACGCCTTAGTTGCCCTAATCGTCCGGGAAACGCTCGCACCTAAGTTCCCTTAGAGGACGGGCCTTGGGTGTTTCATTACTGTCCTCTATGCATAATAAAAAAGACCATAGGCTTCTGATTCCTGTCTCTCTAGCTTGGGAAAAGGGGTTTATTTCTACGATGGCATTATTATATTCTGGAGCAGCAGAAAGCTTTATAGACCAAACTTTCGCTAATAAGCATTGTATCCCATTCCAATTGAGAGATACACCCTTGGCCGTTGAGGCCATAGATGGTAGACCTTTATCTGAACCAGTAATATTCCATGAGATCGAACCCGTTAAGCTTACTGTTGGTATTTTCCACGAGGAGTTGATTTCCCTTCTGTTAATTTCCTCCCCGGCAGTCCCAGTGGTTCTAGGATATTCTTGGCTCAAGAGACACAACCCTCAGATTGACTGGGAGGGTGGAGAAATCGTTTCTTGGGGTATGGGTTGTAGGGAAGAATGTCTGCAGAGAGTTACTTCTGTTTGCCCCGTAAACTCTTATGCTAACACTTCTCAATCCACAGACGTTCAGATACCATTACAATATCTAGACCTCAAATCTGTATTTGACAAGGGTAAGGCGGATACTTTACCTCCCCACCGGTCTTATGACTGTTCTATTAAACTTTTCCCTGGTACTATGCCTCCCAGGGGTACGGTATACCTTCTATCCACCAAGGAAAACTTAGTTTTAGAGGAATATATCAAGGAGAATTTAGACAAGGGATTTATTAGAAAGTCTTCTTCTCCGGCGGGGGCGGGTTTCTTTTTTGTAGAAAAGAAAGACGGTACCTTACGCCCTTGTATAGACTATCGGGGATTGAACAAAATTACTATCAGAAATGCTTACCCTATTCCTTTGATTACTGAACTCTTTGACAGACTAAAGGGCTCGAGTATTTTTACTAAACTTGACTTAAGAGGAGCATATAACTTAGTGCAAATTAAACAAGGAGATGAATGGATGACAGCATTTAATACCCGTTACGGGCATTATGAGTATACCGTAATGCCGTTTGGGCTTTGTAACGCCCCGGCCGTCTTCCAAGACTTGATCAATGAAGTTCTTACAGAATTCCAACATGAATGTGTAATTGTATATTTGGATGATATATTAATCCATTCTAGAGACATTAATTCACATCATAGACAAGTCAGAAAGGTATTACAGAAACTTTTACAACATGGATTGTATTGTAAATTGGAAAAATGTAGCTTTGATCAGTCTCAGGTAACTTTCTTAGGTTACGTAATTTCCAAAGACGGGTTTATGATGGACCCGACCAAACTAAAATCGATTTTAGATTGGCCTTTACCTAAGGGACTCAAAGCCATACAAAGATTTCTTGGATTTTCTAATTATTACAGACGTTTTATTAAAGGGTACTCCTCTGTTATCGCTCCTATCACTAATATGACCAAACAAGGAGCCGATACCAAAACCTGGTCTACTGAGGCTTTATCTGCTTTCGAAACGCTCAAACAGTCTTTTGCCTCAGCACCTGTATTAGTTCATCCTGATACCTCTACCCTTTTTACTTGAAGTTGATGCGTCTGAAACAGGGATAGGCGCAGTGTTATCCCAAAGACAAAGTTTAGATAAGCCGCTGCACCCTTGCGGTTTTTTTTCCAAGAAACTATCACACACTGAAAGGAGATATGACATTGGTGATAGAGAACTTTTAGCTATCATTATGGCATTAAAGGAATGGAGACATTTGTTAGAGGGCACCGTCCTCCCAGTTACTATCTTGACTGACCACAAAAATTTATCGTATATGGGGGAGGCCAAAAGATTATCTGCCAGGCAGGCACGTTGGTCTATGTTCCTTACACACTTTAATTATGTGCTTACTTACAGGCCTGGTTCTAAGAACACTAAGGCAGACGCTTTGTCACGTCAGCACGAACCTACCACCTCTACAGAGGATACTTTGTTCCCTATTATTCCTGAAGTCAATATTATCGCCAACACCAATGTCAAAATACACTCTCCATTGCTCGCTGATATTCAGAACGAACAATCTCTTGCTCCCGAACGTACTCCTGTGGGCCGCTTGTTCGTGTCTCCCAAATTCCAAGTGGACATTATTCGCTGTTTCCACGATAGCAAGATCGCTGGTCACCCCGGCATCCACAAAACTTACTGCCTGATCTCCAAAGACTTCTGGTGGCCCGGTTTACGTAGGGATGTGGAAGACTTTGTCAAGGCTTGCAATGTTTGTGTCAGGAATAAACTTCCGCGGGATCTCCCTTGTGGTTTATTGCAGCCCTTAGTCGTTCCCAACAAACCTTGGGCTTGTTTGGCTATGGATTTTATTGTTGATCTACCAGCTTCCAATAGGCATACAGTTATCCTCACGGTCCTTGACAGGTTTACTAAAATGGCTCATTTCGTTCCCTTGCCTAAACTTCCGTCCTCTCCCGAACTGGCCGTGATATTTGCTAGAGAAATTTTCCGTTTACATGGTATTCCCAATGAGATTGTGTCAGACAGGGGTTCCCAATTTATTTCCCGTTTTTGGAGATCCTTCTGTTCACAGTTGGGCATCAAACTGAATTTTTCTTCGGCCTATCATCCCCAATCTAACGGAGCAGCCGAACGCACTAACCAAAAAATTGAGCAATATCTACGTTGTTTTGTTTCTGAACACCAGGATGACTGGGTCGGTCTGATTCCTTGGGCGGAGTTTGCTCACAACAACCTTGTTTGTGGTTCCACTCGTAACAGCCCCTTTTTCTTGAACTATGGCTTTAACCCTACTGTTCTTCCGTCGGTGTCTCCTTCCCAGGGTATACCGTCGGTTGATATTCATATAGCCAACCTGAGAAAGTTGTGGGATCAGACTCGACAAATTCTTGAACGTAGTTCCGCGGTGTTTAAGTCACATGCTGATAGGCGTAGACGTCCTGCTCCTATTTTTTCTCCGGGGGATAGGGTCTGGTTGTGTACCAGACACATTCGCCTGAAAGTTCCTTCCTTGAAGTTTGCTCCTCGTTACATTGGTCCTTACAGGGTACTGAGGAGGATCAACCCGGTTTCTTATTTGCTGGATCTACCTCCTACTCTACGCATCCCTAACTCTTTTCATGTGTCGTTATTGAAACCTCTTGTTTGTAACAGATTTTCCTCCCGCTCTGCTACTCCATCCTCAGTCCGTGTGGATGGTCAGGAGGAATATATCATCAAGTCCATCCTTGATTCTCGTATTTCTAGGGGGAAGCTGCAATACCTCATAGACTGGAAAGGTTATGGTCCTGAAGAGAGGTCTTGGGTTCCTGGTATAGACGTGCATGCTCCTCGTCTTCTTCGGGCCTTCCACGTTCGTTTTCCTTCTAAGCCAGGTCCCATCCGCCCGGTGGGCGTTTCTAGAAGGGGGGGTACTGTCAGGGTACCTGTTGGTGATGTATCCAGGGAGGACATCCTCTCTGCTTAGGGGCTCCCTTCCCCTAGCATTTCGGCATATTCCGGCCGTTTTCGCGCCGGCCGCGCTAGCTCCTCCCCCTTTTATGACGCGACGGCTAGCGTCGACGTCATGACGTCGGCATTTGCATAAAGTGCCGGGAACCGCTATTCCGGACCTTTTGGGGGCGTGGTCTCTATTTAGGTACAGGGTATTTAAAGGAAACCTTTACTACTGCTCATTGCCCTGTCGTGGTTCTAGCTTGCTAGTCACTCAGCGCGTTCTTTATCTTGTGTTTCCGGTTTTGACCCTTGCTTGTCTTTTGTCCTGTTGTCCTCTCCTCTCCTTTGACTCGGCTTGTATCTCGCTTACCTGTCCTCCGGCTCCCTTGACCTCGGCTTACCTTTTGACTATTCTTGCTTGTCCTTACGTTAGTCCGGCCATTCTAAGGTCCGGTATACGTACCTCCTTCTGTGCGCACTCTGCGTATTGGATCCCTGTCAGTTTCCTGACACCTAGCACGCATGTGCAGCACAGAATCCAGCTGATTCCCCTCACCGGAAGTGACAAGGTTATGGGATTTTCACGAGGTAGGGGAATTTGATAGAACACTGGAGCATGAGGCCACGCTGAGGAGTAAAAGTGGGACTCTCTGAGACTTTCTCTTTTGTTATCCTATAAGAGACTCCGGGCTGTACCAAAGGCTGGTGAGCTTATCTGGACATCTGTTATTTATGCTGTATAGCTCGGTTTTCATTTCTTATTTGGAATAAAGATTGCTGCGATTTAACTCCGGCTGCTAGTGTGTCCATAGGTTCCTGCGCACACAAGGGGCTCATCCTCCCTGAGCCTTAAGTAACCACTCTTATATTGTGAGTTTTTTAACTTCAGAGTATTTTATTTTTATTCTAAGCATTTGTTACAGAATTGCACTAGGTTTTCTACCTTTTTTGTTTCCTTTTAGACCTGTTTAATGTGAATACCTTGTGGTGCAAGTATTTAAGTGTGCAATATTATTGTTGAATATCAAAATACCATCTTTTATTGTTTGCTTGCACACTTATTTCACATCAGCTATGGTGGGGTTCTAATCATATGTGCACACTAACTTATTTTTTTTTTGGTCATCTGCATCTCATATTACTACATAGGCATGAGTAAATGTAAAGGGACAAAATTGTGATTGTCCATAATCAAATATTTCCATCCATAACATGGGCGGTGTGTGTATTAGACGATTACACCAAGTCTTATATTTGGGGAATGTAGTTTCCTGTGCAATATCCTATACAATCTTTTGAGAACTTAAGAGGTACAAGGGAAAAAAAGGTTTTCTAAAAACAGACAATGCATAGTAGAAATGTACCAATTTGTACAGGACTGACAGGTATATGTGTCAATCTTTCACAAAGTATGTATTAAGGCCAAGTATTCCATTTTTTAAGCCCTAAGCTTAACCCCTAAAGGACCAAACTTATGGAATAAAAGGGAATCATGACATGTCAGACGTGTCATGTGTCCTTAAGGGGTTAAACTATCAAAATCGGTAGTTAAATGTCAGGCAGAAATCATCATACACAAATGAGTAAGGGCTGCGCCAATTTCTATAACAAAATATAATGAGCAGTGAAAATCACAACATAAAATAAGTAAAAAATCCAGATATCAGTTAAAAAAAGTCAAATAAAAAGGATCTTACTCAGATCAAATATAATATAAGGTGCTTAAACAGGAGTAATATCCTCAGTGTCTTTTTCCAGATTAATCCACTCATATGAAAGACAAAAACCAGATAAAAAGGAACAAATAGCGCAATATGAACGGTCCAATATGTATATAGATGAAATAAACAGGAATAAACTCACATTTAGTAGAGCTCTAGCTAGCTCTAGTGTGAAGGGCGTACAGCAGTATAATCCCCACTTATAGGATATGTTGTGGGTTTCTTCCATCTGGGGTATGGTCCACACTCAGGAAAGAGGGTAAAAAGAGACAACTAATAGTGCTCACTGAATAAAAACAACAGTATATATAATAACTAAAATAGTAATCACAAGCAAAGAGCAGGCTAACTGCTCCTTGTTAACAGCGCTGGTGGTATGATCCCCACCTCTGATTTCGTGGGGTGCAGTATACTAAAAATGCCAGGTAAAAATCAAGTGTATAAAAAAGATAGTTTGCACCAGGGAAGTGACCAAAAAATCTTTATTACAATACAGAATTAAAAATTCACAAACGTGTTTCACCTCAGGGCTTTATCAAAATGGAATGGAACATATGTCAGATAACCTGCTGAGTTATAGATCCTGTTCCCTAAAGACCTTAATGAGGATTCCTGCTTTCCCCTGAACACAGTAGGAACTTGGTATCAATCTTACAATTAACTAGGTAGGGTGCTAGCTACCAGCAGACCATGCTGAGATCAATTGCATACTCTATGGGATGTTGTTTCCATAAACATTGCAAGGAATATTCACGTTTTACATGTATTAAGGCTTTTGCCTGTAATTGTGGGAGGGGCATGATTTCCCTACTTAAAGGGACTCCTTACCTTGCTCCACACCGTTCATGTTCTAGCGATTTGCTAGAACTTCCGGGTCACATGCAGATCGCCATCTTGCAACTTACCTATTTCACCAAGTGGTTTACATGTTCCTGCGGTCATCCACTGGTCCGCGGCACTTGGCTTACAAACATCCACTTTCAGCCCTCCAGTGCACTGTACGTGGTCTGGTGTTTTTGTATGTGGCCACTTCCAGTCACAACAAACTTCCATTTCTCCATCTGCTTTCTCAGCTCCACGTGGACTCTCTCCTGGTTTTGTATTTCCTTCATCTGCTGGATCTCCTCTCTTGGATCCCCCTGGTCTTGCTGGGATCCGCCTTTCCCTCCGACTCTTCGGTCCTTGCTCAGGGTCACTTCCCAGCTCCCTTTCCAGTATCGTGAGTAAACAGCAGCTGTCGTGCTGCAGTCACGGGCGCACAGCATCATCCCAGTTTGGCTCTATACTATTGCTTTGTTTGTCACATGAACATGTTTTTTTTTTTCCCCCAAGTCATTTAGTTTCTTTCTGTTTCACTTGTTTAATTGCACGAACGCTTGCTTATTTGTGCACACGAATGGGCTACATTTGGTAGTTTTGATTAGTTTGTCTTAATTATCATTTGTTTATTTTCCTTACCTTTACACTTTCTCAAATTGGGTCTTTCGGGCATGTGCGCACATGCACATTCGCATACTGTTCGACTATTGCACGTACGTTGTTTCATATGCCTAGTACCGTGTGGTAGTCGTGGGGCATCCGTCACTTTTCAGTCATATACTCCATTTACTGTGCTTTCCTGTTCTGAATGCATTGACATTTTGACTACATGACGTTCTTGTAGTTTAATACCAATGCTTCCTTTAGATTGTTTAATTCGGTTCTCACGATCATTTACACAAATGTATTGTACTTCACGTGCCAGATTTGTCAGTTATTCTGAGACGAGCTGTGAAGGCTCTGACTGTTCGCATGAGTTCGCAAGAATTGGTATCTTTCAACATAAAATCCCCCTTTTGGGATAGAGAATTTTATGTGAAAATTTGTATAATTTAACCACACGGTTTTTGCAATTCACCCGAAACTAGTATGGAAACTGAATACTGACCTCTAGCAGGCATGTGGAATATAAGGTTAATTACTGCATGAATTACAACATGTCATTTTACTAAATAACTAGCAGGTTATCATTATACCATGGATAGATAACCCAACTACATGTATGTTTACATATCTGGTGAAACTCTGTTTGGTTTAATTAAGTATGGTAATTCTGCATACACTTACTATTATACGCCTCTAAACACTCTTTTGGTGTAGGCCCCTAGTTAAGCTTGAATGTCATGAAACATTTTTATCTTATATGATGTGCATATTTCTGTCACGTATTCATCCGCACATAAAAATGTGGTTAATGGCATTTACCGTCCTGACAGGAAAAGTTGTGCCGGGCAGCATTACCGTCCTGACAGGAAAAGTTGTTCTGAGCAGCAATCATGCACAGTGAAACCTGGTAATTGCTTTTGCGGTCAAAGGCCGATTACAGCCTATCAGATCCACAGGAAGGGTATTTAAACCCAATTCTCATTTTGCTCATTGCCCTGTCGTGGTTTCATCCTGATGGTAATCCGTGAGTGTGTTCCTGATCTTGATTTTTTGGTATTTGTTTTTGACTTCCCTGAATTCTGGTATCTTTGACTTTTGGCTTTCCCTCATCGTTGTGTCTGATTCTGTGTTCCTGACCTCGGCAAGTATTTGACTATTCTTGGATACGTTAAGTCCGGCCATTCTAAGGTCCGGTTTTACGTTATCCTTAGTCCTAGGTGTGACACAGTTCTGCGTGCTGGATCAACTTGTAATCCTGACAATGCCCCAAGCTAGAAATTATCCTTCCCGTATTGGTCCCCCTAATTAGTTTAGGGCCTAAATTTTACTAGCAATTTACAGGACTCATCAGTACTTATATGGTTCACTTAAATAAATGTGATTTCTGCATGAAGGTTTTCACTCAATTCCGCCTATAACGCTCGCCTGGTATATACGTACACAAATCACCTGCAGGTCAAATTCTCTTACCGCTTCAACACCGTATACTCTATGCTTTCTGCACCTATGTTACTGCTTTTCCACTATAGCAATACTGTTTCTTCTATCGGTTTCTATATGCCAGCAAGTCCGGGTCTGGACACTTAACTAGGGACGAGACACTATCACTAGTTCAGTATAGTACATTACTTAATTTCTGATTTGGTGTATAATCATAATTATTTCCTAAGGTTAGGCTCCTTTATCCTAAATCACCTGCTGGTGGCTTCCCTAACTGCTTATTTAAATGCTACTTAAGTGTATAGTATAGTATGCCTGTATTACCACATTTTTATGTTCCTTAAACAGAACTACTGTTTTATCTTGAATCTGGTTTCTTCCCTCACGAAGGTCTCAAGTGATTTGGCCAAATAGGGGCTCAGACACAGTTACAAATTTGTTGATCATCAACAGATTCTTCACATTCTCTGTAACTTTGGTCTACGGGATACTGCTCTCTCCTGGTGCTCCTCCTACCTCTCCCAGCGCTCTTTCAGTGTTTCTTTCTCTGGCTCTGCCTCTTCTCCCCAACCCCTCCCTGTCGGCGTCCCCCAAGGTTCTGTCCTCGGCCCCCTACTGTTCTCTATCTATACTGCCTCCCTTGGTAAACTTATCAGCTACTTTGGCGTCCAATACCATTTATATGCAGATGACACGCAAATCTACCTGTCCTCCTCTGATCTCTCTCCTCCCACCTTGACTTGTGTTTCTGACTGCCTCTCTGCTATTTCCAACTGGATGGCTGCTCACTTCCTAAAACTCAACCTGTCCAAAACAGAACTTCTAGTTTTTCCTCCCTCAAGTGCTGCTACTCCTGTGTCTGTCTCCATCCAAGTCAACGGCGCTACTATCACCTCTACCTCCCAGGCTCGCTGCCTAGGGGTTCTTTTTGATTCTGATCTCTCTTTTACTCCCCATGTTCAATCGATAGCCAAATCCTGTCGCTTCCAACTCAAGAACATAGCGCGCATCCGCCCATATCTAACGCCGGACGCGGCTAAGGTACTGGTTCATGCTGTTGTTCTCTCTCGCCTTGACTATTGCAATCCCCTTCTCACCGGTCTTACATGTTCCCAGCTTGCACCGCTGCAATCTATAATGAATGCGGCTGCGAGGCTTATTTTCCTGTCCGGTCGCACCTCCCAGCCTCCACGCTCTGTCAGTCCCTGCATTGGCTTCCAGTTAGATATAGGGCCCAATTCAAAATTCTGGCGCTTGCTTACAAATCCCTACATAATGCTGCTCCAACATACCTATCCTCCCTCATACACAAGTATGTCCCGTCGAGACCCCTGCGCTCAGCCCAAGACCTACGCCTATCCTCTGCCCGGATCCCCACCTCTGATGCTCGCCTTCAAGACTTCTCCAGGGCTGCACCTATTCTGTGGAACTCCCTTCCCTCCTCAATCAGACTTTCACCCAGCCTCCACTCCTTCAAAAACTCTTTGAAAACTCACTTCTTCATTAAAGCGTATCAATTAAACTGTCAGCAGGTTTCTCATCCCCCACCCCATGACTCCGTTCCTGCACCTGTCAAAAATGACCTACCAAGCACTCAATAAACCCTTCTGTAACAAACTATTTAATTCCCCTACTTTAACCCTTTGTGTCACTATACCCCACTCCCTCTAGCATGTAAGCTCATCGAGCAGGGTCCTCAACCCCCTCTGTTCCTGTACGTCAGTGGTCTGATATCAATTATGTGTCTGTTAGTCCACCCATTGTACAGCGCTATGGAATTTGTTGGCACTAAATAAATAATAAAATAATAATAATAATAATAATAATAATAATAATATGTTATGGGGGTCACGTACATACACCTGGCATAGTTCATCACACCATTAGTTTAATCATTTAGTTAATTTCCGTTAAAATAGCCGTTTTTCCTTCAAAATGGGTCATAGGTGAAAGGATAATTGTTTCAAGGGCATTACTCATACTATGTTTATTTACAGCTTACAGGGTGCTCAGGATTATGGCAATCTCTACACTAGTTAGGTAGGTACGTTACAGACTATTTAAATTGAGTCCACGAGCTGGGACTTACAATTCACACATGTACGTTACATAATCGCATCTTTAGGTGCTAGGTATCTACGAATTTCTGCAACCTCCTACTTATGGTGGCAACTAACTGCTCTACTTATCCTATAGGTATACCAGGATATCTATAATTCTACGTCACGTACCACATTTCCTACAACTGTCTCGTTAACCCCTATAGCTCTGCTTCTATCCATTTCTTATGTTAAACTGCATGACTGACTTACTTTTCGCAGGTACGTCAACTTACATGTCCTTATAAGCACCATACCCTTTTACCCTTAGTTAGCTTTATTACTGGCTGACAGGGCACCAGAAGTCCAATAGTTAATAATTCCACAGGCCTCTACGCCTTAGGTTAGTGGTCCTGCGAGGCCAACACCCATCCTCATACTCAGATGTACTACGCCCATTGGCCCAACTCATAGTTAGTCGCCTCACATGATGGCGTAGAGAGGGCCTCACCTGTTACTCCAATCCTATCTCATGCTTTAAAAATCACAGAGAGGCCGACACCCCACCACAACATTCGGTGGCCATGAAATCCCCTCAGAGCCTCTCAAGCCACTTGGCATCTAGCAGGGCCTCATCCATCACCAACCAGGTTTAAGTGTTTCGCCTCTTGGCATTAACTAGTAAGCCAGTATGTTATAAGGGTATACACTAATTACTTTGTTATTCAAACATGTCTCAACGTCAAGAAGGTGGAAAGAATTTCCCTGCCCAGCACTCCTACTAGGTCCGATATACCTTTATGCAACGGGGATATAGCTAGTCTACTTCTATTTGATTTGGACTATCTCTCGCAACACAGCAGCATGGCTAAATGGCACATATGATACCAACAGCTAGATAACAAAATTACCCAATAACAATATATACATATATATAAAAAAATAAATATGTACCGCTAAACCGTGGTTTATTATTCTATAAACAGGTTTAAGAGCCTGCACATTATTCTGTGATGCCCGCACAATTAAATGTATTAAGCAGTATTGTGGCAGGTACTATGAGGAAAGGTAGTTTCTTCTGTTCAGTAATATACATTAAGTCATGTAGTTAAACTAATATTAGGTGCGTTCAGTTGCGTTGGCTTACCAGTCAAACATGTTTATGCATATGTATATGTTACGTTTATTATTATTATGTTATTATTTATTTAGCGCCAACAATTACATTACTCAACGCTTTACAGTGGATGGACGAATAAACATGTATTTGTAACCAGACAAGTTCGACACACAGGAATAGAGGGGTTGAGAGCCCTGCTCAATGAGCTTACATGCTAGAGGGAGTGAGGTAAAGTGACACAAAAGGTAAGGATAGTATTAGACTATTGACAGTTGCAAGAGAGGAATCAGTCGGGAGCATTTAACAGTTTAATTGATATGTCTTTATGAAGTAGTGGGTTTTTAATGATTTTTTGTAGGAGTGGAGACTGGGTGAGCATCTAACGGAGAAGGGAAGTAAGTTCCACAGGAACAGTGCAGTCCTCGAGAAGTCTTGAAGGCAAGCATCAGAGGTGGGAGTACGGACAGAAGATAGATGCAAGTCTTCAGCAAAGCGTAAGGGCCTAGACGGGACATACTTGTGTATTAGGGAGGTTAGATAGGTGGGAGCAGCATTATGTAGAGATTTGAAAGCAAGAACCAGAATTTTAAATTGAGCCATATATCTTACAGGAAGCCAATGTAGGGACTGACAGAAGGGTGAGGTGTGGGCGGACAGGAAGATAAGCCTCGCCGCTGCATTCATTATGGACTGTAACGGCACAAGTTGGGAGCACGTAAGACCACTGAGAAGCAGATTACAGTAGTCAAGGTGAGAAAGGACAGTGGAATGGATCAGCACCTTAGTCGCATCTGGCATTAAGTAGGATCAGATGCGCGCAATGTTTTTGAGATGGAAGCGGCAGATTTTGCTGATAGACTGAACATGAGGCATGAAGGAGAGGTCGGAGTCAAAGAGAGCACCTAGGCAGCGAGCCTGCGTGGTGGAGCTGATGGTAGCACCGTTGACTTGGAGGGAGACAGACACAGGAGTGGCAACACTTGAGGGAGGAAAAACCAGAATTTCAGTTTTGGTCAAGTTAAGTTTAAGGAAGTGGGCAGCCATGCAGTAAGAAATAGCAGAGAGGCAGTCAAAGACACTAGTCAAGAAGGACGGGAGAGATCAGGAGAGGACAGAAAGATTTGCGTGTCATCCACACAGAAATGATATTAGAAGCCAAAGGAGCTAATGAGTTTACCAAGGGAGGCAGTATAGAAAGAGAACAGTAGGGTACCAAGGACTGAACCATGGGAGACACCAACATTGAGGAGTTGGGGAGAACAAGCGCTAGGAGAGGTAGGAGGAGCAACAGGAGAGAGCAATATCTTGTAGACTGATATTGTGGAGGATGAGAAGAAGCTGTTGATGATCAACAGTGTCAAAAGCCGCAGAACCGTCAAGGAGAATTAGGATAGAGTAGTTTTCATATTCAAGGCCTCACACTGGTTCTCCTTTATCCTTTATGTCCTTACGCATTCGAGCATACATTACATAAGTCAATTATAACTTACGATTCATGATATCCTACTGGATATCGACTTTCTGACATGCTATCTGTTCTTTTTCCAGAAGTTTTATAGCTATAAGGGAATTAGCATACAGACAAGTTGTGATACCAAGCTTATCAATTCATGGTGATAAATTGTTATAATACCATGTCATCATTAGTTAAGCCACTCCTCCTCATACTCATGGAAGCCACTATGGCTGGCCAACTGCAGCTTGTTTAACTCTATAAACTACTACGAAATTCAATTTGGCTCCCCTACATAGCAGGTGTTGCAATTAACTACATGAATTTAGGTTATGATCATACAGTTGCAAGAAAAAGTATGTGAACCCTTTGGAATGATATGGATTTCTGCACAAATTGGTCATAAAATGTGATCTGATCATCATCTAAGTCACAACAAAAGACAATCACAGTCTGCTTAAACTAATAACACACAAAGAATGAAATGTTGCCATGTTTTTATTGAACACAACATGTAAACATTCACAGTGCAGGTGGAAAAGTATGTGAACCCCTAGACTAATGACAACTCCAAGAGCTAATTGGAGTGAGATGTCAGCCAACTGGAGTCCAATCAATGAGATGAGATTGGAGGTGTTGGTTACAGCTGCCCTGCCCTATAAAAAACACACACCAGTTCTGGGTTTGCTTTTCACAAGAAGCATTGCCTGATGTGAATGATGCCTCGCACAAAAGAGCTCTCAGAAGACCTACGATTAAGAATTGTTGACTTGCATAAAGCTTGCTGTTCATCAGTCCACGGTAAGACAAATTGTCTATAAATGGAGAAAGTTCAGCACTGCTGCTACTCTCCCTAGGAGTGTCCGTCCTGTAAAGATGACTGCAAGAGCACAGGGCAGACTGCTCAATGAGGTGAATGTTTACACTGTGTGTTCAATAAAAACATGGCAACATTTCATTCTTTTTGTGTTATTAGTTTAAGCAGACTGTGATTGTCTATTGTTGTGACTTAGATGATGATCAGATCATATTTTATCACCAATTTGTGCAGAAATCCATATCATTCCAAAGGGTTCACATGAGGCTCACCTGCTAAAGCTAGTTACTTTGGTTTGGTTATTTTAATTAGGGGTGGTTGGTGGTTGGGTTCCAATTTACTAGTTAGCCCATTTGTTTATGTAAATACTGTTCATCATATATTCTTGTGGCTACTGATCCTAGTTACTTACAATTTCTGGTTTATACAATATAGCTAGTATTCCGTTTCTCCACCTAATGTACTCACAGTTAATTTCCCCATATATGATGATTTATCAACTTGACCATTGCTATGTGCACCACTTATCTACGTTCACCACTAATCTGTCTCTGGGCTATCCATTAAGTTTCAGGCAACATCTGCTCAGGTATCAATCAATTACCAGACAACAAGTGTGGTTATGTGACAGATTTACAATTCACATACTTTCAAGAGGTTTCATCACTACTAGAATTTGAATCTATGTCTCAATACTAATAGGTTAAGTTCACGTTTTTATTTGCTGTTAATCATATTTATGCCACCTGGTTTATTCTAATTGCTTAAACTAATCTTGTTTTACAGTGTTCACCCAGTCAGCTACCATATTAACCTCCTAAATTGTTTGCCAAGTTTATATTGGTTAGTTAGTAGATTCCAGATTATTAATGTACATGGTATTCCTACTCTATTTTATGAGGTATTCTAAGTTGGACCCTTAGTGGTCTCTTAGTGAGTGCTGTCACCTAAGTCTTTCCGCTCATTACTAATTTTAGGTCACAGGTAAGTGGTCCTTTCATTGCCTCTATGTTTATCACGACAGGTTAGTTCAGTCGACCGGGTATCTTCGGCCTTATCACTCCTATCAGGGCACGCACCATAACATACATGTTTTTTTCACTTATGCAACACTATGCATGGGCTTGACTCCTTATGTTTGACCCATGCTTGGACCACCCTATGTATACTTTCAACCGGTTTCCTGCAATTACGATCCATGCTCAATTACGCCCTTCTGGTTTATGTTTAGTAGACACTTTGGCTATGATTTCTTTACTACGCCTTGCTTTTTTGCCAACTTAAACTTAATTATTACACAACCATTAAATACATCTCGTTCATGAGTTATGTCAGAACATTAGTCAAGAAGACCAGGCCTTAACCTTTCCATTATTCTAGTCACTCTTTAGGGGCAGCATCCATGGCTTCAATCAGAATTATACCACTACACATAATTAAACATGAAATAATTTTAAGTCCTCAGCTTATTCACGGTACAGTCCACAACCAGTATTGGTACGCCGTCAAGCATTAGCATATAACCTTGGGTATAAGTATGTATGTTGATTGTAGACTGTATTACAATTTTACAGTATTTCTCCTTTTTTGCCCTCTTTGCTTTACAGGCCTACCAGCATCACCAGTTCCGGCACACCTCAACCGATTTTTTTCCATTCTGTATTACACTATTCCTATATTGCGCTCTATATGTTTTTTTGCCCCTAACACAAGTATTAAGGCTTTTGCCTGTAATTGTGGGAGGGGCATGATTTCCCTTACCTTGCTCCACACCATTTTTGTTCTAGTGATTTGTCCCTCCCACAACTCCCACTACTCAATCATATAACCTCTTTTTCTTCTCTTTTTAACCTTGGGTGGGCCCTCTTTATTTTACAGACCTACCAGCATCGTCGGTTCCTGCACACATCAACCGATTTTTTTCCATTCTGTATTACGCTATTCCTATATTGCTCTCTATCACTCTATCCGGTTGCGTTTATAATTTTGTTCAGTGTATGAATATATATATATATATATATATATATATATACATACACACTGTTCAAGTAGAGATGTAGCCCCTACATGGGCACTTTCTATATGCTTCCCAAAATCCACAAAGCAAGTAATCCTGGAAGATCCATAATTACAGGAATGGGAACTCTTACAGAACAGATCTCAGGACTGGTAGAAAATACCCTAAAAACTCTAGTCACCAACAGCTTCATAAAAGACACAACCAACTTCTTCAACAAACTCATCCAAATCACCAATCTCCCTGCTAACACCATCCTTATAACCATGGATGTATTTTGGTTGTCGGCAACATTCCACATACAGATGACATCAATGCTTGCTTCCATTTCCTCTCTTATGCTGACAACCAAAATACAGCCCCTGAATTAACACAGAACTGGCACTATTCATCCTCACACATAATTATTTCAGTTTTAACAATGAGGTTTACCTACAAACCATGGGCATTGCTATGGGCACTAAGATGGCACCCCAATATGGTAATCTGTTTATGGCAGATCTTTAAACAGCGATTCCTAGACATACAGAACACCAAACCATACAAATATTATAACTAGATCGATGATATCTTCATAATTTGGACTGAAAGCAAAGAAAAACTGATACAGTTCCACAACTCTTAACGCATTCCATCCATCAAACTAAAAATGGAATATTCCACTAGATCTGTGAATTTTCTGGACACCACTGAGACATGTAACAATGGCACAATCCACACCTCAGTTTACAGAAAACCCATAGACAGGTGCAGTTACCTTCATAGCTCCAGCTTCCACCTCTCCCATACTAAAAAGGGCATCATCTACAGTCAAGCCACTAGGTACCATCACATGTGCTCTGATCATAATGACCATAATTCCCATCTAAATGTACTCTCCCAATCCATGAGACAGAAAGGCTACAAACCAAAGACTATTACCAAACAAATCAACTCTGGAGTAAAAACTCCATGCATGCACCTGCTACAGTACAGAGAGAAAATAAATATCTACACGAGTGCTACTTGTGATCACTTACAACCCAGCTCTGGAGGAAATATGGTAAATCATTAAAGACCTACAACCAATGTTAACAGAAGATGATACTCTGAAAAACATTTTCTCTGAAACACCCATTTTGGCTTTCAGACAACCACCAAACATCCAACAAAACTAATCAACAGTAAGCTACCCACTGATGGGAAGAATAAAGAAAATGGGATCAATGCAAAAAACCTCGCTGCACACTGTGTTAGCACATATGCACAGACAACCCAGCCACACACAACAATAAAACCTACACAATTAAAGGATCATACTCCTGCACATCCAGCAATGTGGTATACATGATTCAATGCACCAAATGCCACCTAGGATGCTACACTGGGGAAAACACCCATCAATTAAATGGCAGAATGAATATGCACAGACACTCCATTAAACACCACAAACAAGAATGGCACTGCACTCCTGTGGGACACCAATACCCAGCCTAGTCACTATATATATATATATATAGAACCTCAGGAGAATCCACCTCAGATTCAGACCCTCAACCGACAAAAAGAACACAACAAACACCCCTTTTTTTAGAGAAGGGAAGCACATCAACAGGCACGACTACGAGACAACGTGCCAGACAAGAGTTTGAGGAAAGCGATACACTACAAGAAGAGGACAGAAGGGTAGGATATGCTGGGCTAAGAGGAAGACCACCGCGCCGGAGATAGCACCAATCTTCAACCTATCTTCACGTCAACTCACGACTCTGGAGAATAATCTCCTGATGAAAGGCCTATCCTTTGTACCCACTACTCAACCCAACCCACTTACCCAGGAAGTAGAAATATATAAATTTGGGAGAACACTAAGACTGAAGGACTTCTTTAAACAACAGAGCACACCCAGCCTACCTAACAATAGGTTTAAAGCCAAGAGTACCTGGGATCCTCTACCCAACCAACCTACTATCAAAACGTTCTTGAAATCTCTAAACTTTGAAACTCAATTACACCTTAATCAATCAACCAAACGGAAAACCAATATTACGAAAGAAGAACGAAAATGCATAACCTCACTAGCTAAGGACCCCAAACTTATCATTCGGCCAGCAGATAAGGGCAGTGGGATAGTGCTGTTAAATTACACAGACTACAGACGGGAAATCCTTACACAACTTGGGGACTCAACCACATACTCTAAACTAGCCACTGATCCTACTACATCAATTATGTTAAACATTCAACATATTCTACAACGAGGTCTGGAAGCCACCTTCATCACCCAAGAACTCTATGACTTTTTACTACAGAAGAACCCAAGAACGCCAGTCATCTACACACTGCCAAAGATACATAAAGATCCCATATCACCACCAGGAAGACCCATCGTTTCAGCAATAGGTGGGGCACTAGAACCAATAGCCAAATGGCTGGACCACCTGTTCAAGCAACCTGTTGAGGAATTACCCACATGCATCAAAGACACTCCAAGTCTTCTCAAATCACTGCAACAGTTTACTGGATTGGAACCCGACATCACCTTCATAACATGTGATGTAAAAAGCCTATATACGATCATTCCACATGATACGGGCATTAATGCCATGCGGAGGATATTGGCATCATCAACATCATATATAGGACCACCAATCGAGTATATAATGGAACTTCTTCATCTGGTACTCAGTCAAAAATATTTCAGGTTCGAACAGACTTGGTACAAACAAATCGCGGGGACTTCAATGGGAGCCGCCATGGCCCCGATGTATGCCAACAGCTACATGTACATATTTGAGCAAGAACAGATACTCATACCATTCCATGACAGCATACTATTTTATCGTCGCTTCATCAATGACATTTTCATCATCTGGAAGAACGTAGGACCTACCCCAGATGAAATGCTCAACACTATTAACAGCCTGGACACACCAATTCGCCTCACAATGACTACAAGTGACAAAAAGATTGACTTCCTAGATGTTCGTCTATACCGGGAAGATGATAAAATAGCATATACGCTATTCAGTAAACCAACAGACAGGAACACCCTCCTTCATGCCAAAAGTCACCATCCTAAACATCTTATCAGTTCACTCCCACAGTCACAATTCATGAGAGTGATACGTAACAACTCTAACACAGTCAACACCCAGCTCCAACTACAAACTATGTGGGACAAGTTCCTGTCACGAGGTTACCACCCAAGAGACTTAACAAAGGCATTAGATAGATGCTATGAAGCACCGGTACACAGCACAGCTAAAAATGACAGACTGGTCTTCCCTATTACATACACAACAATATCGGATGATATCAAACGGTCAGTTGACCATAACTGGAGAATGCTACAGAATGACACAAGCCTACCAGCACAATTTAAGCAGCGCCCAATGATGTGCTACCGGAGGGGAAGTAACCTAAGGGACTTACTGGTCAAAACCGACCCCACACACTGCTACAGTCAACCTAATACACATCAGAACCTAGGATGCTACAGATGCTTAGGCTGCGTAACATGCAGCCACATGATCCCTAGCAAATCTTTTACTTATCCCCACACAGGCAAAAAATACCTCATAAGACATAGACTTACCTGCACAAGCGATTTTGTGGTATATAAACTGGGGTGCCCCTGTGGTCTAATGTATGTAGGGAAAACCGATCTACCACTACGTGAGAGAATACGTAATCACCGTTCTAGCATACGGGTAGCCTACAGAGATAAAGGCTCAGAACTGCCAGTGGCTAAACATTTCTTGGAGTTTAACCATCCTCTTCCAACAATGAAATTCCAGGCAATCGATCATATCCCACAACCAATACGTGGTGGTGACCGGAAAAAGCTCTTACTACAGAGGGAGCTACATTGGATCAGAACACTTGACACTGTACAACCTAAAGGACTCAATGAAAAGTATACACTGGGCATCTTCATTTGATCAGCACCCAATAGACATTTATATGACAGGACTCATATTGTCTATTTCCATTTCCATTTGTATATGCATATTTAGCCCCCTGGCAAGTGGGTTACTCTCCCTTGCTTACCACAAGGTCTCACACTTAAGATTTTCATATTAATCATTTTTCTTAATGAGCATTATTGTGTAAATATGTATATATGTAATTATTGTAATTACTATGGCTGCTTCATATATGATGTGGATGCTCCTTATGCTCTAGGGGACACAATGCATGATTAGTTAAGTTTATTCCATCTAACTGCAGACATATCAGTTTATACTCATGCATACACCTATGGATGTCTCCCCATATGATTTGTGGATTTTTATTGGGCACCTTACAACATTTTGTTAGACATGCATAGTACCACCAGATACTGCACATCCAATTTAGGCTCAGTCAACTATTTAAACACACCATGTGGAATTAGTTAAGATGCCCTGCGCTCTATGTCACCTTTGTTGAGACCAAATGTGTGTATTCATATTTGACATTTATGTCCACCTTTTGCTTTAGTACATTTTTCTATATATACATCCTATATATACATCCACAATGCAGCACTATCTTTGGAGTCAGCCCTTCTCTAACATTCCCTTATATCATTAGACAGCAAGACTTATTCTGCTCCTGACCCCTTCTACCTATGTAATTACCCATGTTATACTCCATGGGCTCCCCCCTCAACTCTCCTCTTCATATTGTCTCCCCGTGCTTAGTCCTACTTAAATTCAGTCTCCTGATAAGGATCGGCACATTCTTGCCTTCCCTGCCCCTTGACACCTCCTCCCCTTCTCCCCTTCTCCCCCCATGTTATGCCACGAGACTAGCAGATCCTCTATGCGATCGTACACATATTTTTTCCTATTATGAGTCTCTCAGACTCCCCCGCCCGGCTGAACACTCGCGGCAGGTTGCTATAGCAACATATAAACAAATCCAACCACGTTCCAGCCGATAGTCTCGGCACCCGTTAGATCGCAAGGTCAGATACACGATCCAGCTACAGAATAAACTTTCAAAGGTCAACACTACCCGCGTTTTTTCGGCGGTTTCTAGGGGAACCACACTGGGAGAGGGGTAAGCACCACCTGTATACAATGTATGGTACTAATGTAATATGTATCCTTTTGTTATTTATTTGTTGTCTTTTACAATGCACCTTATCCTGACGAAAGTTCTGCTATAGAACTGAAACGTTGAAACATTGTGGCAGTTGCTGAATAAAAGCTAAGTTATTTTTTTCACCATATCTTTTTGAAGTCCTTAGAGTGCTATTTTCTACTTTCCTGTTTATATTATTTTGCTTGATTAGCACCGGGCTCTATTATAAGACTACTGGAGTGCAAGCATTTGGACATTTTATATATATAGGTGTATATGTACACACATTGGTATATGTGTAGGTAGATGTATTGGTGCCTGTGTGTGGACGTATGTGAAGGTGTGCATGTACATATATTTAGGCGTTTGGTTGTATTTATATGTATGTTCTTGTGTATACTTGTACAAATGCACTACTTGTGTACAGGGATATGTACATGAGTGTGAGTGTGTACGTGTATGTTTTAAGCATTTAAAACATGGATCCCTGCATTGCACTGCAATAAAATCACTACTATAAGTAGCATGGAGATCTCCGTATAAAGGCATTTAAATAAGGTATAAGGCAACAGGCCAAAAGCAAAATAAAAATATCAGGACACGACTGCAGCCTGTGAGTGTAGGAGAGTAGTTGGCCTCCATTTGCATGAGACCCCTTTCATCTGATCCCTAATAGTATGAAGCAGCTGGAATATGTTGGAGGAACAATACTGTACCGCTGCCCCAGCCAAGTTACATGTTAAAGTGCTGTCTGAGGTCTTCTGTACGAGGAGTTTTCACCATGCAGGTTGATCTACAGCCACTCGTCCCAGGATTCTCTGCCTTTGTTCTGTCTGAGAGTGGGTCCGATGGCATTCCACAGGGTCAGGGAGCCCTCTGTTTGTCCAGACGACTGTTCAGGGATTTCTTCGGATGGGCCCCCGGCACGGGACAAGTTTGGGTATTCGTTGGGGCCTCCAGGCTAACTGGCACAGCAGGGGTGAACGGTCGGTCATAAATGCGCCTTCAAAACCTTTGGCATATAGCATCAAATTGCTCTTCTTCAAACCGCTCTCCCCATTTCTGGATGACTGTACAGTCCTGAGGTTGCTGAGAATGATGAACAGCAGCCATGTAAGGCTCACCACATGGTTGGCATTTCACCAGGGGATCATGTTGCATGAGAGAGGTAGGTTTCCCTAGCAGGGACCGGGATAACCCCCGCCAGTCCAGGGGAGTTGCAGGGCAAAACATGAGCCACCGATCAGAGCAAGCCCTGTGTCAGGAGATCGGATGCCTTCCACGCTCACCAGGCCGCATGTTCAGACAATACATAAAGGACACCCACAAGTGCCCACTCAATGTGGCATTGATCCACCATCTACTCCAGGTAGAGTTTCAGTTGACTTCAGTGTTAAAAGCATAAATTAAATTCAAGTGTGGAGGAGCCTTTTGTGGCGAAAGTGACCTCGCCACTGGTTTTTGGAGGGGCCTGTTTGCCAGCCTCCTGCGCTGTGACTATGGCCCCTGTGAAGAACCTGGCTAAAATACTTTAAACAGGCTCTGTTCATGTAAGTTATGTACTTTTGTACTCCAAACAGAAAGACCGACCGTTAGCCCTGATTCTATGGAACTGTTTTGGGCATGGGGCCAAGCTTGCGGTCGGTCAAAACTATGACTTCCAGGAAATTTTTGGATATGTTGTTCACCCAGATCGGGGCTATCGTGGTTTTTATGTCTTTTTAACCCCTTAAGGACCAAACTTCTGGAATAAAAGGAAATCATGACATGTCACACATGTCATGTGTCCTTAAGGGGTTCAGGTACTTTTGGGGGTTTCATAAAATATTTTTTTCTGTGCTTGGAGAAAATTGAGTTAGATTAGCACAGTTCATGATTCAATTATCTCCCAAGCACAGAGGAGGGATTCTATTGTTTGTGTATGGGAGTGTCTCACTGTATGACTCTGTTTTTATTGGTTTGTTCAATTTGTGTCCCTGTGCCCAACAAGGTCCACCTGGGTGTCGCCCTTGTTGGGAAACTTGCATAAAAGGCCTGTGTGCCTCCATTAAAATTCTGTTCCTGTTTTACCCTCAACATACAGTCCCATCTCATGTGTGGGGGGAAAGGCTGTTTCTATCCTGAGGATTGTTATATCACTATACTCCCCTGGGATTATAATCACTAGCTCTATTAAGAGCTGTTCCTACTATGCTCTCTGTAGTAGGAGAGGTTCACCCACTGGAAGCTGGATCCTGGTCTTGGGTCCAGGGTGGGTGGAGGACGGAGAGTTCCCAGCCAAGCTGTAACGCTGGATGTGGGGACTGCGGTACTGATGGTGTCTGGTGGAGTGATTGGAGTCCTCGGTGAGCACTAGGAGCATCTGTCGGCGGAGGAACCCAACCGAGGTACAGGAAGCTCCATTACACTGTTAACAAACACTTCTAGCCATCTTGGCAGTCAGGCCCCACCCCCCAGACATTCAGCTTTAATTACAGGGTTTGAACAAAAATATTGTATGACATTTTTAGGAATTGCAACCATTTTCATACACTGTCCCCTAATTTCAGGGGCTCGACTGTACATCGACAAATAAACACAATCATAAATAAATAAGAATTTATAGTTTGTCAAAAATCCTTTGCAGACAATGACTGCTTGAAGTCTGGAATACATGGACATCAACAAACATTGGGTTTCCTCCTTTATTATGCTTTTCCAGACCTTTACTGCAGCTGTCTTTAGTTGTTGTTTGTTTATGGGTCTTTCTGCCTTATGTTTTGTCTTCAGCCTGTAAAATGCATGCTTGATTGGGTTGAGATCAGGTACTTAATGCAGAATATTCCACTACTTTGCCTTAAAAAATACCTGGGTTGCTTTTGCAGTATGTTTTTGGGTAATTGCCTATCTGCAAAGTGAAACTAATTTGTCTGAGATGACTTTAGAATCCATTCAGCTGCTTTTATCTTCCATCACATCATCAATAAACACTAGTGACCCAGTGCCACTGGAAGCAATGCATGCCCATACCATCACACTGGCTCCACCATGTTTTACAGATGATGTGGTATGCTTTGGAAAATGAGTCATTCCAAATCTACTCCATACTTTTTTCTTCCCATCATTCTGATACAGGTTGATCTTAGCTTCATTTGTCCAAAATAAAAATGCTGTTCCAGAACTGGCTGGCTTTTTAAGATGTTTTTTGGCAAAGTATAATATAGCCTTTCTATACTCGAGGCTTATCAATTGTTTGTACCTTGAGGTGAATCCTCTGTATTTGCTCTTGTGAAGTCTTCTCTTTAGAGTTGATTAGGCTGATGATATGTCTACCTTATGCAGAGTGTTTTTCACTTGGCTGGATGATGTGAAGGTATCTTTCTTTACCATGGAAAATATCCTGTGATCAACACCCACTGTTGGTTTTCATGGACGCCCAGGTCTTTTTTTGTTGCAGGACTCACTAGTGTGTAAGACTGTACCAAACTGTTGATCTGGCCACTCCCATGTTCCTGCTATCTCTTCGATGGATTTATATTTTTTTCAGCTTAAGGATGGCCTTTTTTACTTGCACTGAGAGCTCCTTTGACTGCAGGTTGTGGGTTCACAGCAACAGCTGCCAAATGCAACAGCTGCAATCAACTCTAGACCTATTACCTGCTTAAAGGGACACTCCACTGCCTAAATACATAATAAACTAAAAATCACTGTTTAGTATATATAGCCCAAATGACAGCATGCATGATTTTACGTATGCATTTTATTATTGGGTTATATCTAAAAACCTCTTGCAAAACATGTATTTATCGTCTGCAACTTTTGCAAGCCCTCCCCGGCTGTCCAATCATAGACATCTCAATGCAGCTCACTGAGAATTATTTGAAAGGCAGGAGCTATGAGCAATTGCTGCTTCTTGAGTTTAGCTCCCCTAGGCTAGCCTAACCAGGAAGTAAAATGATCTGTAGTCTTATTGAAAGCCACATAGGTGTAACCAGGTTAATTTAGAAAAGTGTAAATTTGTATTAAAATAAAATTTAAAAAAAGAGGACACACTCTTCGTGCATATGGCTTTTCAGCAAGCTAGAGTGCTTTAGAGATCTGGAGTGTTCCTTTAACCAATGAAGAAATAATGTAGGGATAGCCCACACCTGTTCATAAAACAGCTTTTGAGTTGATTGTCCAATTACTTATGGTCCCTTGAAACAGAGGGGGCTACATATCAAAGAGCTGTAAATACTAAAATATTCATTCAATTTGGATATAAATTCCCTTGTGTCAGTGTCCAAATATTTCCGGACCTGACTGCCAATATATGTTTAACATACTAGATCCAGCGCACTTCCTTATTTACTGAACAGCAATTTCAAGTTTCACAGAATGTAATAGTTTTATTTAAAAACACCTCACCTAGGCAAAAAATAATAGGGGTTTAGTTACATTATATGATTATATATTACATGAGCTTGCCACAACGTCAATGTACCCCATTCTCGGCAGGTCCTACTCTAGCAGCCTAATGCCTGCCCTTATGAGATTAATCCACTTGGTAAATGCTTCCTCCTGGGGCTCTCTCAGGTCAAGGTTAAATAGGGCCCCTGTATGAGTCACCTGTGACAGGGAGGGGTGCAAAACCAGGGAGTTGGCCTGGATAACCAAATATATATTTGAAACCAAGAAGCTGAATTTTGTATGGCAGCCAAAGGTATGACGAATGCATGCAACCTTGCTGCACTGGGATTTTTTTGTAATACTTCATAATTGTGGTCAAGATTTTCTAGATGTTATTTCTTTCTTTATGTGAATTGAGGAATCACAACTTAACACTAATAAGATTCCAGCAAAACCGTACGATATTTTTGAAAGAGACCATGTGGTTATTATTTTATTTTCCACCTCTTCAGTTTCTATTTTACTATATATTATTATTCCGCATTATTAATTTGTGGCAGGTATTAAAGGTTTTTTTTTATACCTCGCGCATACTATGCAAGGAATGGTACTTCTTTTAAAAGTTCACATCATAATTGTGGTTAGAATTTCTGAAATTCTCAGCAATATCTTACTTTCATCCAGTTTATAGAATTCTAAAATAAATAGCATAGATATATGTAATGTATGTAAGAAATATATAATGTTATGATCTTTCTCTTCACTATTAAATTATGTATTAAACTATTTCCTCAATAAAACCATTACATCCTAGTTCTTTCCCATGTGGAAATGCATTGCGTAAACGCCTCTATTTCTCAAGTCTTCTCATTTTAATCACGCCACCATCCAGTATGTACTATACAATCTCTACCCATTCATACCATTATCAATCATACACTCTCAAACTCGGCACATAGGGCTTCCATCAATAATACTTTCTGAGAAGCTATAGTACCAAAGAACAGTAGAATTCTGCTTTTGAAATGCTCTCCCTGAAGATGATTAGGATAATCAACTAAATACAAGGACAACATATTTTGTTTGCAAACTCGCTGCCTCAGAAATGTACAACTCAGTTTCCAGAAATGTACAACTCTCAAACAGGGCTGGTGCAAGGATTCTTGCCGCCCCAGGCAACAATCCGCTTGTCCACCCTTCTCATAAATTCAACTGCATTCTCTCCGAGATTTATTCACTATACTGTGAATTGTGTAGAAGAGACATTAAGTGAATGCAGACGCACTGGGGAGACAATTAGGGAAAGGATATAGAGACTGTTAATATATTTAGGAAACAAAGTGAGCAGACATTTAGGGAAAGAAAGAGACACACTGCCCAATATAAACATCTATCCATCCATACATACTGTCAACCATATACACATAGCCCAATACATACATCCACACATATTGCCTAATACATACATACAACCACACACACATGGTGCCTAATGCATACATCTATAGACAGACACTGCCTAAAACATACATCAATGCATTTGGTGGGATTTAATTTATAATAAAGGTGGAGTTTAATGTATGTTACTGTGAACTTTAAGTAAAAACATTTTCAATTTAATATAGAATTATATTGATATATATTATAAACATAATTTAATATATAAGGATCTCTTTACATGGTAATACACTCACTAGCACACATACTCTCACAGACATACACACAGTGTCACTTTCACACTCTCACCGAAAGTGTCGCTTATACACTCTAACTAACAAACACACACATACACTATTACTGACAAACACAGTGTCACTTCCACACTTCCACTGACATACAGACACACTCTTTCACAAATACACAGTGTCACTTACATATTCTTATAAACACAAACACACACACTATCACTGACATAATACTCTCTCCCTGACATACAGTGTCACTAACACACATACACTGTTACTCGAACACAAATTTACACTAGTTTGCATACATTTTGTGTACATTGAGCAGAGACTGCTTCCTTTTCCTTTGAGAGTGTTTCCAGTGTTCACAGGCAGGGGCAGCTGAGATAGCAGGTTATGTCCTGGTTTCCCCTGCCTGCAGGATGCAGTGTGTTCTACTTGGGAGCAGGGTTACAGTAAACCCTGCTCCCTGAGCAGATAATATGTAGAGAAGAGTCCAGCACATGAATGGTTGCACTGGGGGTTGGCTAAGGAACTGCTCACCTAGCACACCGGCCCCAGACAGCAGAGCAGCTCACCAGCAACTCTCTCAGTGGGTGCACCAGGTAATCACCGGCTCTGCTCTCGAAGTATGTTTGTTAAAACCTTAACTTCCTTCCCATGCAAATTGTATCTTGCGTTTGTCTCAATACTGATTCTAAAGTAGCATTTGGGACCTAATGTGCTTGTGTGGCGAATGCTGCACTCGCATTAAAACTTTAATATGAGAAAGTATTGAATCAATGCTTTCCTATGGAGCTTCTGTTTTACATCGTGTTTTACATGGTCTGTGCCACCAAAGCAGCTCTAGTGGCGGTTAGTATGACAGCCACTAGAGGAGGAGTTAAAGCAGCACTATCATGCTGAACTTACCTTTCCTTAATCGCTTCCCCTTCTCTTCTTCTCTCAGGATCTGTTCTTCTTTTTTCATATCTGCTCTAATTTCTTTAAAAACATAAGACAAAGTAGGGACTCCTTTGTCTTATGTAAATTTCCTACGCTTGACCAGCTCAAGTGGGTCAGAAAAATTTCCCCACAATACTCACCCTTTCTTCCGTGATCTTGCGATGCCTGCTTTATCTATTCCCGAACGTCCTGTCATTTAGACTGAACGCCGGCAAAACTATAGAATTTCATCTTAACAGAATGAGAACAGTTTGTCCATTTGTGTTAGGACGCAATTAGGGACTTTGTTCGGATTAGAATTTCATTTGAATGAAATGCCGATCTTATTCGTGCCACGGCTGCATCTTGCAGCTGCTTAGTAGATAACTCCCTAATTCTCACTGTATCATGGAGCTATCTACCAAAAGGCTGAAAGACCAAGACTGGTCTTTCAGTCAACTTTACGAATACTAAGTAAATACGAAGTAAAGCTAGGCCGCGAGTAGGGGCATGTCTAGTAACCAGTGAGCAGCCAGTGTTTTTTTTTTTTTTGGCGCTACGGCTTTATGGATTTAACATGACCTTTTTTGGAGCTGAAAAAAGAAGGTTTTAGAAAAAAAGACATCGAATGGTAAGTTTTTTATTTTTTTTTATTTACAGGTATTTAAATTTCTTGTTACCCACTAACTATTTTTAGGGTTTATTTAATTTTTTTGGGGTGGGGTGACTAGGTGCTTGGGAAACCCTAGTCACCTGGAGGGGGTATTTTTCATTTAGCCCCCATGGGTGGTGGCCAAGGGGGCCCTATGTCCTTCGTTTAGTTAATAGCCCTTAGAAGGGAGGGGGGGGCTTTTTTTTATTTTAATTTTTTTAACAGTGAGCAGCCACAGGCCCCTACTCGCGGTGTAGTGAGTGGGGGCATTCAGGAGATTTCAATCTCCCTTATGCTTATGCTAGAGTGAGAGAGGACATGGGGGCTTATGAAGTGGCGGGAAGCACAGCTCCCTGTTGCTTCTATTTTTACATATTACAAGGAGGGAGCAGTGAGCCGGTAGCTCCCTCCTTGTAATAAACTGAAGGAACGAACACCGACATTTAGTGTTTGTTTTTTTTTGTTCGTCTGAAATTTCTATTTCTTCATTCGTCTTTCTGACTGGATGAATAGACAAAATTCCCGTCCACATTTCAAACAATAGCAAATACCCCAGTGTTTAACTGGGCATGCGCTGGAATTTTACAGCACTATCTAGTGTGGGCAGATGACGTGTCCCACAGGGCCTTAATCTTCCCACACAAAGATGGCAGCGCCCAGGACCTAGTTCAGGGCACAAAATAAAAAGATTAAAAAATAGGTAATATGGGGGGGCTTAGGGGCATTTAGTGGTAACTAGGGGGGCAATTAGATTTAGTGGAGCCAGGAGAAGGGGTTAATAAAACATTGCAGGTTTTTATTTTGTTTTGTTTTTTTAAATTGTAATGTTTTACATTACAGGGTTAAGGGGACAAGGAGAATGCACCCAGACCACTTCAATGAGATGAAGTAATCTGGGTGACTACAGTGTCCCTTTAATAAACACTTTTATTTTTGAGTAGATCTACCACAAATGAAAACTTGCATGTATATAATTATTTATTTTTCATTGGAGGTTTATTGAAAAACTGCTTGAAACAAAAACCCTGCATTTATATTGTCTACTGTATTTGTAAGCCCTCCCCTTAAAACCCTTCCCAGACTTTCTGTGGCTGTCCAAGCAAAGACTTCCAGCACAATGAGAAGTCTTTTCAAGGCAGGTGCTCTAGGCAATTGCTGCCTCTAGAGTTTAGCTCCATGGAGCTAACCAAACCAGGAAGTAACATGGCCTGTTCTCTACTTGAAAGTAGGGTGTAACCAGGTAAAATTATAAAAATGTCAAATTCTATTGAAATCTGCACTTTTTGCAAAATGAAAAAAGATGACACAAAGCTTTTCAGTAAACTATAGTGCTTTAGAGGTCTGGAGAGCCCCTTTAATTGAAACATTTACTGGGAATTTCACAAGCAGAAATGCAGTCTATATCTTCCTAAATGTGACCTTCCAAGTGCTTTGGTTTACTGGTATCTGTTAAATACTAACAAGTGTAGTATATCGTTTTTCCTTATCTGCCTAAAACATTTGGGAATAAACAAAGAGTGGATTTGAAAATGGTTGTGACCTACTAACCACTATAGTACAATAAATTACAATATATTACAATGGTTTAACATACAAATAAATGATTCTAAATTGCCCTACAGTCTTTGGATTTTTAATGGAATGAAACATTAATCTTACTAGTTCTTTTTATGCATGAACATCCCAAAGAGCTCATGAATAAAAAGCAGCGAAAACCACCAGGGCTCCAGATTCTCAGTCTCATCTTTGCCATATAATAATGACAGATTACTATACAAAATTGGTATGTAGACACCACTTTCTTTCATTCTTTATAAATCTACAGCGTGCTCTAAATGGGTATGTAAATTACCAATGTTTTAAGTCATAAAGTTCATATTGGAATCCAACAAATTGCAGGATTTAGAGCAGTAAATTAAGTAGTGCACAGGAATGATTTGCACTTCACGTCTGCCAAAATAAAGATGTGCTGTACGATATTTTACATAAATGCTGTCTACATGAAAAAAATTAAATAAAGGCTGTTATTTGGTGGTGTGTATATATATTTTAAGACATGTTATTAGTTCATTGCTATTATCCTCTACACACTATGGGACAGACAATGAAATACATTTATCCAACGAAAAATGAACATTAAATAAATATCTCTATTTTGTTTACATAATATTTCTTTAAAAAAAAAGTTTTTAAATATTTACGACTTATTTTTTTTTTAAACTTAAATCCGTTGTATCAATATCTGCAACATGTAATATAAAGATGTTTCTACATAAATTGGTAATTAAATACACTTGTACAGTTTTGAAGAAAAGATCACCATGGTAATAATACAAGGAATGCATTATCAAAACAGAACCTCTATATCCTCATATTGTGCTGAATTACACCGGGTATTGAAAAGTAGTTTTGTTTTCTTTTCTTTTAAAATGAAAAGGTGCCTGCAGTGAAACAAAAGAAAACATGGAAATAACTGAAACATTCTACTTCGGAGTGCTAATCAGCTTACAGAGCAATCACAGCCTGAATGCCAAGACCATAATCTGTACAGGTTCATCATTGATTAGAGTCTCAATCACTATGAAAGCAAAAAAAAAAAAAAGACAGGATTATTTAAACTCACAGATGCCCAACACTAAGCAACTCTTTTCTTTCAATAAATATGAAATGTGAATGCTGGACAAGGTCCGACTTGAAAGGAGCAGAGTAATACCTACATAGAGATGGATATGTGCCAAAAAAAAACCCAGCTCTGGTAGGCTCGGTATAGGTATTATTACTTTGGTTGTTTTGTGTTAGGCCTATTCACTATTTAAATTATTGCCTTATTGTCATATTTGTAAATTTTTACTCTGTGTGGCATTTAAACAGTGAACAAACATGAACACGATTCGCTTTTACTGCAATAAAATACACATATTTGCATGCTGTGATCCATAGGTTTCATGGTGTGTTGGAAAGTTACAGGGACAAATAAACAGCTTGCCCATCTCAGCTTTTACACGTTAAAATGTGCAAGATTGACATGCTGGGCCCATGTTGCCTTTGAGACTGTATGGCAGCCATTAATAAAAAAAAAAAGGCATACCATTTGTAAAAGCTCTATAGTAATGTATCCCAGGCCTACCAACCATCCCTGTTGTGGTGGGAGAGTCAAAATTTCACAGCCTTGTTACATCATCTCAACTTTTTTACCCTGTGTCCCACTCACCCTGCCAAGAACACTGAAATATCACTCCCTGCATGTTACCATTCCAGGTGGGTCTGCCCCCTATGGGTGGCATCAGTGATGCAATTCACATTCCCTTTTGCCCCACTCACTGGTGCCTCATGTTGTTTGGAATAAAATATCTTATCAATAAGGATATACAGAGTATGTTTAAATTTAAATATTTTCAGAAATTGTATTAGTATATTGCCTGCAGTAACATGGTGATTTCACCTTGCAAATTTAATTTGAACCAGTCTTACAGGTTGATCTATTTATAATATGATTGATTGAATAAGTGAAAAGACAGAGTTCATAGAGGAAGAATGTCTCCTTGTCTACAGACATTTGACTGTGGCAAGGTAGCAAAGTATATTCATCTGCAAATCATCTGGAGTAACTTTCCCATAATATAATAAGGTGAATATTTATTCTCAGAAAGTTGCTTACGTGTAAACATACCAATTTTCTATATTTACATAATATGGAGTCTACCCTGTGTATGTTGTCAAGATTATTTTGCTGATATCAACTTGTCACATATTGAACTACAGACGTTGTCAGACACTTCTTCCAATGAGAAATGGATTCTCTACTCTATGACTTAAGGAGAACCCAATAAAAAACTCTACAAGCCAAAATAAGCAAGCCAAGATAACCCTGAAAAAAGAGGAAAACTTTAGAAGAGATATATGCCCGGTATTAAAACCCATAATAGGTTTGCAGCATTGTAAATACAATGGTATTTCCTAAGGAATAATCGCTTAATGGAAGAATGTAGTAAATTACCAACAAGAAAAGTTTTACATGCAATAGAAAATAACACTCAGAGGATAGACCCAAAAGAATAAACAAAATGGATCCCCAGAGTCCATCATACATGAAAAAGGTGGAGTTTTTTTAGAAAGAAGCCACCAACCTATAACCACATGGTTCCAACCATTGATCCAGTCACCATTAAGAACAAGGAAAAGAAGAGTGGAAAGTTATAGTGAAAGTTATAGATGCAGGGCAGGGAGAAATATTCACAAAAAGACTGAAGGAGTCAAAGACATCAGTGATCAAAGAATATTCAAATTTTCAGGCATTAAACTAACTACTCCACAGCTGGATGTCTTGAACAAAGGCTAAACGTTTGCACCAACTAATTATTTCTTTCATTTTAATTGTTTTATAGACATAACTTAATTTTTTAATAAATTTATGTTTGAGGAAATAGTGTTTATATGATAAGAAAGATCCATACTGTGGCATGGTTCATGACCATACGTTAACCATCAACTTCTTCAAACATAGCAACTTTAAACCTATATCCACCTTCTTTCCTTAGCATTTGACTACCACACCCATGAAAATTTTTGGCAAATTAATCATGAAAGACATATCAAAAAAATTTTTTTTAATGTATAAAGAAATGTAGAAACAAGGATAATTTGACCAAAGAAAAACATAAAGCCTTAAAAGAACTGGAAAGAAATGAAAGAATTGTAATTAAGCCAGATGATAAAGGGAGAGGGATAGTGATCCTGTCTTATAAGTAATACAAAGATGAATCGGAGAGACTATTAGGAGATCAAGAGACACCCCTTTAGAAGGAGATCCTTCTAAAGAGATGATTGAGAAACTGGAATATCTGCTTAAAAAGGCATAAAGATTGGAATCTTGACAAAAAACAGATATGATTTCTTGCTGAATAAATATCCTAAAATTCCACTCTTCACCATCCTCAGATATTTAGAAGATTTTATTTGGAAAGAAGGTATGATATTGGTTACTAATGCTGTATAATCTCTGTATGTGAATATAGGACATCAATAAGGATGTAATGCAGGTGGAAAAGCTCTTGTTGAAGCACGAGATATGGATATTCTACATATTGCTTTTATAATTAAAGTTATCTACTTCATCTTAACCAATAATTATTTTTGGTTCACCATCCAATTTTATTTGCAGATCAAAGGGAATGCACTGGGCACCAGGTGTGCTCCAAGCTTTGTTAATTTGATTACAGCAGCTTCAGAGGCTGAACACGTCTGGTAATGCCATGCCTTGGATGCAGACCTGGTGCCCTACAAGAGATATATTGATGATTTATTTCAAGATCTTACAAGGATCTTCAGAGCAATTGAAATAATTATTGTCTTATCTGAACAGCAATGCATGGTATATAGAATTTAATAATAAATGGAGTCATTCTCAAATTGAATTCCTAGATGTATCAATATATATTGACAAAGGTAAAATCTAGACAAGGACTTTCTTCAAAGAAATCAATATTATAAGCTTTATTTTACAAGATAGCTGCCACCTCCCATGTTGGCTTAAAAACTTCACCAATAATGAGATGAGAAGAATAAGAAGGAACTGCTCTGAACTCACTGTGTTTAGGGAACAAGCAAAAAAAAAAGTAAAAGCTAAATTTATGGAGAAGAAATATGAAGAAGAAAAACATAGAAAAAGTCTAAAAAATGAATAGGAAGGAAAAGAGAACCCAGGAAGTTAAGAATCAAAAGCCAATTTTAATATTAGATTATAATAAACAAAGGTTAGGAAAATTATAAGTAAACTTTGGTAAGTATTAAAGAAAGATCGAGCCTTGCAAAAATTCCTAAGAGACAAACCAAAAAATAGTTTTCAGAGGAGTCCCATGCCCTAGGCAAAAACTACAAAATAATATGTATGACAGTGAATCCTTTTGCCACATGCACAAGTGCACAAATTGTTTGTATTAAAACACTGTATGCATTCTCTGTTCATTAAAAGTTGTAATTTGATCTCTAAATATTCTATAAAGTACCTTAAATCTTAACTATGGTAAACTATACGTCTATTGCACAAATTCCTTCATCACATGTGCAATTATAAGTACGACCTCCTAATATTACTATAAAGGTTATTTCATACAGAGAATAATTACACTGCATAACTGTTGGCTTTATATTTACAAATTAATTTAAAAAAAATTTAATTCTATATTTAATTAAGCTATTTAACATATTTTTAAATGACATATCATAATCATATACATTATTAACGGCAATTATGCATTGCAATATACTTTTGTTTACCAATTTCCAATTGGGGATCTCATGTATATACTTGAAATATTATTTTGTTTTATAACATATCTCTGTAACCGATATCAGGTGAGATTTTTTGGGACTCTTATACCAAACACACATGTATGTACAGACACAGACACACTTGTGTATATAACCACAAAAAAAATGGGATACGGCTGTATAATCTATGGAGAGAACATACAAAGACAAAATAGTGTAATACAGTATATGCAATGAATTGTGCGCTTTAAGTGAATGCACTCACAAGATGATGTGAAAGAAGAGCGTTCATAAGGTGCCTCTCCTGATAATATGGGGGGCTAGTAGTCACCCTTGCCAATGCGAAGCAGCCAATGGAACACGGGACTCCAGGTAGGTAATATCAAAAATTCAATACTTTTAATTTTCTTTAAAAGGTGAAATCTACCATAAAGATAAAAATTAAAAATACAACAATAGGTCCAACGCGTTTCGTTCAAACTAGAACTTCCTCAGGGACACTTGTGTATATAATTATTGCGCCTCTCCACATGCTTTTTGTTTATTGTATTCCAGACAGGTTTTCTATGCATATACTTGTAATCTATTGTGTTATATCGCTAACCCCTCTGGGATCACAGTTGTTTCTTCTGTGTCACCGACTATCTGAGATCACAGTAATTAGGCACTCCTCTTCCTCAACTGATCTGCTTGCAGACTGTTAAGTGGTAAGCCAAATATCTCCCCCTGTTTCACAGCAGGACAACTTGAAACTGCTTATACTACTAAAATACATTGATCTTGAGTTTTACTGACGTGGGGGAGGTTTAACTCAGTATAACCCAAGCAACATTTTGGATTACAACAGTTATGGGCCCCAACTATGTGGAATGGTACCCAACTGCCACTAGGATGGACCCGCAGTATTGGTTGTGGGTGGGTGAATTCATTGTTTGTTGCATTCTTAACTATTTTACTGCATTTGATTGTATATCCTTGCATGGTGTTTACTGTGCAATACAATGTTATATGGAAGTTATAAGATAGTGTCAGTTTGTTTTGCTAACTTAAAGGAAAACTATAGGGTCAGAAACACAAACATGTATTCATCTAGCCCCCTGTCCACCCACTCCTCCCTAAATATAGTCAAATCTTACTAGTATTCAAGTCTGCAGCTGCTGCCTCTGCCCCCAATCTGCTTGTTTGACTGGACTTATCGAAAGTGATTATCTGAGCCAATAACAATGCTTTCCAAAGATTGGCTGAGACTGTCGAGGAGGCAGATCAGAGGCAGAGCCAGCACACGTTAAACACGGCCCTGGGCAATTGAACCAATGCACCTCTATGAGGAAAGTTCAGTATCTCAATGCAGAGGGTGGAGACCCTCTTGTAGCCATCTGAGGAGTGGCCAGTGGCGTCATCACTAGGCTGTAAGGTAAACACTGCATTTGTTCTGAAAACGCAGTGTTTGCGCAAAAAAGCCTGACGAGAATGAGTATACTTACTAGAACAAATACAATAAGCTGTAGTTGTTTTGGTGGCTATAGTGTCTCTTTAAATATGTTCACAGTGGGACCGTGCATCCATACACTGGATGCATTGCTGGGTGAAGGCACTGCCGCAGTTATGTGCCCCAACTCCCAGGTAGGATACTCCGCATCGATCTTCGGAGTGCAAGTAAGTAACAGGGGTAAAGTACTACAGGGGTATAGGTGGGCTTACACAAAACCCTGTTACATATAATTTTCCATCTATGGAAATCAGAATTGATTTTGGTGCTTTTGTATTTTTCTTCATTACTGTTTTCTATTTTGGCTGCTATTGCAACCCATTCAGATTACTGTGTATTTTTTGTTTATCCATGTGCTTATGTGTTTCCTTTACTGCAATCACACACCACACATTTTTTCATAATGGATTTCTCTGTTTTGGCAGCTATGACCTGTTTGCCTTTTCCTTGGGTATTTCTTTGCATGCTCCACTGATTTATGCTATACATGATTATGGCCTCACGGCCAAAACATCGTTTTGTTCTTATATAGTTACATAGCTGAAAAGAGACTTGTGTCCATCAAGATCAACCTTTCTTACATGTTCTTCATTCCACAATAAACCTACCTGAGTATTCACCTTACACTGTGCAGCCTGTGGCTCTTCACTTTTTTATATACATCAATATTTTCTTAAAAATGTAATTTAATAGTAAAAAATAAATAAATCATGTTTTATTCTTATTATAAAACAATAAATATGTTTTTATGTACTTTTAAACTAAAATATTTTATATTGCGATTTTCTTTAATAACTAAGAAAAGTAACTGTGTGGAAAACATTGTTCTAACTTCTCCAGTGATAGCTCAAGGAGTGTACAGGAACAGCTTGAATTCCCCAGTAACTTTCCAACAGCAGTAGTCTTACTGATATTGAAGGAGTAAAAATGAGACTGCAAGTGACATATATCATTATATACAGCCAATAATTACCTACCTACAAGAAGCTAATGGTCTCACTACCACCACAGGAGTCAGAAAGGTCAAAGAGCAACATTACTACGTATGTGGCGGGGAGTACAGCAATTATCTAACTGTTGACAACCGAGTAGAATCCAAATGAGTAATTTATAGGAATTATGTCATTCCCCTAACATTCGGTGAAAAAAATAAATCCATAGGGATTATGGGTAAAATGAGTAATATCTGTGAATTCTACACATATAACACATTGTTATTATATGAATATATATATATATATATATATGTTTAATTTTACCGTGCACAGAATCTATGCACTTAATCACTACGCACTGCTGTCACCTCACCTCTCTGTTAGTCACACTTATTCGCTAGATCACTCTCACTGATCCTAGTCAATCTAAACCTAACACAATTAATCATCTCTTCATTATCTTAAATGTTCTACTTAAATTACAGAAGCAGGGCAAAGTTTATTCCCAATAACAAAGCTCACTTACATTAAAGTGGAATTGTCAATTAAGGGGTCTTCACATATTATATTTTTCCCCAAAGATTCCCCCACATGGTGGTGCATGATGGAGGACCTGGTCTCTTCTTGACATTGCTGCCATATTCTTTATTGTCATCTATAGGTCTTAGAAGCTTTATTTACCACGTGGACATCCGTCATGCATATGTGAGAGTACAAAACAGGAAGATACAGAAAACTCAAATGTCTCCTTCCATCAGACATCGAGAAACAACAGCTGATGAGAAATATCAAGATGTGGCATTGGTAGCTTTGTTGCATTTTGCAAAAAAATGTCTACTCAATATGACATAGTAGTCTATAGATGGACAGAATCAGAGAACAACATACTAACATATTGTGAGTAAACTCAATAAGTATATTTTAAAGGGACCCTATAGTCACCAGAACAACTACAGCTTATTGAATTTGTTCTGGTGAGATGAATCATTACCTTCAGGCTTTTTGCTGTAAACACCATCTTTTCAGAGCCTAGTGATAACTCCACTGGCCACTCCTCAGATGGCTGTTAGAGATCCTTCCTGGGTCATGGCTGCCTAAAATGCATCCAAACATTCAGTGTCTCCACCCAGACACTGAACTTTCCTTATAGAGATGAATTGATTCAATTCATCTCTATGAGGAGATGCTGATTGGCCTGGGCTGTGTTTGAATCATGCTGGCTCTGCCCCCGATCTGCATATTTGTCAGTCTCAGCCAATCCTATGGGGAAGCACTGTGATGATGTCAGGAGACTCCTTGTTTTTCTGAGGCAATCAGCATGCAGATTTACAGCTTCAGGCTTGAATACAGTAAGATTTTGCTCTATTTATGGAGGCATGAGGGGCCCAGGGGGCTAGATAGTGGTGTTAACACTATAGGGTCAGGAATATATGTTTTAGTGATCCTTTAATTTATTACTGAAAATATTTTATAAATAAGCAAAACATTTTTCTAAAAAAAAAAAAAAACTGTTTAGTAAGGTCTATTTTACAATGTTTTTTCTGTTGTGGAAGGTATGATACATAATGGAAATCGGGTTTCAAAAGAAATAGAATGCCCTATACACCTACACATCCATTTCATGTCTATTGGAGATGTGAGCACATACATTACACTTGCCCTCCAATACTCAAGTGCTTAACCTATGCTTACACGTAACCAGGGGCGGACTGAGCACTCGGGCATATCGGTCATGGACCGAGGGCCAGAGGCTCTGGGGGGCCCGGTGCAGAATGTAATAGCAGCTGGGGAGTTCGGCAAGCTCCCCAGCCCCAGCATGCACTCAGTAAGGGGCCCGCACGAACTTCTACGGGCCCCTGCTGTTAGTGAAATTCCCCCCATGGTCGGCTATACTCACAGTCAGCAGACCTTTGTAGCACACTGAGACACAGCCCAGGGGCCTTATCAAAGACCCTCCAGGCTGCCTCTCACTGTGCCTGTCTCGGCTGAGGCTCCATGAGCAGAGCCCTCCATGCAGGCTGCCTGTAACTGATCAGAGCAGCAGTGCGGAGCTGCTTTATCAGTGTTTCTGGCAGCCTGCCCGCAATTCCATGGCCGGCCAGGGAGGGAGCTCTTCTAGACACTCACATGGCAAGATGGAGGTTGGACTCTCTGCACCACTGTGGGTAAGGATTACCTACTTGAACCTCCTGGACAAAGGTAAGGTCTAGGGAGGGGGGATACATTATTTTAACTTTTTTTTAACCTATCAATTCATTCCCCTTTATTCACCAAGCCCCAACACACACTACAACCCCTATCATCCCCTACACACACACAACCCCGATTAACCCCAGCACTCTCTACAACTCCTATCACCCCTACACACTCCAACCCCTATCACTCCCTAACATACTTCAATCCTTACACACTACAACCCATACACACACTACAACCCCTATAACTCCCTACACATACAATACAACCCCTATCACCCCATCACACACTACAACCCCTACAACCCCTTACACATCATACAACCCCTATTACCCACTGCAACCCCTATCACCACCTACACATCCTACATCCCCTATTACCCCCCTACATATTTTACAACCCTGTTACCCTCTTCAGCCTCTATTCCTCCCCTGCACCCTCAATAGCTTATATTACCCTGCCTCCTACTATTGCCTCTATTACCCCTTCCCCACTACAGCACTTATAACAACTACATGCCCCTGTGTTCACCCACACGGATGTTCCACACATGCAAACTTGAGTTCACACACAAACTACATCCAAATATGGCCTTGCATGCAGACCCTCAATATAAATACATCACTGCATACACACCCTGATGTCATGGACATAGTAGAATGAATTACAAAACAAACAAAAAAATAAATGTGTATTCCTGACCATATAGTTTAAAAAACACCATTTAGGTTACCGGCATTCCCTTGCCCCTTCTTAAAAGGTAATAAACTTACCTTTATTTCAGGGCCACACGGGTGCGCCGGCGCTGGCTCAGCCCATGCTCTGGCCTCTTGACTGAGATAATCAGAATTGATAATCTCAGCCATTTGCCATTTCAATGCTCTCCCATAGGAAGCATTGGGAAGCTTATTGGCACACATAGCAAAACACTGTTTTGCGCCCAGGGCCGGACCGGGAGAAAAATTCGGCCCGGGCATTTTTTTAACACAGCGGCCCACTAAAAAGGGGGCGGGGCAGAGGAGGTGTGTTTTGTCATCACCAATGACAAACACGCCTCCTCTCAAAGTGAGCATGTTGGTTCAATGCTCTTCCAGGGCAGACCATGCGCAGAGCTCTGCTGAAGAGCTCTAGCATGAGAAAAAGTCCTGTATTTGTTCTGCACAGTGCAAGCAAATTTAATAACATGCTTGCACTGTGTTTCCTTGCAACTTGTCTCTGGTGTCTCTATAAATGGATATCAGGAGACAAAAGGCCAGGAAAGAGTATTGTGCATGTGTTTGGAGCCTGCTTGTGGTATTGCGTGTGTGTAGAGTGAGCTGGTCGTGGTGTGGTATTGTGTAATAAGGTCGGTTTTAGTCGTGTTGTGTTTGTGGTGTAATGTGATGCATATGTGGCTCAGGGACCCCCTCCCGCCCGGCTCTGGAAAGGGGTTAAAACTTTTTCCAGCGCCGGGCGGGAAGCCCTCCTCCTCCGATCCGCCCCGTCGGCTGAATGCGCACGTGCGGCAAGAGCTGCACGCGCATTCAGCCGGTCGTATTGTAAAGCATTTAGAATGCTTTCCTATGGACGCTTGCGTGCTCTCACTGTGATTTTCACAGTGAAAAGCACGCAAGCGCCTCTAGTGGCTGTCAATGAGACAGCTGCTAGAGGCTTTGGGGGAAGGCTTAACCCATTGATAAACATAGCAGTTTCTCTGAAACTGCTATGTTTATAAAACAATGGGTTAACCCTAGAAGGACATGGCACCAAGACCACTTCATTAAGCTGAAGTGGTCTGGGTGGCTAGAGTGGTCCTTTAAGAGTGTAGTGTGTGTATATATATATATATATATATATATTTTTTTTTTTTGGAAGTATTGTGTATGTGTGTGGTGCAGTGTGTTGGGGGGGTTCTGTGTGTATGTGAGGGGTGCAGTATGTGTGTGTGTGAGGGTGCGGTGTGTGTGTGATGTGTGTGAGGGTGCGGTGTGTGTGTGATGTGTGTGAGAGTGCCGTGTGTGAGTGATGGGTGTGAGAGTGCCGTGTGTGAGTGATGGGTGTGAGAGTGCCGTGTGTGAGTGATGGGTGTGAGAGTGCTGTGTGAGATGGGTGTGAGAGAGTGCTCTGTGAGAGTGCTGTGAGAGAGTGCTGTGTGTGTGTGAAAGTGCTGTGTGTGATGGGTGTGAGAGTGCTGTGTGTGTGTGAGTGCTCTGTGAGAGTGCGCTGTGTGTGATGGTGTGAGAGTGCTGGGTGTGAGAGTGCTGTGTGTGATGGGTGTGAGAGTGCTGTGTGTGATAGGTGTGAGAGTGCTGTGGGAGAGAGTGCTGTATAAATGTTATTGTGTGTGTGTGTAGGGGGGGTAAATAAAAAAAAAAAATAAATAAATAAAAAGTCATTATTTCCCCCCCTCCCTTCTTACCTTTAGCCTGGGAGGGGGGGTCCGGCACGCTGGGAGGCGGGGTGGCGGTGTTCCCTGGTGGTCCTCGTGGGTGAGTGAACTCTAGCCTGTGAGGCTAGAGTTCACTCTCGCGAGATCCGGTCGTTGCCATGGCAACGCTCCGGATCTCGCGAGAGGAACCCGGCGGAGCTGCAAGTTAGAGCTCCGCCGGGTCCTCTCTCCAGCCTAGCTAGCTGGCTGTCTCCCTCCCTCCCCGCCGGCAGCCGCATGTGGGCCGGTCAGGGAGATCCTTGAGCTCCCCACCGGCCCGTCGTGACAAACAGCGGGGCCTGCGCTAGAGAGTGAAGTAGTCTGGGTGCCAGGTCCATCTAGGATTAACCCTGCAGCTGTAGACATAGTTTCAGAGAAACTGCTATATTTAATCCAGCCTCTAGTGGCTGTCTCATTGAGAGGCGCTTCCGTGCTTCTCACTGTGAAAATCACAGTGAGAAGTCGCTGATGTCCATAGGAAAGCATTGAGAAATGCTTTCCTATGGACTGATTGAATGCGCACGCGGCTCTTGCTGCGCATGCGCATTCAGCGCTGACGTCGGAGAGGGAGGAGATTTCCCCAGAGCCGAGGTAGCCTGGCGCTGGAGAAAGGTCAGTGATTAAGCCCTTAACCCTTCTTGAGCCCGGCGGGAGGGGACCCTGAGGCTGGGGGGCACCCAAAGACCTATAGTGCCAGGAAAACAAGTTTGTTTTCCTGGCACTATGGTGGTCCTTTAACTACTACCCTATTTAAAAAATAAAAAAAAATTATATTACTCTGAATCCACACATTGTGACACTAGACACAAACTTACATATATTCACTTAAACCAAGGGTCACAGGGAATATGCACACAAAAACATACATTCACTTTACATGCACATATATAATCAAATACACCGTACATACACCATCTTATATACCAGCATATATATTGGTCTGGGGGGGGACCAGGTCCTAATTTTGCCCGGGGGCCCAGGCCACTGTCAGTCCGTCCCTGCACGTAACCAATCTTAAAAAGTATTTTTGCCAGTAACTCAGTATTAAAAAGTAAAAATAAATACACGTCAATACAATGTGCTTCAAAACATCTATGCTTTAAAGTTATGATTGTACCTCTGGGAAGATTATATAACTGAGAATTTGTAGATTTAAACTGCTAAAGATTATGAGCAAAGTCAGATTTGTGAAGAATTGATTGCTTATTTTGTTTTTGTTTATTTTTACCTTCCAGCAACTGCAGCTCTCCAATCATGCACTATGAGTTACTAAATCTTAAAATAACATTCAATGTTTCACTTATGTCTTGTGTGTGTGTGTGGGGGGGGGGGGTAGTATTTTAATCCTATATTTCAGTCCTATGAAATGCACTTCTAGAGGAAAGGATTATGCATATGCCTGATAGCTTTGTTGTTTAACTATATCTCAGAACTCCAGCTTTACATAAAACTTCCGGCAGTCTCCCCACAACCGGAGCCACGCTGATCGCCGCCGGGGGAACGACGGCGATCAGGTAAGTAGCTCAGACCGTTAGGACGGTTCAGGACCGTCATCGGTCGGCAAGCCAAAAATGCCGATGACGGTCCTGAACCGTCCTGGGTCGGGAAGGGGTTAAACAACTTTAAGGCACCCAGTACCACTGAGTTTCTCAAAACCCACATCTTTCCATTGTTTTGCATTTTTCTTCACAAGTAGATTCAGTCTGATGTAAAATGGTGGTTTAGGTCTAGACATCCTCACGTTTATCGATATGTTCACAGTAACAATCTTTATTTTGGCTTGCATGCCATAATTTTCTTTTACATGAAGACTGTCAAAACTTCAGCTTCTAAAGTTTTGGCAGCAGGAATAAATATGAAAAAAGGAATTCATCAATGATGATGAAGGTAAAAATAAAGTCGGGCCTCCCAACAGTGACGATTTCATGCCAGGCTGATCTGCCAATATTTTAGGTGGACCTAGTTTCTAGGTAGGTTTGCTCTCTTTGGGTAGAGTCATTGACGTACTTTACCCACTTTTACCCAGCCGCTAGCATCCCGCTTCATAAAATAGTGCACAAAACAGGATTTCAGTAACTAAATATATAGAAACAGGTTTGGTGCGTTTATTACACTTGGGTTGTCCCATTAACTGCTAGCAGAGTACACTTGTGATACGTGAAATTTAAGCCTGGGCAACAAGGGGCAGCTGTAAAATGGGGTATTGGTTGGTGTCATGCATACATCATTTAGTGCCTTTAGAAACTGGTATACAAATATCTGGGAATTTCCACAGATGCTATGCCTGCATGGACAGAGTAAACATTTCCTTTTTTCTAGCAGGGAAAAACTGTGAAACCTGTATGCTAAGTGACAAAGATCTCCCAAACCACAAACTAGCAAGTAAGATCAAAATAGGTGCACACATATAATGCAAAACTATATATAAACAGCCCTCCTTCACTCTTACAAGGTGAAAAAAGCTAAATAAAATAACGTAAACCACGACTGTGTGGGGCAGAGTACTACATCACAGTTGTGTGGCCATTTGAAGTATCAGTGGATTCTACTAGAGATGACTTTTAGCTATATACTTTTTGCACTTTAATACTTGCAGCAGCATTTTACTGCAGCACTTTACACTGCACTGCAGCTCTCGCTCTCTCTCTCTCTCTCTATATATATATATATATATATATAAATATATATATATACTCTGAACAAAATTATAAACGCAACACTTTTGTTTTTGCCCCCATTTTTCATGAGCTGAACTCAAAGATCTAAGACTTTTTCTATTTCCTTAAAAGACCTATTTCTCTCCAATATTGTTCACAAATCTGTCTAAATCTGTGTTAGTGATCGAGATAATCCATCTACCTCACAGGTATGGCATATCAAGATGATGATTAGACAGCATGATTATTGCACAGGTGTGCCTTAGGTTGGCCACAATAAAAGGCCACTATAAAATGTGTAGTTTTATCACACAGCACAATACCACAGATGTCGCAGGTTTTGAGGGAGCGTGCAATTGGTATGCTGACTGCAGGAATGTCCACCAGAGCTGTTACCCGTGAATTGAATGTTCATTTCTCTACCATAAGCTGTCTCCAAAGGTGTTTCAGAGAATTTGTCAGTACATCCAACCAGCCTCACAACCGCAGACCACGTGTAACCACACTTGCCAAGGATGTCCACATCTAGCATCTTCACCTCCAAGATCATCTGAAACCAGCCACCCAGACAGCTGCTGCAACAATCGGTTTGCATAACCAAAGAATTTCTGCACAAACTGTCAGAAACCGTCTCAGGGAAGCTCATCTGTATGCTCGTTGTCCTCACTGGGGTCTCGACCTGACTGCAGTTCGTCGTCGTAACTGATTTGAGTGGGCAAATGCTCACATTCGATGGTGTCTGGCACTTTGGAGAGGTGTTCTCTTCACGGATGAATCCCGGTTTGCACTATACAGGGCAGATGGCAGACAGCATGTATGGCGTTGTGTGGGGGAGCGGGTTGCTGATGTCAACATTGTGGATCGAGTGGCCCATGGTGGCATTGTGGTTATGGTATGGGCAGACGTATGTTATGTACAATGAACACAGGTGCATTTTATTGATGGCATTTTGAATGCACCGAGATACCGTGATGAGATCCTAAGGCCCATTGTTGTGCCATTCATCCACAACCATCACCTCATGTTGCAGCATACTCACCAGACATGTCACCCATTGAGCATGTTTGGGATGCTCTGGATTGGCATATACGACAGCGTGTTCCAGGTCCTGCCAATATCCAGCAACCTCGCACAGCCATTGAAGAGGAGTGTACCAACATTCCACAATCATCAACCTGATCAACTCTATGCGAATGAGCTGTGTTGCACTGTGTGAGGCAAACGGTGGTCACACCAGATATTGACTGGTTTTTGGACCCCCCCAAATCTCCCCAATACAGTAAAACTACACATTTTAGAGTGGCCTTTTATTGTGGCCAGCCTAAGGCACACCTTTGCAATAATCATGCTGTCTAATCAGCATCTTGATATGCCACACCTGTGAGGTGGCTGGATTATCTCAGCAAAGGAGAAGTGCTCACTAACAGGCTCAGGTGATACTCCACCTCCAGGAAAAGGCCATCCTTGTGAACAAAAAACCCCTATGAGAGCCCCCAGACCAGTGCTTGATTGTTTTGAAGCTTTAGCTCATGTTTCCTGGGTGCTGCACCTGTTCCTGATCTCATAACCTGTTCCTGCACTGTGTACCTGCTTTCTTGTCTTACCCTGCTTCCAGCATCATTTGATCTCCTGGATTCATGGATGAACCTGGTTACGTTTGTTTATTTATTTATGAACCTTTGGTATCTGCCCTGACCTCGGACCGTCGTACCTAACTTTTGCCTGCTCCACTAGGACATCCTTACCTGTCCTGGAATTGGCTTTTAGTGTTATTTTCCACTTACCTGTTGAGTTCTAGATGATGGTTCTTAGTGTCTTATTGACCTTGCATAGATCCAAGCATTCAAGTGTTCATGTGTGTAACATGTTGTCAATCTTCCATGTGCATTCATACACAGGGCCGGCGCGTCCTTAGGGCGCACCGGTTTCGGGGGCGCAATATTTCAGTGACCGGCAGGAGGGAAGCTCTCCCTCCTGCCAGGCCACCATCTCGACCCCCGGCGCGGCAGTGCTGTGATCAGGCGCGGCGAGGGAGCTCTAACCTCTCTGCTCTGCTCCCTCGCGTGCTGTCTGCCAATGCCGCGGGAGCCGGAATATGACGTCATATTCCGGCTCCCGCAGCATCAGTAGGCAGCCCACGAGGGAGCAGAGGATGGAGATTAGAGCTCCCTCGCCGCGCCTGATCACAGCACTGCCGCACGCCGCCCAGCAGCCCCAGGGAAAGATCCATCATCCACACCAGCTCTCCAGGTAGGGAGGCTGGGTGGAAAATATGTAGTTATAAAAATAATTAGTGAATGTATGTGATGTGTGTCTGTGAGTGACAGAGTGTGTGTGTCTGTGAGCGACAGTGTGTGTGTGTCTGTGAGTGACAAAGTGTGTGCATCTGTGAGTGACAGTGTGTGTGAGTGACAAAGTGTGTGTAAGTGACAGTGTGTGTGTGTGAGTGACAGTGTGTGTGTGTGAGTGACAGTGTGTGTGTCTGTGAGTGATTGTATGAGTGTGTGTGCATGTGAGTGTATGAGTGTGTCTGTCAGTGTATGATGAGTGTGTTTGTCAGTGTATGAGTGTGTGTCTGTCAAATCAGTGAGAGTATGTTTGTCATTGAGTCTGTGTGTGACTATCAGTGTGTCTGTCAATGAGTGTCAATCAGTGTGGGTCTGTCAGTGTCAATGAATGAGTGTGTGTCAGATCAATGAGTCTGTGTCTGTCAGTGACATCTGTGTGTTTGTCATTGAGTGTGTGACTGTCAGTGTGTACAGAGTGTAGCGGAGCAGAGCGCGGTACAGGAACTTCTGTTTCCTGTACCTGGCCAGACTGACAGGAGGTGCTCACAGAGAGAGCACTCCCTGTCAGTCCGGCCGGGTACAGAAAACTGAAGCTCCTTTAGGGGATCTGCTCCACTCGGCAATGCAACAATAGAGGTACGAGGCACACCAGGAAGGGGAGTGTGACCACTAAAGGAATGTGGGGTGAACCAAGGGATAGGGAGGGAATGGGAGAGAAACACCAAGAGACAGGGAAAAGAGGGGGGAGGGGAGAAGAACACTAAGGGACGGGGAAGGGAAGGGACTACTAATGGTCAGGGAGGGGAGAGGGGCTGGTTAAAAGGCACATAGGTGAAGATGTTTTTTTTGGGGGGGGGAGGGGGGCGGAAAAATGCATCTTCGCCTATGTACCTAAAAATCCAAGCACCGGCCCTGTTCATACACTCACATACTTACATACATACAGAGAATTCTTCCAACTTTTAACAGGCAGACATGAAAGACAAATCCGAATGCAAATGCGTACAGCCATGAGCCTTCACATTTATAAAGTAGGCTCATGCAATCTTAGAATGTCAGCTTGTTGCCATCACCTAGATGTGTATAAACACATGACTTCGGGTGTAGAATAAAAAGGAAGTGGGACAAATCAAGGAAATACAGGAAGACCAGCATGGCTCTAAAAATGCCACAAGCAGTTCTTAAAGAGTGAAATATAGCAGAAGGTGATAATTACCCTTTAAGGAAGTCAGCACAGGGTTATGAAACACATATGTAGTTTAGCCATGGGATATCTCACAGCCTATACTATACAAGCTAAGCAGGGGACTGGATTTGCTTTGTATTCTTTATCTCACCAAGGACAACAATCTTATGCAATATAATGCGGATGACATTCTAGCCAGCGGAGTTGTAACTTGATTGGAAACAAAGTCCCCCGTTAATCTGATCCTGACAAGGAGCTTAGCTCACAGCCAGATTTTCAAAAATCACCTCTTTAGCAATGTAATACTTTAAGTAATCTATAACATAATGCCCTATTATATAAGAAGTAAAAACTATTTTTCCCCTGAAAATTAGCAGCTCTCATTTGCAGATTATATCTCCTGATATCCATAGGTTAAATTAATGCAAGATCATTATCTGTGCTGAATTAATGTGCAACATACAGCATTTAGATTGTATTCATATCTGTAGCATATTTGTGTCCGATGAAAGGTTACACTGGCATTTTCCAATTTTGACTTACAATTTCTACTATCCTCTAAATTTATGCAGCGCATATTTATATTTTCTCAGTCTCACTTTGCTTGTTTGAACTTAAAAACACAGAGCATTTTTGCTGTGTTTTTGTTCAACTGTAATTACCAGCTTTGAAATTGTTTGCACTCAGACTTATGGTTTTGTTTTTTGGGAGATTATTTTTCCAAGAGGACAGAGGGCCTTAATCAGACACAATACTATATTATATATAGAACTTCCAATAGAGCCACACTCTTGGGATTTACAAACGAATATAGCTGTTTGCAGCTTCATAAATTTGTCAACATTTCAGATTATTTAAAAGTTTTTATCAGAGTCCTAATGAAAGTTTAAAGATAAATTGAAATGTTGACAAATGTATAAAACTGCAAAATGTTATATATTTTTCAGAAAGTTCTCACTGCAGTCAGCCTTGTAAATTGGATCATTTTGCTGAATTACTCACTAGAGTAAAAAAGATTCCACAGTATCCTGTGTGCAAGCTGTGTACTTTGATGGGAACTTGGGAAGATCATGTTTTTAACTCCCAAAGTGTACAGATGTTAAGGGCATCTGTGCAATTATTCCCTGTAATGAATGGGTAATGATGCACAGATCATCTTTAGCAGTCCAGGGGTCCTAATCTCCAGCAGACATGACATTCATGTCAGATCAGTTTGAGATTGATGAGTGTGATACTTCCATGCAGCACATGTCATTATTTTAATGACTGCAGCCAAAATAACTACTGCCAAGAACTGTAACTTCCACTAATCTCAAGCAGCACTGAGACCATAAATCCCAGTCATTAATCCATCCACTACATTAACACCTACACAACTCTAACACAAACCGTTAGCCAATATAAGACTTTAACTTAGACGTAATGGTGAAGCAAGTTTTAGAGAAAAGTAATTCCATTTCAAGACTTTGGAAATTTTTGCAAAGCACTCAACCTTCAGTCTTTTAGTTTATTATGATTGCTCATAATTCCTAAATCGCACTTATTTTATGTATTGCCTATATTAATGTGTACAAAAACAAACAAATAATAAAAAGTGCTTTAAAATGAATTTGCTTATTTGTCTTGATTTACATTGTACGCACTATGTTTGATAGCTACATGTCTTTATAGAAATTTACACCAACACCAACATCACCTCGAATCAGCTCATCATGCCTTTTGTGTCACTTATTCAGTGTTTACGAAAAAGTCCCAACCATAAGGCATGGAGATTTGATTTGGGGTGATAGTGTGATTTTTTTTTATATCTTCTATTTTATCTGTAAAGTATTGGCAATTTTTTCAGATTGTATATATATATACACAAGAGACCTGACCTCAGATTGCTCTCCCCATCCAAATGGTCTGTATATTAATTTGATCAGCTAAGCACACCCTCTTGGGTCTTGTCTTCACTAAAAATGCAAATATCCGAGTGCCGCAATATGCCCCATGTAGCTTTTTTCATGGTTTTCTGATGTTATAGAGCCAAATTAGATATACATTTACAAATCTGTAATCTCAGACTGAATTGCAAGACTTACATTTTGAAAAATAAAACCAGCATAAAACATACCACAGCGTAAAAAATAGAATAATAAAAATTACTTAAGATCCCAAATGTATATTCAAATAGGAGTCCAATGCAGAAACAGAATATACAGGATAAATATAAAAAATATCACATAGTGTAAAAATGGTATATATGCAGCCAAAATAACTACTGCCTGGAATTGGAACTTTCACTAATCTCAGGCAGCACCGAGACATTTAAGCAGTGTAACCAATATATAAAAAGTATGTGTTATTGAAAATATAGCTCCCCACTGGCAACACCAATCCCAATCTACTCTCTAAAACATAACACTTTTTGACCTTTCATCTGCCTTCTTCTGAAGCTTTTGATGCAGCATTGGAAGAAGACCGATGAAAGGTTGAAACGTGTGATTCATCATGTGGTAAGATGTATCACATGACTATGTCACAAAATTATTTCAGGTTATTGATCACAAGAATTGTTTATACTATACTGCCTTTGATGTGCTCACTTATTAGCTATTTTTGAGGGAATCCCCAGTAACATCATTAATGAAGTCACCAGCCTGTGGTTGAATGCAGACATTCACTGTGTGGTTCTGTGTCTCTTTTAGCACAGGACCACCACTGCTCTCTTGAGGTGCATGCAGCGTGAGTACAATAAGCAGAGATATAACATCATATTTCTCACTGCCATCAATATGCCTCTTTGCTCTCCTCTATAAGAAACAATTACAGATCTGTGCAAGAAGAGGCACCTAGTCATGTGCTTCAATGCACTAAGGGTGAAATTAAATATGCAAGATGGAAATCATCTCTAAGACAGTCAGCCAGATATGGATAAGCAGAAGGGGGCGAGTGGAAAGTGATGGCAATAATGAAATTTGACATGGGGTACTAAGATAGGCTAAGTGAAACTGAGAGGGACAAAAATAATATAATAGAAAATGGATGTGCCAGAAAAATTCCAATTAATAAACATTTCCCAAGGTTTTTTTTTTTTTACATAAAATGTGTGGTTGGATTTTTGGTCTTATGTTAGCATGATTGTGTCCAAAATGCAAGTCATATAAGGCAATCTGTAACACTATACAACATGTCTTGATAAAGTCTTATATAGAGATGAAACACGTAGACTATGGGTGTTTTTCACTGTCCATTTATGTAAAAGGGATGTTTCGCCTTTTTTTAAGTTACCAGCCACAGTTAAGAGGCTACAGAGTAAAGCTGTGAAGTACTGCACCGTTAGCTCACCAAAGCGGGTATGGTGCTGGCTGAATTTATATCCAGTGTATAATTTCAAACTGACAATTTCTTTAGTTTGTTTCTTTATATCCCTTCACCAGCTGCCTACTAATTTGCAGCTGGACTGCCAGGGAGGAGCCGGTGCAAGGGAAGACACAAGGGAACACACAGCAGAACCTCTACTCTTACCTTAGAAAGGTGAGCAGCAGGTAGAAAAAGAGGAAGGACAATACAACTACGCTTTATCGTTGATTTTAGGTAAACATACAGAAATGGAAAGGACCACAGGAAACATCACAGACATAAATATGTCCTCAATAGTACATATTCTAAACTTAACATTTTTCAGACGTTTCATAAAAGGACTGAATAGCTGCAATACACATCGATACGGCTTATAGTAGTTTAAAGGACCACTCTAGGCACCCAGACCACTTCAGCTTAATGAAGTGGTCTGGGTGCCAGGTCCTTCTAGGGTTAACCCATTTTTTCATAAACATAGCAGTTTCAGAGAAACTGCTATGTTTATGAATGAGTTAAGCCTTCCCCTATTTCCTCTAGTGGCTGTCTCATTGACAGCCACTAGAGGCGCTTGCGTGCTTCTCACTGTGATTTTCACAGTGAGAGCACGCCAGCGTCCATAGGAAAGCATTATGAATGCTTTCCTATGTGACCGGCTGAATGTGCGCGCAGCTCTTGCCGCGCGTGCGCATTCAGCCGACGGGGAGGAGAGGAGGAGGATCGGAGGAGGAGAGCTCTCCGCCCAGCGCTGGAAAAAGGTAAGTTTTTACCCCTTTCCCCTTTCCAGAGCCGGGCGGGAGGGGGTCCCTGAGGGTGGGGGCACTCTCAGGGCACTATAGTGCCAGGAAAACAAGTATGTTTTCCTGGCACTATAGTGGTCCTTTAATTCTAGGCTTCTTAGTATCCCATGGATGTAACGCCTTGTGTACTTTTCAGTGAAGAACAAGGACTTTAACAAGATTAGATTCTGTGAATTGAAGCTGCTGTTATCATCGGTCCAATGAGATTTGCTTCTTAAATATAAAGACTTCTATGTAGAGTATTAAGTCATATGTGATAGAACCACATAAAAACTGTAGTTCACTTCTTTCAATCTCACACTTAAAGGGGACACTATAGTCACCAAAACAACGTAAGCTTAATAAAGAAGTTTTAGGTTCTAGACCAAGCCCCTGCACAGTCTTACTTCTCTGCCATTTAGGAATAAAATCAATTTGTTTACGCTGCACTAGGCACACCTTTCTGCATGTGAATTATAGAGCCTTCCTAAAAACTTCATGCAAAGTCATCTAAAGTTTACACTTAGTTTAGAATGTGTTACCTCTTGCTCTGTTACTAGCTTGCTGCATCCTGCAGGAGCCTCTTGGGTGTGATAAAAGTTTAATTTACAGAGCAGAAGATAAAAATCTTTAAAGTATGTAACATCTAATTAAAAATGAAACCATTTTGTTTTCATGCATAGTGTTTAATTAAAATACCATAAATAGAAATGCAATATTCAATTCCTGAGCACAATCACCCAAAAAATGAAGAGCCAAGAGCACTAATGGAGACAGAAGCATAGAATGTGATGGCAGAGAACCATGTATCCCCTATTTTTAAGAAATATTTGTATGTAAGGTCCAAAAATCTTGGCTCCCTGTCAATCTTTGTTATATGCTTTGTCCCTTCCTGTCAATGAACATATGCTGAGATGAAGAAACAATATTTTTGTTTCTCCTCATCCAATTCAATGAGTGCCCTATATTAAAACCGAACTGGGTTGTGATGTCGATTGCTATTTTAAAAAAAAAATACACTAGTATTCATTAGTTTCAGAACACTTAGATGTTTACAGTTTTTATTTAAATTTAATTGATTAGTCTAGTGCAGTGGTTCCTAACTCAGTCCTCATGGACCACCAACAGTCCAGGTTTTGTCAGTATCTCCATTTGAATAAAAAAGGGAAATACATACATCCTGGACTGTTGGTGGTCCATGAGTACTGGGTTGGAGTACTGGCTGCATAAACTGAAATTTTACAAATGCAAGCACTACATTGCTATAGGTGAAAAAACAAGTTTAGGTTACCAAAGAGGAAATTACATTTCAGGGAGCAAGAAAGGGATTAACTACTTCTATACTAGTGAAAGTAAATGATGCCCAAAATGTTGATGCAAACAATTCCTACTTAACAATTACATAAATTCCTGCAAACCCAAGTGGCAGATAATTCAGGTTATTTGTGATTTAGACCTCCCTATAGTTTGGATCTGCTCTATGCTGGGATGGCTGCTAGCCAATGCTATTGGAGGGTGTGTGATAACGGTGAGATGGCATTGTGGAAATTGCATCACTTCCTACCAAACTTCATCAGCAAATGATGGAACTGTTTGTAATTGGGATTGGCACACAGGATGAAGATTTAATCCATCTAATAGCTATGTAACAATTGACAATTTCTGCATGGTTTCCGCAATGTTTCATACACTTTGATAAAGTCAATTTAGCTATGAAATGTATCAGTATTTTTCTTTTTTTAGTTTTATACTTTTATTATGATTTAATAAATCTTATTTAGTGAATCTTCAAAGAGGCTGCAGTCTGTTTTGTTGGTTTGGATATCCATGGGGTGCTTTTGTACCATCTACGTGCATCATATTGAGCAACTATTTACTCTGAAAACCATAAGTAGGAAACCTCCTATGTCCATATAATATAGAGGATATGGAGATACAACCTGTTCATCAGGGTACAACCTCAAAAGGTCTAAAGAATAAAAAAATAATAATACAAATATAGTGAAGTATGTAAAAACAGTAAGTGGAGATCTCCAGGAGGTAGAAAACTTACAAAAGGTAAAGATGGTCTGCGCCTATCTTCCCCTGGGGGTATCAGAATGCAGCAGCAAAATTCCTCTTACATCTGTAAATCTCAGGGATATCAAAGAGAATATACATAGAGTAGTACTGTTAAAATGTACCAAAAATTTATTATACTGATTGCACTTACATTCAGGTTGCAATCTGCAGGCATATTTCCACTAACAAGTGGAACACTTATGTAGGAGATGGAACAACCACTGATAAGCAGACACTGATATATGTATAACTGTACAATCTAAAAACAGAAAAAACACACAAAAAATAATAAAAACTTTATAAAGTGCTAAATGCCAGTCTCTATAAAGTGCTCAAATCCAACGCATTTCATCAGTAATGACTTCTTCAGGGATATGAGAATCAAGTAGAATTATCTCTTTATATACCTCTTCATACAGGTTTCTTCCATCAATCCAAATTTTCGCGGTCTAGCATTCCGGGTTCCGGCGTGCGGAGTTCTCATTGGCCAAACACACTCTGACATATATAAAGAGATAATTCTACTTGATTCTCAAATCCCAGAAGAAGTCATTACTGACGAAACGCGTTGGATTTGAGCAATTTATAGAGACTGGCATTTAGCACTTTATAAAGTTTTTTTTTTTTTGTGTGTTTTTTCTGTTTTTAGATTGTACAGTTATACATATATCAGTGTCTGCTTATCAGCGGTTGCTCCATCTCCTACATAAGTGTTCCACTTGTTAGTGGATATATGCCTGCAGATTGCGACCTGAATGTAAGTGAAATCAGTATAATAAATTTTTGGTACATTTTAACAGTACTACTCTATGTATATTCTCTTTGATATCCCTGAGATTTACAGATATAAGAGGAATTTTGCTGCTGCATTCTGATACCCCCAGGGGAAGATAGGCGCTGACCATCTTTACCTTTTGTAAGTTTTCTACCTCCTGGAGATCTCCACTTACTGTTTTTACATACTTCACTATATTTGTATTATTATTTTTTTATTCTTTAGACCTTTTGAGGTTGTACCCTGATGAACAGGTTGCATCTCCATATCCTATATATTATATGTGCTATCCCCTTTTTTAGCTGTCGCTTTTTAGTGACATCAGCTAATTGTTTTTCTATTGACATATATTTGAGTGAGTGAGGTACACTCTTGGTGATAGCACTCCTTTTCCACTTTGTAGATTACGTATAGTACTTTTTTTCTTTATAACCTCCTATGTCCGGCTAATTTGTTTGTGGCTATATAGGCTTCATTATACATGTTATTTTCTATTTATACAGTTGCAATAAAAAGTATGTGAACCCTTTGGAATGATATGGATTTCTGCACAAATTGGTCATAAAATGTGATCTGATCATCATCCAAGTTACAACAATAGACAATCACAGTCTGCTTAAACTAATAACACACAAAGAATGAAATGTTGCCATGTTTTTATTGAACACCCCATGTAAACATTCACAGCGAAGGTGGAAAAAGTATGTGAACCCTTGGATTTAATAACTGGTTCAACCGCCGTTTCCTGTATTTGCATATCAGACGTGCACAACAGTCAGGAGTAATTCTTGACCATTCCTCTTTACAGAACTGTTTCAGTTCAGCAATATTCTTGGGATGTCTTGTGTGAATCGCTTTCTTGAGGTCATGCCACAGCATCTCAATCGGGTTGAGGTCAGGACTCTGACTGGGCCACTCCAGAAGGCGTATTTTCTTCTGTTTAAGCCATTCTGTTGTTGATTTACTTCTATGCTTTGGGTCATCCTGTTGCAACATCCATCTTCTGCTGAGCTTCAGCTGATAAACAGATGGCCTTAAGATCTCCTGTAAAATGTCTTGATAAACTTGGGAATTCATTTTTCCTTTGATGATAGCAATCCATCCAGGCCCTGACATAGCAAAGTAGCCCCAAACCATGATGCTCCCACAACCATACTTCACAGTTGGGATGAGGTTTTGATGTTGGTGTGCTGTGCCTTTTTTTCACCACACATAGTGTTGTGTGTTTCTTCCAAACAACTCACCTTTGGTTTCATCTGTCCACAGAATATTTTGCCAGTACTGCTGTGGAACATCCAGGTGCTCTTGTGCAAACTGTAAACGTGCAACAATGTTTTGTTTGGACAGCAGTGGCTTCCTCTGTGGTATCCTCCCATGAAATCCATTCTTGTTTAGTATTTTACATATTGTAGATTTGCTAACAGGGATGTTAGCATTTGCCAGTGACTTTTGTAAGTCTTTAGCTGACACTCTAGGATTCTTCTTCACCTCATTGAGCAGTCTGCGCTGTGCTCTTGCAGTCATCTTTACAGGACGGCCACTCCTAGGGAGAGTAGCAGCAGTGCTGAATTTTCCTCATTTATAGACAATTTGTCTTACCGTGGACTGATGAACAGCAAGGCTTTTAGAGATACTTTTATAACCCTTTCCAGCTTTATGCAAGTCAACAATTCTTAATCATAGGTCTTCTGAGAGCTCTTTTGTGCGAGGCATCCTTCACATCAGGCAATGCTTCTTGTGAAAAGCAAACCCAGAACTGGTGTGTGTTTTTTATAGGGCAGGGCAGCTGTAACCAACACCTCCAATCTCATCTCATTGATTGGACTCCAGTTGGCTGACATCTCACTCGAATTAGCTCTTGGAGATGTCATTAGTCTAGGGGTTCACATACTTTTTCCACCTGCACTGTGAATGTTTACATGGTGTGTTCAATAAAAACATGGCAAAATTTCATTCTTTGTGTGTTATTAGTTTAAGCAGACTGTGATTGTCGATTGTTGCGACTTAGATGATAATCAGATCACATTTTATGACCAATTTGTGCAGAAATCCATATCATTCCAAAGGGTTTACATACTTTTTCTTGCAACTGTATGTGCCATCGGTATAATCTGATGTGGAACAACTTAATACCATACTAAGACACTAAATACCATATCTTCAGGTGGGGATTATACCACCCAGGTGGCCATCCATTAGCTGTTTAAAGTTTATATGCGAGTGTTCACTTGATGTTACAACTGGATGTCTTTAGATCTAAACAGTATTAAATAATTTTTCTTTTTTTTTTTTCTTTTTAAGCATTTTGCTGCTGTATGAACATTGATTGTCATGTATCTATTTTAGATGGTTTGTTGTTGTTTGTTTTTTGTATTCTGTTGCTTGGTTTTTTTTTGATTTGTTTGTTTGTTTCCAGTGGTTACACTTTCTCTTTTTGTGTCTTTCATTTATAGATACTGTAAGTAATGCCAAGGTGACTACAGTTTCCCACATCATTAACAGACAACTGGAAACTGGGGGAAACTCTGGTAGACCTAAATCCACAACACAATTAGAAGAAATGCTTTTGAGAGTCAACATCTTGCATGACAGTTTCAAGCACAGTGTAACAGTGGTCTTGTTAAGCAAGTTTCACTTTCAAGTGTGAAGAGAAGACTTCAAGCTGCACGTTTGACAGGCTTAGTGGCAGTGAGAAAGACATTGCTAAGATGGCAAAGAAGGCATCACCAGTGGCCCACTGAGGACTGGAAGAAGGTCTTATGGACAAATAAATCAATAAATGGATACTCAAAGCACCATAATAACTATTTCATTGTAGAAGTTATGGGTCTGAACAGTTCTGTATGATCCACACGTGTGTCCTATAAGAAGCAATAAACATAACTGTGCAGATTTTTCTCACATATACATTGCAGCTGTAATTGCATCTCACATTGTATTTGCTAAATGAATGCAACATAAGAAATATGAAAAGAAATGTCCAAGTCAACCTGACTTTGACCTATAATTCACAAAATGTAGCATTCATTTCACTATAATTAATTGTTCTGCAAGTAAACATCGGAGATCACAGCATCGGGCGTTGAATCCTTCATATTTTTCCATCACATCCCAGTTAGGTGAAACAGAGAACTTCCTGTTGGCATATTTACTGTCATTATGCATGCTTTGCTTGAATGCATATGCTAAAATTAACCATATCCTTCCGTCTTGATGAGTTAGTGTCCCCATAACAACTGATAATATCTCCATTTAGTTGTCTCTCTTGGCAAGTTGCTACATTCAGTCTTCCTGCTGATATAATCGTGTTGCTGTTGGGCTTTACAATTTGAGGATGACATTCATATACTGAGACAGTTTTTCTGAATATGAGTCAGTTGGGAAGTAATCAATTTTATTTACTAAAATGTTTCCTTTATGTTTCATCTAATTATTTTGTACTCATTATACGGTTTCTTTTTCCTCTTAGAATCTCTAGGCTCTTAAAATCTGTAGTGTTTTATTTTTATTTTTTTTTACTACAAGAAAAATAATGTACTTCTATGCACCCTATATGTTGTAGATATTTATATTTTGGAAAAGGTAAGTTTCATAAAGCCTTTATGTGACAAAAAGGCATCAAATGCTATGAAACAGGAGCAAAAAAGAATTTGGCAAGTTGAAATGTAATTATTGTAAGTGATGTTATAAATTAACATATCTCACACTGCATCTATAAATTAGCATATCTAAGTGGACTGACTAAAATAAATGTTGTGCTTTTATTGCTGTTTATAACTATACAATTTTGAATTAATTTCAATGTAAAAACAAATTATTCTTAATAAATGTCATACAGACACGTTTTATTTGGGGGACGGGTGGCAAGATTAGAGTGACCATAATTAGCATTGGAGGTTCCATAATTACTACAATTACACACACAAAAAATGCAGCAAGCTATGTGTAGATCAACCCCTGCTAAAGTTTGTGGGAAAATTTATGTAGTTCCTGGAAGAAAAATGTTCTTATTTGAAATAAACTGCATCCCTCAAATCTGGATCACACAATTTAATCTAACCTGAGTTTAATCTAACCTTTTGGGTTGTTATCTAGACCACATGCTCAATGATATGCCCAAAATGTGTATTTAATATCCACAAGAATAGTTTTAATCTGAAAATGGAAATAATTAGCTTCACCTTCTTTTATTGAAGCTTGCAAAGTCTATCCAAATTATGAAAAAAATGGTATATTCCCTCCCAAGCTCCTCAACATTTTTTTCATAATCATTCCAAATTAGTGAGAGACTCCAGGATTCCCTCTAATACAAATATTATCCCATGTGGAACAGTCCTCATAATCTACCATTTTGAGAAGTGGTTTTACAAATATTATCCCATCTGGAACAGCCCTCATAATCTACAATTTTGAGAAGTGGTTTTCCAGCACTTCAGGTGCCATGGAGCTGTAGGCCTTGATGAGCTCCTCCATTTGGAGTTCTAACTGATCTGTTCTCTCACCTGGTGTTTGGATATCCCTCCATCCTGAACTTCTCAGCTACCTTGGTAAAGTAAGGAGGCTTGAAGTTTATCTAACAGCTTTTTGATGGATGCATCGGTAAGCTGCTCCGTGGAAAACTGAAATGGCTGTTACAACATTGCCTGTGACATTGGACTCTGGGGAGGAAGCACATCTGCCACGATTTTGGGCCAGGGGCTATGCTTTGGAGTCAAAATTCAGAGGCTTATTTGGGCACTTTTTTTTATCTTTTTTGGTTCATGTATATACATGCAAGTAAGTCTCCTCATTCTCCCACAGGTTTCCAGCGATGTGCAGATCAAGTTGCTTTAGAATAGGGTTCCCCAAACTCCGGCCCTCCAGATGTTGCTGAACTACAACTCCCATGATTCTCAGCCTATCTATTTCATTCATAGAATCACGGGAGTTGTAGTTCAGCAACATCGGGAGGACCGGAGTTTGGGGAAGCCTGCTTTAGAATAAGAGCACAGTGAGAGCACAACACCTCATCATCTCACCTCATTCACTTCCAGAGATGCCTCTGTTCCTCAACTATTTTTTAAAAAGACATTGCCCTACCAAGTTTAAATTATACTATACTGTGATAGATACCCTGCATAGAAGGTAAAATAACTTTTTTTCTTGTTGCAGTTAATTATTTTTATATTATAAATTAAAACAATGTTCATATGAGTGAATATTGTTGCAATCAATCTGCTGTGACTTAGAAGCTTTGCAAAAATAATTGTACTGCTGGTTTTCTGAAACCAGAACTACAAGCGCTAATTTGACAGGGCAAAGCACATAAAAACCCAATACAAGTTAAATCTCAACTTACTCTGTGAACAGAGGAAGACATCTCCACTAAATTGGGACTCCCACATCTGAAACATCTTCGTGTCTAGACAAACCGGCTACACCAAGAGCTATAACGGCCTATACATACCTCTGAACTGGAAAAATCGATATGTGACTTGGGTGAGAGCACAGTTAAGTTGGAAAATAAAAAAGATCAAGTTGTGATCTCCCACAACAAAATGGTAGATAAACATGAAGCACTAGTGGAGGCCTTCACACGAAATGGTGGAATGAAAGGATAGTGTACGTAATAGAGAAATCCCTGACTCAGTAACAGGATCGGCATTTGAACATTTCTTTAATGAGTTTCTACACACCTTGTTTAAGGATATCAATATGGAGAACCTCATTGTCGACAGTATACACCACTTAGCTAACGGCACTTTCTTCCCCAGAAGGCATCGAAAGACTCCATTGCAAGATTTTACTTTATCACTCCTAAAACAGTCCTACTACAAGCAGTAAGGAATTTTAAAAATAAATATGCTGTATCCCTGATAAATATGCTTCAATCCAATTGTATTTAGACCTATCCCCCATTACTATGCAGTTGCGACCAGAGCTGAGGCCTTTTACTCAAGTACCACAAGCAGACAGGTTTGCCTACAGATTGTGGTACCCCTGCCGACTGACAGTCATGTGAAATGGATCAACCAATGACATTGTATCAGTTGAGGAAGGGAAGAAAATGCTACAACTCTGTGACATTCAGTTGAAAGTCTCACAGTAACATCATTATTATCTTGATGCGTCCAGTGACGCTAAACCTTCTTGGGATATATTTCCCACAAGCACACATCGACCATTAAACACTTAGCTGTGTGGAAACATACCCTTTTTCACTCTCAAATGTATTATGGGTCTCAAAGATCTACAAAAAACAATGGGAAACCAGTGTTGACACACATTGCATTTTAGAGTTATGTTATACTTTTATGTTACTTGTGTTTATATTTGTTTTTTTTTATGTCAAGGTCATCTACAGTAGATATAGTGAGGCAAATAGATAGCTCATTATATACCTCAGGAGATTGATAACTACCAACATGAATCTCCTCATTGTAAAATGATACCCATAGCTTTATATCAGACATGCGTAAACTTTAAGAATACAATTAGGTCACAGAAATTAATTTGTCCGGGGACCATGTACCCACCAGGAACTTAAATCACCCTCATCAGCCATGACATGGCTAGCTGCCTTAACACCAAAGGGCACGATTACAGCAGCCCTAGGAAATACATACAGATTTGATTCAACTTCGATACATGTCACTCAACATTCTTTCCATCAGTCTATAAGTGTGGCTTAGTTTTGGACAAAGCAGCTATTCCCATTAATTTTCTTTAAAAAAAAAAAAAAAGAGGTAGATACAATATTGTTTCTTGTACTATAAATAGACAGACTGGTTGACATGTATCTGCCCACAATAGAAAAATCTTATTTATTTAGTCACAATAAATACATATTTGTGGCGATTGTAATTTGCTCTCTTATCAAGATCTTGACTCCTCCACTTGACTGAGAAGTCAATTATTTAAGAAATTGCTTCATAAATTCAGACTTTAAAATGTGTGGCTTACAATAGATCCAATGGCCTGAGCATACTTTTAATTCTACTGTACATAATAAATATAGCACAATTGATGTATTTTTAACAAACTATTCAGTACTTTCCTTTGTAAAGTCCATTACTAACAGACTAATTTTGTGGTCAGATCACAGTTCTTTACATTTGTGACTGCAGCTGGTTAATACAATGCAGTGGTTATGAGATGGAGAATACATGGTTCTTTACTAAACTCCACAGACGCATGTAATTATTTACAAAATACACTAAAAATATACTTCACTAAGTACAGCACATTAAGCCGTACTTAGAGACCAGTTCATATCCTTTGCTACTAATTTAAATTTAAAAAAGGAGGAAATTTATTGATTTACCATACATTCCCACAAACATAGTCCATCAGAGTGAAAATTACAATCATTAAATCGACTCAAGAAAGAAATCAATTACTTACAGTTGGCACAAACCGAGCTAATGCTTAGGAAGTTGGAATCAAAATTGTACACCGAAGGTAATAAAGCATGGCGAATTATAGCTACTAAACTTAGAAAAGCATTTATGAATACATCTGTCCTAAAATTATTAGACAAAGTTTTGTAGAAAATCTATAACCCTCAAGTCATAGTTAATTTATGTGCTAGCTTATATAAAGACTCTCCACAAAAATATCAACCATCTATCAAGGGAAATTACATAATTTTTAGACAGTCTTATAGCCCACTCCTGATCAACCAGAGACCCTTGCTGAACTCATTGTGGCAGATGATATCACCCAAACCATAGATTCCCTCTCCAAGGGAAAATTCATAGGGCCAGATGGCTTCTTAGCACTGTATAAATATATATATATATATATATATATATATATATATATATATATATATATATACAGGGAGTGCAGAATTATTAGGCAAGTTGTATTTTTGAGGATTAATTTTATTATTGAACAACAACCATGTTCTCAATGAACCCAAAAAACTCATTAATATCAAAGCTGAATATTTTTGGAAGTAGTTTTTAGTTTGTTTTTAGTTTTAGCTATGTTAGGGGGATATCTGTGTGTGCAGGTGACTATTACTGTGCATAATTATTAGGCAACTTAACAAAAAACAAATATATACCCATTTCAATTATTTATTATTACCAGTGAAACCAATATAACATCTCAACATTCATAAATATACATTTCTGACATTCCAAAACAAAACAAAAACAAATCAGTGACCAATATAGCCACCTTTCTTTGCAAGGACACTCAAAAGCCTGCCATCCATGGATTCTGTCAGTGTTTTGATCTGTTCACCATCAACATTGCGTGCAGCAGCAACCACAGCCTCCCAGACACTGTTCAGAGAGGTGTACTGTTTTCCCTCCTTGTAAATCTCACATTTGATGATGGACCACAGGTTCTCAATGGGGTTCAGATCAGGTGAACAAGGAGGCCATGTCATTAGATTTTCTTCTTTTATACCCTTTCTTGCCAGCCACGCTGTGGAGTACTTGGACGCGTGTGATGGAGCATTGTCCTGCATGAAAATCATGTTTTTCTTGAAGGATGCAGACTTCTTCCTGTACCACTGCTTGAAGAAGGTGTCTTCCAGGAACTGGCAGTAGGACTGGGAGTTGAGCTTGACTCCATCCTCAACCCGAAAAGGCCCCACAAGCTCATCTTTGATGATACCAGCCCAAACCAGTACTCCACCTCCACCTTGCTGGCGTCTGAGTCGGACTGGAGCTCTCTGCCCTTTACCAATCCAGCCACGGGCCCATCCATCTGGCCCATCAAGACTCACTCTCATTTCATCAGTCCATAAAACCTTAGAAAAATCAGTCTTGAGATATTTCTTGGCCCAGTCTTGACGTTTCAGCTTGTGTGTCTTGTTCAGTGGTGGTCGTCTTTCAGCCTTTCTTACCTTGGCCATGTCTCTGAGTATTGCACACCTTGTGCTTTTGGGCACTCCAGTGATGTTGCAGCTCTGAAATATGGCCAAACTGGTGGCAAGTGGCATCGTGGCAGCTGCACGCTTGACTTTTCTCAGTTCATGGGCAGTTATTTTGCGCCTTGGTTTTTCCACACGCTTCTTGCGACCCTGTTGACTATTTTGAATGAAACGCTTGATTGTTCGATGATAACGCTTCAGAAGCTTTGCAATTTTAAGAATGCTGCATCCCTCTGCAAGATATCTCACTATTTTTTACTTTTCTGAGCCTGTCAAGTCCTTCTTTTGACCCATTTTGCCAAAGGAAAGGAAGTTGCCTAATAATTATGCACACCTGATATAGGGTGTTGATGTCATTAGACCACACCCTTCTCATTACAGAGATGCACATCACCTAATATGCTTAATTGGTAGTAGGCTTTCGAGCCTATACAGCTTGGAGTAAGACAACATGCATAAAGAGGATGATGTGGTCAAAATACTCATTTGCTTAATAATTCTGCACTCCCTGTATATATATATATATATATATTTTTTTTTTTTTTATTATTATTATTTAAATTATAAAAGTATGCTCAACCCATTTATGCAAAATCTTTTAATGCTCATATGATTAAGGACAGTATGCCAGAAGAAACACTTACGGCACACTTAGTGACCTTGCCAAAACAGGGAAACCACCAACCAAATCCAACCAAATGTGTTAACTTGCTGTCTATATCACTTCTAAATATATATATGTAAATAACCTGGCTAACTGACTATCAGCCATAAGGCTTAATCTAATACACTATGATCAGCTCGGTTTGCTCAAAGGGAGACAGGCTTCAGATGCAAGATGTTAACCTGGCTAACTATCAGCCATAATGCTTAATCTCATACACTATGATCAGGTCGGTTTGATCAAAGGGAGACCGGCTTCGGATGCCACAAGACGGATTGTAGACCTGATGGAGGTGATATATGAGAAAAGGGGGAGGGGGAGTTTGAGTGTCCTCTTCTGTCTTTTTATTTTTATTTTTGATGATAAAATTATTCTCCTGTTAAAGGTTAAACCCTGCGGAGGGAAGGGGGGAGGGAATCAGTTCTGTGTAACTTTTATGGCTTATGTTGTATTTAGCCATTTCCTGAAAGAACACTCCTCTGTTTTGGAATTGAAGCTCTCAGTCATCGGCGGAACTACCACTGTACCAGGGCCCACATGTTGGGTAACCCATTGGTTGACCCATGCATTGGGTATAGCTAAACAGGGGCCCAGTGAAGCACTGCTGCCCTTTAAGAGTGCGACCTGGACCCTGTAATATCAGATTCTAATAGGAAGTGACAGCTAAACACGTCCTCCAAGACACAGGGAGCACCACGTGAGATGGGGGAGGTACAGACAGCACCGCAGACAGTGCTGCTGCAGACCTCACACACATCAGCACAGGGGCAGATCCAGAACCTTATCTCCGGAGGAGCACTGGTAGATTATTTATAGAAAATAACCACTACAGTTCTCTGTCCCTATCAGAGCAGGATGTGAGGGGTACAGTGTGTGTGTGTGTGTGAGAGAGGGGTATAGTGTGTGAGTGGGTATTGTGTTTTGGAACAGATGGGAGCAAATCAAATGTATTTATTAATTAATTTTTTTAATTATTTCATTTTATATTCCCCTCTTACCTTTGCTCAAGAGAGGGGGGACATTTCTTAACCCTTGGTGATCCGGTGGTGAAGCCCTGGTGGTCCTAGCTTGGAGCGTATTCTAGCCTGCAGCTAGAGGCTAGAATTCACTCTCGTGGGTTTGCAAAAGGAGAAAACAGCAGAGCTGTAGGTTAGAGCTCCCAGGTTCTCCCATACCCCTGCTGGTTTTCCACCATAGTGCTTGTGGGCCAGTGATCTCCCCTTAGGTCTATGAAGGCACACAGCAGGTTCGACACTTGGATAGCGCCGGCCCCTCTCTCTTGAAAGGGGGGCAAGAGAGAGGGGGCACTGTACTTTTCGGGGAATCCTTAGATTGGGAGGTCTTAATCCAGTTCAATGCAACCTCTTAAGGACAGAGGCAATTCTCTTAAGTTCTGAACCATAAAAAAAACAAAGATTTTGTGTGTTTTGTTTTTTTCCACCATAATAATTGATGGGATTTAACTCTGCTCACATCGTAACATTATGACCAGGCCCGGACTGGCCATCGGGCACTGAGGGCAAATGCCCGGTGGGCCGCGATGGCCGTGGGGCCGAGGCCGGCAGGGAGATCACAGGATCTCCCCGGCCGGACCCTGCAGGGCCAGCGCTATCCGAGCACCGGCCCTGCATAGTGCCTCCATGGGCCGGTGGAGAGATCAAAGATCTCCCTCACCTGCCCAGAGGCATGGAGATGCGGCCGCAGGCGGGGGAGGGAGGGAGGAGAGGACCGGCGGAGCTCTAGCCAGCAGCTCCGCCGGTCCTCTGGCGGGATTCTGAGCGTTGCCGCGGTAACTCAGATCTTGCGAGAGTGAACTCTAACCTGCAGGTCAGAGTTCACTCTCACCACTGGACCACCAGGGAAGGATGGCAGAACGGCTCTCCACCCCCCAGGCAGAACGGATATCCTCCCCTCCCAGGATAAAGGTAAGAAGGGGGGTATAACTTTTATTATTAATAAAAAATCTATATTTAAATTTAAATAAAAAATACATTCACACACACAGCACCCCCAGAACACACACATCACCCCAGACACACACACACATCCCCAGACACACACATCACCCCCAGACACACACATCACCTCAGACACACACACAGCACTCTCAGACACACACAGCACCCCAGACACACACAGCATCCCCCAGACACACACAGCACCCTCAGACACACACAGCACCCAGACACACACAGCACCCCCCAGACACACTCAGCACCCTCAGACACACACAGCGCACCCCCAGACACACATAGCACCCTCACTCACACACACAGAACACTCCCACACATATACAGCACACACACACACATACAGCACACACACACACACGTATATATATAAAATAACCCTCAGTGAGTTAACAGACAAAGAAAATTAGAAACCTAGAATGTGACAGCAGATAAAAACATCCTCACACACAGCACCCCTTTTACATACACACTCTGCGCCCCTCACACATACAATATGTCCAAATATATATATATATATATATATATATATATACACACACACACACACACACACACTACAGCACCCCTCACACTGCACCACTACACACATTACGCTCCAGATACACACTAGATCCCTTACTCTATATGCACTCTTTATCCTCTATACACACACACACACACTGGGTCCTTTACACAGTAGATCTCCTACACACACACACACACACACTACATTCCTTGTCAGCAAACACATACAACATTCTCTAAACACACCCTCTCTGCAACCCCCTACACACACTACGTCACCTATACACACACACTTCAGCCCGTATGCACACACTCGCTGCATCCCCTATAAAACTATGCCCCCTATACACACACTCTCTACAGCCCCTAGCCACACATATTACACCACAAACACAAATGAAACGGACCTATTTACACAATACCACACCACACTCTACACACAGGCAATCCCACAAGCAGGCTCCAAACATATGCACCATTAACTTTCCTGGCCCTTTTGTCCTCGGGTATCCCACTTATGGAGACACCAGAGATAATTTAAAAGCAAACACAGCGCAAGCATGTTATTAAATTTGCTTGCACTGTGCTGAACAAATTCAGGGCCTTTTTCTTATGCTAGAGCTCTTCAGCACGGCTCTGGGCATTGAACCAACATGCTTACTTTGAGAGGGGGCGTGCTTGTCATTAGTGATGACAAAACACACACACTCTCTGGCCCCGCCCCCTTCTTAGGGGCCGCTCTGATTGAAAAATAATTTTTTTCCCAGTCCGGCCCTGATTATGATGTCTCATTATGTGCTATCCTTATTAAAAAAGCCTAGGATTTGTAGGATGCTTTGACAGGTTATAATATGTAAACGTGATAGTTGGTTGGGATTGGTATAATAATAAGGTGGGCTTATCTGTTGAAATCCAAACAGGAAGGATATTTTTTCTGGTAGCAACCATATGAATAAATCAAGAGTTTTAAAAAAATGTCAGAAATGTTACCAAAAATGGACAGCTTCAGGGCCAGTGGTAGAGAGACGTGTAAGAGGTTTACAGTATTAGTTTGCATTTCTTATCTTGCTGTAATCTGAATTTTAACCCCTTAAGGACACAACTTCAGAAATAAAAGGGAATCATGACGGAATATTTCCGTCATGTGTCCATAAGGGGTTAATAGATATGAGTTATGGGGGATATTATTGTAAACAGCGGAGGTGGGTGATTGAAAATAAAACACAGGAAGCAGGTCCTTTTAATCCTAAAAAGAAAATGAACTACAGCACTTTTCAGTCTTTACTGAAGCAGCAAAAGAAGCAATATAGAGACTGGAGAACATTATTCACAAAACCATGAAATGGGACATTGTCAAGGGAACAATAATTTATAGGTCAAACCATGCTTGACATATTGTTTAGTTATATTAGTTATATATTATTATAGAATAGAATATATATTATAGAATTTTTACACTTCACCAATTTGGCAAGAATTTGGGGATTTTCTTGTTCATTTTCCACAATTCCCAATTGAGTGAAACACATATATATATAGTTTCCAATAAAAATGTATATTCTGTTCATCAAATTGGTTTCTAAAAAAAAAAGTATTGCCAGGAACAAGTTAGATAACACTATTCCTTTCCCCTTGGTTCCTAATTATTGTTTGTTCAGATTTTTTTTTTGTTTGTTTCCAAAGTAGGACTGATTAATTGTAGCCATGAAAATATTTCTCACAGTGCTGATTTGGACAATTATGTAATAAGGTCTAATTGTTCTGCCTTGCTCACTAGTACCACATAGTGTCTCTACCCAGGGTGCAATTGTCCAATTAGTATACATAATTGCTCCAATTAGCAACTTGAATTGTAGCGTAGTCCCAGCTTTAATTATGCCAAATTATAATTGCTATATATTGAACAAGAAACAAAAATTAAGATAATGGCCTAATCAACTGGAATTGGAAATCAAAACTATATAGAATCAACCAAATTAAATGCCACACTAGAAATGCGAAAAATACATAAATAATGCAAAAATTGTCCAACCATTTAAAAATGAAAATTTAAAAAGTAAACAGTTGAAGAAGATATAGGCATAAACTTATGTGCACTAGATTTTGCATACTGATAGAAACATAGAATGTGACGGCAGATAAGAACCATTCGGCCCATCTAGTCTGCCCAATTTTCTAAATACTTTCATTAGTCCCTAGTCTTATCTTATAGTTAGGATAGCCTTATGCCTATCCCAAGCATGCTTAAACTCCTTTACTGTGTTAACCTCTACCACTTCAGTTGGAAGGCTATTCCATGCATCCACTACCCTCTCAGTAAAGTAATACTTCCTGATATTATTTTTTAAACCTTTGTCCCTCTAATTTAAGACTATGTCCTCTTGTTGTGGTAGTTTTTCTTCTTTTAAATATAGTCTCCTCCTTTACTGTGTTGATTCCTTTATATATTTAAATGTTTCTATCATATCCCCCCTGTCTCGTCTTTCCTCCAAGCTATACATGTTAAGATCCTTTAACCTTTCCTGGTAAGTTTTATCCTGCAATCCATGAACAAGTTAAGTAGCCCTTCTCTGAACTCTCTCTAAGGTATCAATATCCTTCTGAAGATACGGTCTCCAGTACTGTGTACAATACTCCAAGTGAGGTCTCACCAGTGTTCTGTACAATGGCATGAGCACTTCCCTCTTTCTACTGCTAATACCTCTCCCTATACAACCAAGCATTCTGCTAGCATTTCCTGCTGCTCTATTACATTGTCTGCCTACCTTTAAGTCATCAGAAATAATCACCCCCTAAATCCCTTTCCTCATATGTTGAGGTTAGAACTCTATCAAATATTCTGTACTCTGCCCTTGGGTTTTTACGCCCAAGATGCATTATCTTGCACTTATCTACATTAAATGTCAGTTGCCACAATTCTGATCATTTTTCTAGTTTACCTAAATAATTTGTCATTTGGCTTATCCCTCCTGGAACATCAACCCTGTTACATATCTTAGTATCATCAGCAAAAAGACATACCTTACCATCAAGACCTTCTGCAATATCACTAATAAAAATATTAAAGAGAATGGGTCCAAGTACAGATCCCTGAGGTACCCCACTGGTGACAAGTCCAAGCTTCTAATATATTCCATTAACTACAACCCTCTGTTGCCTGTCACTCAGCCACTGCCTTACCCATTCAACAATATTGGAATCCAAACTTAAAGATTGCAGTTTATTGATAAGCCTTCTATGTGCAACAGTGTCAAAAGCCTTACTGAAATCTAGGTAAGCAATGTCTACTGCACCACCCTGATCTATAATTTTAGTTACCCAATCAAAAAATCAATAAGATTAGTTTGGCATGATCTCCCTGAAGTAAACCTATGTTATCTCTGATCTTGAAATCCATGTGTTTTTAGATGTTCAACAATCCTATCCTTTTAACATGGTTTCCATCACTTTCCCCACTACTGAAGAAAGGCTTATAGGCCTATAGTTGCCCAACTCCTCCCTATTACCTTTTTTGTGAATAGGCACAACATTTGCTAACTTCCAATCTTCTGGGACTACTCCTGTTAACAATGATTGGTTAAATAAATCTGTTAATGGTTTTGCTAGTACACCACTAAGCTCTTTTTAATAGCTTTGGGTGTATTCCATCAGGTCCCATTGACTTATTTGTCTTTACTTTTGACAGTTGAAATAGAACCTCTTCCTCTGTAAACTCACGTGTAATAAATGACTCATTTATCCTTTTTCTCAACTGTGGTCCCTTTCCTTCATTTTCTTCTCTAAATACAGAACAAAAATATTCATTGAGGCAGTCAGCCTGACCTTTATCCTCTTCTACATACCTTCCTTCTTTTGTTTTTAATCTAACTAATCCTTGTTTTACTTTTCTTTTCTCATTTATGTATCTAAAAAATGTTTTATCACCCTTTTTTACTGACTGTGCTATTTTCTCTTCTGTGTGTGATTTGGAAGCTCTTATAACTTGCTTAGCCTCTTTCTGCTTAATCTTATAGATCATTTTGTCTTCCTCAGTCTAGTTTTTTTTATAATTCCTAAATGCTAACTTTTTGTTTTTAACTATTTTGGCCACATCTGCGGAGTACCACAGTGGTTTCTTGAATTTTTTGCTTTTACTGACAAGCCTAATGCAATTTTCTGTTGCCTTCAATAGTGCAACTTTTAAATAATCCCATTTTCTTGGACTCCATTTAAATTGCTCCAGTCTGATAATGACTCCTCTACCCATATTCTAATTTTAGAAAAGTCTGTTTTTCTAAAGTCTAAAACTTTTTTTTTTGTGTGGTGTGACTCAGTCACTGTTCTTATATTAAACCACACTGACTGATGATCACTGGATCCTAAACTTTCACCTACAGTAACATCTGATACCAAATCTCCATTTGTTAACACTAAATCTAGTATGGCCTCTTTACGAGTTGGCTCCTCAACAACTTGTTTTAGAGAAAATCCCAGTAGGGAGTTTAGAATATGTGTGCTCCTGGCACAAGTAGCTAATTTTGTTTTCCAATTTACATCAGGAAGATTAAAGTCACCCATGATGATAACTTCCCCCTTCATTGTCATTTTAGCTATTTCCTCAACTAGTAGATTATCTAACTGATAAAAACCGTGAGGTTTCCTTACAGTGAAAAGTGTCAAGAAGAAGCAGCCTGTACAGCCTTGTGCCCACTCTCTTGTACAGAAGGGGGATCTAGAGTCAGATTCAACTGTAGGCAAGAAAGGCAGATGCTATTAAGAGTATTTTATGAAAAAATACATCAAGGGCCTCGCAAGGTCCAGTCAAAAGAAAAAAGAAGAAAAAAAAAAGTTACTCCTTCCCTTAATCCCAACTAGTGATGTCACAACATAATATTTTGGTTCGAACGCAATCTTTCCCAAATGTTCATGAACCGCGAATCCGGGCTAACCGCCATACACTCCAATAGACAGGCGGATTTTAAAACCCACAGGGACTCTTTCTGGCCACAATAGTGATGGAAAAGTTGTTTCAAGGGGACTAACACCTGGACTGTGGCAAAACTCCCATGGAAAATTACATAGTTGATGCAGAGTCTGGTTTTAATCCATAAAGGGCATAAATCACCTAACATTCCTAAATTGTTTGTAATAACGTGCTTTAAAACATCAGGTATGATGTTGTATCGATCAGGTAGTGTAAGGGTTATGCACACTTCACAGTGACAGACCAAACTCCCCGTTTAACGCACCACAAACAACCGCAAACAGAGGCGGCTCTCTAATTAGGTGGTTTAGGCGGCCGCTTAAGGCCTCGCGCTGGCTGGGGCCTCGCGGCCGCCTAAACCGCCTTATGGCAGACTGTGTCAGGTCCTCAGTCAGTGACCGAGGACCTGACACCAGGAGGGGGCCCAGCGGCTTGCCCGGTATGCTGCCGGGTGCGAGGCCCCTCCTGGCTGCCCGGCCACCATTGCAGACACAGGTCTGCAGCTCCGCAGTGAGCAGAGCTGCAGACAATGTGTCTTGCGAGAATTGGCCAATCAGAGCGTTGCCGCGGGTTACCACGGCAACGCTCTGATGGTCTTGCGATATTACACGGTCTGCAGCTCTGCGGAGCTGCAGACCGGAAGAAGTGGCCACTGGACCACCAGGGAAGAAAAGGTAGGCTCCCTCACCACCCTCAGCCTCCCCCCACCAGCCTCCCTACCCCCCCCCCACCAGCCTCACCACCCTCAGTCTCCCCCCCACCAGCCTCACCACCCTCAGCCTGGGTGGGGTAGTGAGGCTGGGGGTGGTGAGGCTGAGAGTGGTATGGGGGGTAGTGAGGCTAGGGGTGGTGTGGGGGGTAGTGAGGCTGAGGGTGTGGGGGGTAGGGAGGCTGGGGGTGGTGTGGGGGGTAGTGAGGCTGAGGGTGGTGATGCTGAGGGTGGTGTGGGGGGTAGTGAGGCTGAGGGGTGTGGGGGGTAATGAGGCTGAGGGTGTGGGGTAATGGAGGCTGAGGGTGGGGGTAGTGATGCTGAGGGTTTGGGGTAGTGTGAGGCTGAGGGTGTGGGGGGTAGCGGAGGCTGAGGGTGGTGTGGGGGTGGGTGGTGGGATGCTGAGGGTGGTGGGGGGGTGCAGTGAGGCTGAGGGTGTGGGGGTTAGTGAGGGCCGCTGAGGGTGGTGGGGGTAGTGAGAGGCTGGAGGGTGTGTGGGGGGTAGTGGAGGCTGGGGGTGGTGAGGCTGAGGGTGGTGTGGGGGTAGTGAGGCTGGGGGTGGTGTGGGGGTAGTGAGGCTGAGGTTGTGGGGGGTAGTGAGGTTAGAGAGATCAGATGAGTCCTTCAGGACTGTAGTGGACACTGAATACACTAGCCTAGCTATCAATTTCCCTATCAAATCAGCAGCAGCTACACTGTCCCTCCTCTCAATAAGAATGCAGCTTCACAATGAATGTAAAATGGATGCTGTCCAGGAGGTGGGAGGGTCTGGGAGGGTCTGCTGCTGATTGGCTGGAATGTGTCTGCTGACTGTGAGGTAGAGGGTCAAAGTTTACTCAATGATGATGAATAGGGGGCGGACCGAACAGCGCATATGTTCGCCATCCGTGGCGAACGCGAACAAGCGATGTTCGCCAGGAACTATTCGCCAGAGAACCGTTCGGGACATCACTAATCTTTACATATAGGGGTGTATATAAGAAATACCCATCTCTGTCTCAGTGGAGATATATTTGTCAGAAGCAAGGTGAAGGGTCAGTGTAGGACCCGCTTAGGGGGGTCTGTCTCGACGTTGGCAGGCGGGCATTCCCTCCAATGGCCATTGGAGTAACTAAATGACCTCCATTTGTCTAAATATACATAGGGATTGCATTGATGAATGTATGAAGGGCATATATTGCAACAGAGCTAAGTATGTATTTTTCTAAAATATCTCCAAAGCAAAGAATACAGGTTACTTATTACATGTATGATGTAGCCCTTCCAAGCATTATGGAGGAAATATACAGCTCTTTCGCCAACTTTAAAATGAACGCAAAAATCTATACAATATCTGAGAGTAAAGATCACATCCTCCACCTCACAACTCTGAGGAAAATTTCCCTTAATTACTGAATAATATCCAATCTGACTTACAAACTTGGAACAAACACCACTTTCGCTGGCTGGGCAGGGTTGACATTCTGAATATGAATGTGCTTCCATGCCTATTGTATTTACTTAATGCAATCCCTATTCATCTACCCAGGAAGTTCTTTCAGATTATCCAATCACTTTTCACTACTTACATATGGGCTAGGAAGAAACGCTATACCGCCTATCATATTCTTACTTGTTCAAAATAAGGAGGGGGGAGGGGGAGGGGAGGAATCCCAAATATGCTTCAGAATTATTTTGTTATCCATCTCAGTAGGATCTTGGTTTGGTCTATACAACCTTCCTCTAAACTATGGATATTGATCGAATAATCCTTCTTAAATTCTCCATTACAAGCTCTTCCATGGGCGATCACAATGTCCGCAGACTACCCAGTCACTTCCCACCTGACCAATCTACTGCGTAGATTGAAGACTGACGTGTACGCTTTTCAGCTAATACAGACTGTCTTTAGCAGTGTTTGATACCGGCGTCCCTCGGTTTGGAGTTCAAATGCAGCTTACATCTAGCCCACATCAAGAAAATTGCTGAATTTGGCTGCGATGACGGAGTGGTAAAAACATCAAGTACACTTCCTGCTGTATTCTGCTGCTATTTGCATTTTATGTAGTTATTGAAAACAATAACCACACATTTGCTGTGTAAGAGTTCCTATAAGGGGTTCGGATTTTGGAAAAATGAAAATATACAGTGTTACACAATATCCTGTTTCTTTGTATCTTTTAAGGTACAGGGAATACTAGCAATCTACTAAAGTATTGTGAAAATCAGATCCATTACAGTGTTAACACAGAACACCCGAATCCCTGATTATATATACCACTGATGTGGAGGTGAATGTTGCACAAAACGAATTACAATATTATTTGTGTCATCCCAAATTATTAATCAAGGGGATTATTCACTAAGCGCTTACACACTCATATGCAAAAATTACTGTCACAATGCCTGCCTGGTTGAAGAGTTTCACCTAGCTCATTTAGCACCTAAGTAATAACCTAGGTACCCCATTACACACAATGTCCTTTACCCAGTAGGAAAAGAAAGTCTACTCTTACCCACTACATGCAGACTTGAAACCTCAGCATATATACCTCTGCACAGACTATGGGGTGACTCTGGTATTAAATCCCATACCAACCTATTACCATTTACCCCTCCAGCTCTGACACATACCTTTCAATTCCTCCAACTGAAGCATTTTATAAATACCCGCCCTGTCCCTTCCTGGCACTCAGGGACAACACAGAATTTGAATAGATATGTTCCAAAACTACCCCATTAGCTAAATCCAGATGCCTAAAATTACTGCAACCATTACCATGTCCCTGTTTATCCTTTTTCACATGAAAGTGGGAAAACCTACATAAGGTTAATTACAAATTGATCTCGGGATGGTATATGACTCCACCGGACTTAAATAGAAGTTACCGTGAGGTGTCACGCGATTTGGGATCTCCAGCATATATGGTGGAGCTATGAGGGGGTATCTGGCTATTGGATGCAAATCATTTACACAATCAATGCTTTATACGCAACACCTATCCCACATGAAATAGACACTCTTTTACTGCTCACACTCAACATACCTATGTCTAGGTTAAGATATTCCCTTTTTTATTTCACAGCCGCCAAAATGGTTATAACAAATCTCTGGACATTTATGAAAATTCCAACCTTAAAGGACTGGTTTGTAAAGATGGAACTGTACAGTGTCATGAGAGTTGAGTTGGTCTAGATAATCATAAGAGATACACACAAATCTGGCAATCTTGTCCTTTATGGACACATAATCTGCTGAGACAAATTAATGAACCATAAGGGCAACCCTCTACATACACTTCTAGCACACAATCACTTTGGTGAGCCACCAGTATGGAATTACTGGACTTAGTACTGCCATAGGTTTTGATTTACATCCCAGTATCCCTTGACTTAAGAGTTCTATGGGCATGATCTCTACTTATGCCTTTTAGCTGTGCTACATTCACTTTGCAGTTCCTATAACGTTCTCTTTTAACTTTATTTCCTTTAATTGTACTTTAGTCTTAATCCTCTTTCTCTTTAACTTTCTCTTTTATCCCTATGCACCTGTCTATGTTTGCAAGATATAGAGCACTATGTACTCGTTCCTCCTTCTTTCCTATTCTGGTACGCTATATACTTTGATGATGTGCAATATTGTCCTGTTTATTGTCCACGTTTTGTATCTCTTACATGACGTCATGCAACAATATATGTACTCTAATCAAGTGATTGCTTTGGTTATAAGATATCTGTGTTCTGTAATGCACCACTACTTGGACAATGTCACAAACTGTTACTGTATGTTATATGTACCTCTTTATATTTTCTTAATAAAAATTTAATGAATAAAACATTTTTTTTTTTAAAACCCATATACAATGTAGATTTCAAATATTTATGATCCATTTATTTGGTGTCACAAAGCACAAACCCGTGTGGTTACTTTAGCCACCTCCCCACTGATTGCTGCACTCATTTTCGATAAACAGGCTCCTCAATACACAAGTGTAGTAGTACACACCATAAAAATTGATACAATGATCAGAAACAGACTATAACTGAATTAAAGACAAACTGTCACTGTCCAGTGCTTTTAATATTATGTTTATGATATGATAGGAGATGATTATTAAAAATCCACGCCTATTTACCCTTTAATTGGGCACCTCCATCTAAGCTCCTTGTCAATCATTGTTATATAAAGTCTGTCCTATACATCTAGCAGTCAGCATAGAGAAAGCACACAAAGAGGAGAAATAAAACACTGCTTCTATTTCTCCTTTTCAGTTGCAATGTTTGCCATGGCCTTGTTTTGTCTGACCTGTATCATGATGTAATTTACAAAGTTTTAAAAATACATTTTAAAATAAAAGCGAAAAACACAAATTATTGGTAATTTTCAGAGTTTTATTCAATAATGTAAATTCCACCAAAGTAACACTTCTGCTTTGACTCATGACAACATAGTAGTGATAATAGGGCAGTAACATTAACCTTTACATAACAAACATCACTACCAGAGCAGGCTGGCATAACATCTTTAGGATACGCCTATACACATTAAACACACTTCTACTCTACTTATTTCAATATGTGTTAATATAATACAAATTTCCAAAAGGATCCATCCAGAAAATGTTAGCAAGTACAGTGCTCCGTGCATATTCAAGGTGTTTTAAAGGACCACTCTAGGCACCCAGACCACTACAGCTTAATGAAGTGGTCTGGGTGCCAGGTCCAGCTAGGGTTAACCCATTTTTTCATAAACATAGTAGTTTCAGAGAAATTGCTATGTTTATGAATGGGTTAAGCCTTCCCCCTAATCCTCTAGTGGCTGTCTCATTGACAGCCACTAGAGGCGCTTGCGTGCTTCTCACTGTGATTTTCACAGTGAGAGCACGCAAGCGTCCATAGGAAAGCATTATGAATGCTTTCCTATGTGACCGGCTGAATGCGCGCACAGCTTTTGCCGCGCGTGCGCATTCAGCCCAGGAGAAGGATCGGAGGAGGAGAGCTCCCCGCCCAGCGCTGGAAAAAGGTAAGTTTAACCCCTTTTCCCCTTTCCAGAGCCGGGCGGGAGGGGGTCCCTGAGGGTGGGGGCACCCTCAGGGCACTATAGTGCCAGGAAAACGAATATGTTTTCCTGGCACTATAGTGGTCCTTTAATAATAACTCAAACACAGATAAACAAAAGTGTCAGGATTAAATAAGCATAGCTTATAGAATGCATTCCACAAGATAAATACAGTTACACTGACATTTCCACTATGTATTGGCATTTCTACCACCATGCAAGGGCAGCACAAAACTTGGTATTCTCCACCAAGTACCAAAACTGCCCTGACCTTGAGAACACAATCTGATACTTAAAGGAACACTATAGTCCCCAGAACAACTGGGATTGGCTGAGATCATCAATTCTGATGTCAGCCAAGAAGGCAGATCAGTAGTGAAGCCAGCACCGGCAGACCCTTGTGGGGCTCTTATAAGATAAGTTTTCTAGCTATTTAAGGTTGACAAGAAGTGGTGTGGGGGGGAGGGGGCTTTTTAACTTTTTTTTTTTTTAAAGCATTTTCTTTTAAAACTATAAGGTGAGGAATACATGTGTTCCTTTAACAAGCCTTAGCATGAACTTTTATTACCATAACTACTAAGTGAGAACTCTACCAGCCAGGCCAGTCAGCTGTCCATCTATTCATCCATTTGTCTTCGTGTTAGATATCTAGTTATAACCCCGGCCCACAAGACTTTGGCAGCATGGAACTGCACAAAGGGGACAGGCATGTCTCTCCTAAGCTCCATCCAGCCCTCCCTACACCCTTTGCTGTTTTTTTTTGTTTTGTCTCTCCCCCTTCCCCCTCATTTTCCCCATCCCCACTCCTTTTTCCCCTGCATTTGCTGGCTCAGAGCGCACACAGAGGCTTCTCTACAACCTGATTGGCATTGGATTGAAGGTTAAAAAAAATGTTTTATTTCTTTTTTGGGTGGTTTGTGGGATGGCTAAAGAATAATTATTTGAAGGAAAAAAAAAAAAGGTTGGGGTAAATCTTTCAGCAAAGTATTAAAGAGAAACATTAAACTCTATCTCAGCCAGAATCTGGCCTGACCTTTGAATAACACACATCTCCTATCATTATACATATTATCAAACACATTCCATCCAGATACTGAGGTTATAATTTCTCCAACTAATGTGTTTCTGTTCAAATATTAAAAATCATGTTTACTGTGGCTGCAACTCTTTGCTGACTTTAGTACTGATAAGTTAAAGAAAAATCTATGTGGAAGAGCAGATTAAACAAATATTGATCTGTCTCGCCACTGTCCTGAAAACACTATTAAAATTTCTTAAGATGCAAGTTAAGAAGCAATTGCTTCTCATCCCTATTAAATATGCATAAGATAGGAAAAAGAAGACATGCGGTGTATAATAATTAAATTTTAACTTCAAATTTTAAAGAAAATCATACGCATTTGTATTAATGACAGCTTTTACAAACTAAAAAGTTTCATCTTCAAGAAGAAAATTTATTTTATTATATTATTATTATTTTGGCTTCTCTGAATTTGCAACCATGTTTAGTCCCAGGGTCTAGAAGCAGAGATGGGATCAAGAAATTCATACACAAGACAAATAGATGGATAGTTAATTTATAGTCATTGTCATTAAAATTGAGAATTGTTTAAAAATAACTCAAATGAATTACAGCAAAATTGCAGCAAAATGGTGGCTGAATTTCTCTGCAAAATTTAAATAATTAAATAAAAAGATTCCTACTAAGGTAATTTAGACTTGGGGCATCATTTATTTATTCATGATTAGTGATGTCCCGAACAGTTCGCCGAACGGTTCGCCATGGATGGCGAACATATGCGCTGTTCGGTCCGCCCCCTATTCGTCATCATTGAGTAAACTTTGACCCTGTACCTCACAGTCAGCAGACACATTCCAGCCAATCAGCAGCAGACCCTCCCTCCCAGGCCCTCCCACCTCCTGGACAGCTCACTAAGAATGCAGCTTCACAATGAATGTAAAATTGATGCTGTCCAGGAGGTGGGAGGATCTGGGAGGGAGGGTCTGCTGCTGATTGGCTGGAATGTGTCTGCTGACTGTGAGGTACAGGGTCAAAGTTTACTCAATGATGACATAGTGGGCGGACCGAACAGCGCATATGTTCGCTGTCCGCGGCGAACCGTTCAGCGAACCGTTCGGGACATCACTATTCATGATATATTATACCAGTAAGGATACGTTGAGATTTCTCTCATTTTCAAGTATGTCTTGGGCCCACAAACATTGCATTGTTACAAAGGGTACAGCAGAATATTAAAAATACAAAGTAATATTAAAATACACAAATACATTTTTCATTAGAGTGATGACACAAAACTCTGAAAAGTAATACAATGTGAGCAAAATATTACTTTGTTGACGAGGGATTTAGATAGACTGGGGTACTGGGCACTCAAATGGGAGATGAAATTTAATGTTGAAAAACGCAAAGTTATGCACTTCGGCGTAAAGAATGCACAAGCAACGTATACCCTTAATGGAAGCAAATTAGAGATAACAACACACAAAAAGGACTTGGGAATTGTTTTAGACAACAAACTATGCAACAATGTACAATGTCAATCAGCAGTGGCGAAGGCCAGTAAGGTATTCTCATGCATGAAAAAGGGCATTCATTCTCGGGATGAGAATATCATTTTGCCTCTTTATAAATCACTAGTTAGATCACATCTTGAATATGCTGTGCAATTTTGGGCACCTGTTCTAAAGAAGGATATTATGGCACTTGAAAAAGTGCAGGGGCTGGCTACAAAATCAATAAAAGGTTTGAAGAAAGGTTAACAAATTTAAACCTCCTTAGTTTAGAAAAACATCGCCTCAGAGGGGATAGGATAACATTATACAAATCCGTGGCCAATACAAACCATTGTGTGGAAATCTATTCACAAACCGGACTTTACATAGGACACAAAGTCATGCGTTTAGACTGGAAGAAAGAAGATTTCGTCTAAGGCAAAGAAAATGTTTTTTTACTGTAAGAACAATAAGGATGTGGAATTCTCTGCCTGAAGAAGTGGTTTTACAAATACAAATACAAATGTTCAAACAGCAGCGAGATGCATACTTAATGTTGCAATATGAAAAAGTAGCTGTTTACTGATCTAAATAGCTACTTTTTCATATTGCAACATTGTTATTGTTTTTGCTATAACTATTGGTTACACATACTCTTACTGTAGCTCTCTATCACTTCTATATAAGATACTGATTTATATCCAGGGACCTTGCTCTCACTTTACTGTGAGAATCACTAGCGACTGGCCCCTATTAGGCAACATGCCCCTTCTCACGGCATGCCACGAATAGGGGCACGTGGGAGGATTTAACCTCCCTTTTATTAATATGGGGGTTATAGTGACCCCCATAGGTTTTAATGCAAGAGGGGGTAGGAATTCTTAATATTATTACAGGGAGGGAGCTTGTTGCACTGCCAGCTCCCTCCTCTCTTTTTTTTTTACATATGCGACGTGTTATTTTTGTCCTTATGGACAAAAGCGAATTATTTTTTACCGAATTTCTTGGACGAAATTCGTAATGGATGAAATATATTTTTATTTAGTATGAATTTATTTGTACGAAACGTAAATTTCACCGGTGCACATGTCTACATATTAAGTATTATATGTTAAGGAGAAATAGGGCTTTCATTCTTTTTTTACAATTCTTTATTTATGGAGGTTTTTTGTAGAAAACAGTGAAAATACAAGGTAACATTGTGTCATACAATAATTTGTAATAATATAAATGCATGTTGTGCAGCATACATGAGGGTACAATTGATACATATTACAGGATAGCGATAGTAGCATACATTGACGGCATCAGTGTGTCCATGAAATTTCGGCGTCAGGGACAGACAAAATAAAGGAAGTAACTAACAGTGAATGAAAAAACTTATTACATCAATTACATAAGCATGATCAAACAATATGAATAATTTTTATTATCACCATTTATATAGCGCCAACAGATTCCGTAGCACTTTACAATATTATGAAAGGGGGGATTTAACTATAAATAGGACAATTACAAGAAAACTTACAGGAACGATAGGTTGAAGAGGACCCTGCTCAACTGAGCTTACAATCTACAGAGTTTGTTTGACTTTGCTATTGAGAAGCTGCCATGTCTATGACACACATCCAATCAAGTGTTGGGGGTCTTATTTAGTGGGGATGTACGCATCGGCAGAGAGGGCCTTTTTGGAAAGGTGAAGATTTGGTCAAGAATGCTAATTTGGTTGTCAGTAACTTGCATATTGGGAGGTGTGGGAGGGATAAGGGGAGAGGAGAGAGAAAGAAAGAAAGAAAGAAAAAGAAAGAAAGAAAGAAAAAAGTGGAGGTAGAGGGGTTCTGCTGTTGATGAGGGGTCGGGGAGGAGGTAAGATTTGGAAGAGAAGAGGGGTGGAGATGGAGATCCTTAAGTGGGCAACAGAAACTCGAAAAGCCATGGGTCCCATATTTTGTTAAAGTGGATTGTGGTGTCACGTATTGCTGCGGAGAATTTGTCCATCTTTTTGGCATCCTCCACTTTGCGTAGTACCGCGTTTAGTGGTGGGATGTCTTTAGTCGGGTTGGGGTACAAGTTTTGTATGCTTGTTCCCTATGGTTGACACAAATGGAAATTGTGGCTGTGGCTTCCCACAAGGTCAACCAATTCATCAGGTTTCCAGGGGTCCCAGATCCCTCTCAAGCCGACTTGTATGATAACGATCCTTCGTAGAAGGCTGTAATTATAACCGAGTATAGTGTGGAGATTTGGCTCTTATGTATCAGGTTTTGCATGCATGTCTGTTTGAAGAAGGAGGTGAGGGTGCTAGTGCCTGCTTGTTTGTTGGTGGGTGTGTCCAAGAAACTACGTGTTTGAAAGTTGTGGAGGTGGTCGAAGGTTTTCGATGAAGTGTGTTGAGGGAGGTCTGAGAATGGTATAATTTTGTGGTCGCGGAAAAAGTGGTAGAAGCTGAGGAATTCATTATCCTCAAATCTAGTTAAGTGTTGGGGGGTCATACCTGGAGTAAATTGAGCTTTCATAGTACTGTGATGAGAAGGAAGGGGTTTGTCATGAGGGAGCATTTGGTCCACCCAGTGTTTGATTGCATATGGTGCGGGTAGGTGTTGGACTTGTGCTGCATGATAGTAGTGTGTAAAGTGAGTGAGCCCCAGTCCCCGACTTTATTTGGTATATAGAGGATTGCTTGTTTGATTCTGTCCCTTTTGTTAGCCCAGATAAATTTTTCTATTTGGTTTGTAAGGCCTTAAAGTGAAAGGTGGATTACAAATGGGCAAAGCCTGAAACAGGTCTAGAATTCTAGGTAACAGATTCATCTTTATGGATGCCATCCGTCCCATCCACAAAATTGAGAGGCCTGTGTAGCGGAGCGCTATTCCTAGCTGGGATTCTCCTCTGCTGGTTACTCCAACAGCTACTCAGGAACATGCAGAAATAATACATAAATCTCCCATCACCCTTCTTAATAACTGGACGACACTTAGTATTAGGAGCAGAACTAAACTTTAATGGGCCATGCTGGCCTATAATGCACATTTTCCCACAAAGTTGCCACCCAGATGGACCAAATTGGGCACAGGGAAAAACAGTAAACAGCAAATAAACAGAGTCAGGAACTTACACCAGGATGGAAGTCTCAGCGGTGTTCATGCCGCAGAGTGTCCGATTTGGGTTCCAGACACTCGCCGACCAAATCCCGCTGATGCAATTCGTATTCTAAGATGACTGCTGTCACTTGTTCACATAAACAAACAGGGGCCACCCAGGGGATCACCCAGTTGGTTCATGTGTTTGTAGTTAAGAAAGTGTGAACAGGGTTAGGAAAGTCAATTGGTGCCACGCTCCTCTCATGGGTGGCCTGGTTGTTTGGTACTTAGTTTGTCGAACTATATAGGGAAATAGACATGTGCGATTAGTTTCGGTCCGAATGTGAATTCAGACGTATTTCGAGAAATTCGGACATTGCCGAAGTCCCAAAAATCCAAAATTACCGAAATTCCGAAGTGCCAAAGTTCCGAAGTGTTGAAGTGCCGAAGTTCTGAAGCACAGTATTGCCTAAGAACTAATATACTTATTTAAGGCCCCCACCCACTGCTCAGGGGTGGGGGTCAGGGGGAGGGTCAGGGGTGGGGGCTCACCCACCCCTGAGCAGCGGGTGGTGGCCCTAAATAAAAATGTACCCCCCCAGGTGACTAGGGGTCCCCAAACCCCTAGTCACCCCCCTCCCAAAAAAAAACTAACCCCTACCTACCCCCCTCACCCTAAAAATAATGAGGGGTGGACCTTTAACTAAGTACCTGTAAAAAATAAAATAAAACTTACCATTTGATGTTTTCTTTCTTCTAAAATCTTCTTTTTTCAGCCCCCAAAAAAGGCGAAATAAAAATCCATAATAACTGACGCACTTAAAAAATAAATAATAAAAATCCTTCTTCACCCATGGAGGGCTCCGCGCAGACTGAGCACTGCAGGGCTGGGGAAGGATTATAAGGGGGGGACC
>OW240922.1:54268004-54293341 GCA_933207985.1 Pelobates cultripes
CTGTGTGTAGTTTGTGTATCTGCATGTCTGTCAGTGTCTGTATGTATGTTTGTGTGTCAGTCTGTATGTATGTATGCATGTATGTATGTTTACCTGCAGGCATATCAGTGTGTATGTACATCTGTATGTGTGTCAGTATCTGCATGTGTGTCAGTGTTTGAAACATATACTGACACACATGCAGATGTACAGACACACTGATACAAACACTGCCACACATGCAGATACATGGACAAGCAGATACAATCACTAACACATTCAGATACACAGATACAAACTCTGACACATGCATATACACAGACAGTGTATAGTGAAGTATTGGCTGCAGTGCACGCACAGACACACGCTACATCCCGAGCACACACACAGACACATGCTACATCCCCAGCACACAGACACAGACACATACTATACACACACAGAGCCACATACTACCTCCCCAGCACACACAGACAGACACATAGTGCATCCCCAGCACACACACACAGACACACACTACATCCCCAGCACACACACACAGACACACACTGCATCCCCAGCACACATACAGACACACACTTCATCCCCGGTACATACACACACAGACACACACTACATCCCCAGCACACACAGACAGACACATATTGCATCCCCAGCACACATACAGACACACACTTCATCCCCGGTACATACACACACAGACACACACTACATCCCCAGCACACACACACAGAGAGACACACACTACATCCCCAGCACACACACACAGAGAGACACACACTACATCCCCAGCACACACAGACAGATATTACATCCCCAGCACACACACACAGACACATATTACATCCCCAGCACACATACAGACACACACTTTATCCCCAGTACATACACACACAGACACACAAATTTCATCCTCAGCACATATACATAGAGACACTACCATTGCAGTAGCATATGTTTTTTTTGAAAGGGGGTGTGGGGGGAGAAGCATTTCATCCTTTGACCCAAGCAGCACAATTTCTTGGGCCGGCCCTGGTAACTACTACAGATATTGTAGTGCTTGTAGTGTTCCTTTTAAAACCACTGACAGAAATAATGGCATATTTAAGGGACACTTTAGAGGTACCTCTTTTCAAGACAAAATACCTTCGTAAGCAGAAATATTAATTTTAATTGCACTCATTTTCTCATGGAAATAAAACATACACACACATATATATATATATATATATATATATATAATTTATTGCAAAACAGCTAGTCACAACCACATATATGGTAAATACCTGTTTCTCAACCCACATTTCAACAATGCAGAAAGGTTTTAAAAAGGCTAGCAAAATCTACATAATCCCATAAGTGCAATTAACTTGTCAGAAATGTGTACTTGCAAATTATAAGGCGGATATAGTGCAGAAATGGGTCGTTACTAATTGTACATGGAATGGACTGGAGGTAAATATTTTTTAAATGTAGGTGAAAACTGAAAGGAGCAGCAATAAAAGGTCAGCTGCTAATGTACAAATTATTTTAGTAGTATTTTTACATGTAATTTTTATTTTCATGACTCGTCCTAGCGAAAATTAGTGATCGTACCAACGCATTGCTTTAAAAAGATTAGGCATTTATTTTCTCAAAGATGAGTGATTTCTCTTTTATAACAACCACTTTAAAGTACAATTTCACATTAGCTAACAAAGCTGAAAATGCTTTCTAAGTTCTGTAAAATTCCTTTGAAACCAAGCTTCAAAGTTGCTTCTATTGAGGTTAATCGCATATTTACCTCCATGACATTTTTTTTTTTTATTCACAACTGATAATCGCCAGGGGGACTGCAAATTTCAGACAAAATAGCCAAGCTGAAATAAATTTCTGACTTACTGATTTTTACTCTTTTCATTATTTTAGCACAAACTCGTGCAGTTCCCTTATTAATTCCTGTCAATTTTATGGTTAGTGAAAAATAACCTATGCATATTTTTATGCAATGGGTTTTTGTTCTTGCCCTAGATATTAAGTCCCATATAGTTAGGTTCTCGTAACAGTGGTAGCTCATCTCAGCGCTCTTGCTCATTAAGACCTTAGATTTTCAGGACTTTGTATTCATTGTCATCACACACACCATGATGATGATAATCATGTAATGAAAAGCATTAGCTTAGGAGAGCATGATGATTGACATGCAAGAGACATAGATCTACAATGCTTCTTATTGAGAAGCACTGGGCTGGACCAAGACAAACAATGTTAATGATTTTAAAGCGACACTGGCAATGTCTAGGGACGAATTTGCAAAGTCCCTCAACTGTGACATCGCCACTAGTGGTCCAGTGGACAGGGGAACAGGTGAAGGTGAGATTACTTACCTGAACCTGACCTTTGCGGGTGCCAACTTTCTCCACTGTAGAACCAAAAGTTCCTAAGCAGAAAGGCTTAGTTAATTAGCTGAGAGAGTGTCACAACTGCATTTACCTGCGACTCCCCCGCTGCGTCTTAGCCCGCTGCTGCAGAGGACTCCGGTGTACACAGCATAGTGAACATCCAACCGGTGGCCCTGCAACACATGGACGCAGTGCTGCAGCGCCTAACAACCCACTGGAGGTCCCAGCTGAAGCCACGTGTGATTCTCTCACTAGGCACATGTGCGACCGAACACAACCTTTTAAAGGAACAGTACAGCTAAAGTTGTTTAAAGACTAATCACCTTCTAACTAATAGAATGTGAGAGGTGGATACCTCTCCCCTATATAATCAGTCTACCTCTACCTCATTGCTCAGTTCTACTGTGCTTACTGTGGTGTCAATTTCAGTGTGCCTATCCTGCCTTATCTGATATATCCAGTATCTGACCCTCTGCCTGTTTTATCGTCTCTGAGGCCGTGCTGCTTGAATAGACCACTGGTTTTCCTCAACAACGAATTTGTTTTTTCCTTTGGTACTTCGCCTTGGCCGATTCCTGCCTCCTGGACTCCTCCCGTCATCTACGTAACAGACGTAACAGAGAGTCAGCCACAAATGAAGCCCAATGTGAGAGAACAAAAATTAACATTCCAACTAATGCACATGGCTAGTTGTCTAATTTGTGATCAGCCAATTTCTATATATCAGAAACGCAGTTATCTTTTTCCGGCCTTTTTCAGTAGAGCAGACCTCCCAGTTGTGCTAGATCTCCTATTTGGCTCGGGAGAGGCCAGTGCCATGCAGTTGCACTCTCCCTCGGTTGTCTTGACAAAGGATGATAGATCTGTGTTGTTTGGTAGGCAGGACTGAACCAAAATCCGATGTTACACTGAGCCAATGTATGAATTGACAGGACACACCATTCTATTTTTACATTTCCAGACTTCCCATGGCTGATGGATGTGAACTTGGTTGATTATAAACATCAGCCATGTCCATAAAGGGCAGACCTACCTTTAAAATGGGAGGCTGCTTTTGACAGTCTCCTTGGTCAGCCCCTAGTGTTCAGGTACATGCAAAGAGGCTGCTGGTGCACTCCCTGCATTGTCCTAGGGAATTCTGTCCCATTTGCATTACTAGTGCAGGTGGGGAGCAGCTCTTGACAGAACCCAGGTAAGAAGTCAAAAACAGTAGAAAAACGGTTTGGCCACTTACAATGGGGGCTGAGCAACAGAGAACAAGAACTACTGCAGTGTTTCTTTAAAGCATTTTTTTTTCCTCCGAGCATCAACTGAATGCTAACTTTTGTAGAAAGAAAAGGCAACCGGGCATGCCAAGCATACCACAATGTTCATTAATGTGCAAGGCACTCCAATTTCCCTAGAATAGGGGAAACTAAAAATAATTAGCTATAAGTTGACCAATGCCTGCTAACATTGCAGGGGGAAGTAGAAGTACCATCTACTGACACAAGTTTTGCATGACTTGTATAAGACACATAAGTAAGAAAATTTGCATTGCATTAGCTATTTGCTCAGCTATTAAAATAATGAATAAACATACCGAATCATGCATAACAAAGATTTATAAGACAGGCATAGTGTTCCAATTAAAACATAGCAAGGAGCAAAGAGACCCGCCATTCCATGTAGAATAATTCAATTCAAGGGTGTGCGTTTTATTTGTATTTATTTTTTTATCACATATTTTCTATCAAACGTATTCTATATCTCAATAATGTATTCAAAAACGTTCAACACGCTATTTCTGTTAGTTTGCTATTTACTTTAACAATATCACTGTATGGATTATGATGTGTATTATCTAATATAGCACAGATTTGAGAATGTTAGGAAACAGTGATTCACAGTTTAATTATGTTAGTTCATGACGAACCCATGCATCCTTCCATAATGCACACATTTAAGAGGATTTTTTTTTTTTTTAAATTGAATAGTATAATTAATAGAAATTGTTTCATGTATATTACAAAAACCCATGGATGCAATAACCTCTGTTACTTCAATTATAATGGGTTTGGGATCAAATCTCTGTAGAAAATCTTATTCTATTGCTTACACATAATTCTGGTGGAATATGATTAACCCCTTTTACTACCAAAATTGGGTAGAAACATTTCATTTTACTGCATTTTGCAGTATGAAATTTAGTTTATAAAGCCTCACTCACCTTTATTTATAGGGATTATAGGCCTCATTTTCTAGGGATTATTATCGGCCTCTAGAGGAACACATTTCTCTACCGGAAGCCACTAACCACTGATATAGTAACTAGTTTGCTGAAAATGTAAGCTCACCTGATTTCAATGGATAATATCATTCCTACAGTCAGGGAGTAGGAATATTATATAAGCAGTCCAAAGATTAATAAAGATTACCATATCAGTTTTAAATACCTTTATCCTAGATATATATGATTTAATTGTATTTATTTTATGTGGGTATTATGCATAAATGCAAACATTCTTTTTAAATTTTGTGGTCATTTGCACAACACTGCTAGTAATTCATTCAGGGTCCTTGCAGATACCTACAAGCAAGGTATTTTATCATTTTTATTTATCTATTGTCAGATTTACTCAGTGTGAGATAAAATAATTTGTTTTCCTGGCCATTCATGGCAGCATCACTTATGGTTAGCTCTGCCTCCAACAGGAACAGGATAGGAAACAATTAATTATAACCAGACTGTAGGCATAAAAGGTCCCTCCTTCCTCTAACTCACAGTCTTTTTTTCTGTCCAGGACAAACTAAGGCCACCTTTCCATGTGTACCATGGGTTCCTACCAAATAAAGTTCAGCCTCTCTATATCTGAAGAACTCAGTAATCAGCCTGCAGAAGCAGGACTAACTGAGTTAGGTACATATTAGCATATGTACCACAACAATGGATTGTCACAGGGCTGTTTAAAAACTAACTATTGATGTGGGGTCGGTATATCTTTAAGGAACGTCGGCGTCTACTAGTTGCGTTTCCGCATGTGCGAGCCTCTGGTTTTCTTAAAGAAATAGCACGTAAAAAAAAAAAGAATCCAAAAGAAAATTCATGTGGTGTGGTTTGCAGTGTCCTGACTGAAAATAGAAACAGTTTATGTTGCTGGAAGGCTGCCTTAGACTGAAATATTATCCATAAGGTAAATATTTTTTTTTTACTTGCTTCCTTGCATTTTAAGTAAGTTTAAAATATTATATTAAGTTTTGCGTTCCCTTTTATAGATGGCTTCTCACTCTGCCTCAAGATCTGTAACTAGAAAACATAGGTGAGCCCAGTGGCGAACACACAATCCATGGGACCCCAGTGCGAAACCCCCTCACCCCCTCCCCCCCTCCCGCCTCTCTCCCCTTCCCTCTCCTTCCCTCCCCCTATTCGTGGGCCCCCCCGACACATACACAGACAAAAACACATACAGACAGACACCCCCGACAGATACAGACACACACATACACACAGACAGACACACACACGAACACACAGACACATACATACACACATACAGAGACACACAAACACACACATACACATTCAGAGACACTGACACACACATACAGAGACACAGACACACACAGAGACACACACACACACACAGACACAGATACATACAAAACACACCCACACACAAACATACAGAGACACACACACACACATATACATACAGAGACACACACACACACACACATATACAAAATGCTTCGTACCTTTTGTTACTTTCCCTGGGGTCCAGTGGGGGCTCAGCCTGATGGGAGTCAGAGTTCCCACTCTGACTCGGTCACTTCCTTCCAGCAGTGATGTCATTACAGGGGGCCCAGTCGCGCTGTAAAAGTGCCCAGCACAAACCGGGCCCCCTCACAATCCATATCCACCGGGTGGCCCTGACACCCAATGGACTCCTTAACATGCGGCCCCGGCCCGTGCGGCAAACTGTGTACCTGGTTGTGGGGGTCTGCAGGGCGGCCGGGCCCCCTGGAGTGAAGTGCCTGGTCGCAGCTGCGACCCGTGCGACCGTGGTATGTACGCCGCTGGTTGAGCCTCAAATACATTTAACCTATAAAGGGGGGTAAAAGAGTGCCACTAAGGGCCCATAATATATTATTGTTAAAATGGCCTTTTTCAGCCCAAGCAATCCACGAGAGCATTCTCCATGAAAACACAAAGAAAAATCCAGTAGATGTGTTAACTGCAATCAAATTGCACCCAGTGGAAGAAATCTTTGTTGAGAATGTTTGACAGAAGCCGCTGAGGTAATGGATAGGAGACAATCACCTCAAACGGATTTAAAGAAATGGATTACAGAGGCAATTGCAGAAGGCTTATGTCTACGACAAGCAAAATGACCTTATCCAAACGCCTTAGAAGAGAGGAAATTTCCCCTGAATCAAGTGATAGTTTGGAAATGGAAGATCTGTCAGACGAAGAGAAAGGTGAAGTAAACTATGCTTCAAGAATGCTGGATTCTAAGACGGTTGATAAACTAATCAACATTATAAGGGAGACTCTGAGATTCCCGGGAAGAAAAATCTGAGTAAAAAGAATCAGACAGGTATTTCAAAGATTTGAAAGCTAATAGACCAACCTTTCCAGTCCACTCTACCATAAAGGAAATAATTTCCCAGAAACCAGAGAGAAAAGTTACCTGAAAAATAAAGCATTCGGACTATATCCGTATTCGAAGGAAGATTGCAAAACCTGGAACTATGTCCCCAAGATTGATGCAGCAGTTGCTCTGAAGCATCACTGGATGTTACTAGAATGGTGGCTAAAAGCATGGGCCTGTCAATCGCAGCAAGAAGAGCATTATGGCTGCACTCCTGGGGAGCAGACTATGCTTCTAAAACTTCCCTGTGCCCTCTTCTGTTTAAAGGATATCTTTTGTTCGGGAAAGTCCTGGATGAAGCTATCTATAAGGCAGCTGATGGGAAAAAAAGCTTTTCTTCCACAAGGCAGAAAATATGGTTTTACCACATGGAAAGATAAGAGGTACAGGGACCATTCCTTTCGTGAAAGCAGAGCATATAAGCCAGGGAAGGAATATTCCAGACCCAACTGGAGAAACTATCAGACACAGTCAAAATCTTCTAGAGGAAGAGGATCAAGAATTCCAGGTAAAAACTTCTGAACCAGCCAGGAATTACAGGATGAAGATTGCATCTCTTTTATCCTGTCTGGGTCAGAAGCATGACAGACTCCTGGGTCCTGTCAATCTAAGCAGAAGGATACAGGAAAGATTTTGATGCCTTTCCGACAAAAGATGTGTTTATCCAATCTCGTGTAGCAAAAGGAGAAAAAGAGATGGCTATGAGGAACTACATATCGAAACTTCTGAAAGACCAGGTGATAGTGAGACTTATCTTGGATCTGAAAAATTTGAATTCCAGAATAAAAAGAAGGACATTCAAGATGGAATCTATTTCCACTATCATTCCAAACATAAGATTGGGGGATTGGATGACTTCAATGGACTTAGGAGACGCATATCACCAGATCCCAATCAACAAATTTCACCGCAAGTTCCTACGATTTTGTGTGCTTGAAAGACACTACCAGTTCAAGGGACTTCCGTTTGGGTTAAGCCTGGCACCGAGAACGTTCTCGAAGATCCTCATCGGTTTGGTGGCAGTTATCCGAAAAAAAAAGGGGATAGAGATCTATCATTATTTGGACAACTTTTTGATTATAGGTCCATCCAGCCAGATTGTAGCCCTCCACACTCAGGTGACCGTGTGTGTCTCATAGACCACTGATGGAAGTTTAACATTGAAAAGAGTATGATGGTTCCTACTCAAAATATGATATTCCTGGGTGCAGCCATAGACACTATCAAAGGACAAGTGAATCTATCAACAGAAAGAATGGAGAGGATTCGGGTGAAGATCCGGAATCTTCGCTACAAAATATGCATTACGGCAAGGGAGTTTATGAACCTTATTGGCTCTCTTACATCAACCATAGGATTGGTAAAATGGGCTCAGTGGAACATGCATCCAATCCAACTGAAGTTCTTAAAGGAATTCAAGAAACAACAGTGCAACTGGGATCAAAAAATCCATCTCACTCGGAAAACATTGGGCCACCTGTCTTGGTGGATGGAAATCAAGAACCTATCTTTGGGTTTCCTCTGGAAGATCCACCATGAAAAACAGTTCCAACAGATGCAAGTCTCCAAGGATGGGGTGCACATTTAGAAGAAAAATGGATACAAGGTACATGGGAGTCGAAAGAGAGAAGGTTGCATTCAAACCTGAGAGAACTGAGAGCCATATTCTTTGCCCTTTTGGGATTTCAGCAAGAACTCTTGGGTGAAAATTAAGATGGACAGCAGAGCAGTGTCGTCCTATATAAACCGACAAGGGAGAACCAGAAGCAAAGCTCTTAATAGAAATAATTCCACTTATGGAATTTGCTCAACACAAGATACAGGGTCTGAAAGTGGTCTACCTTCCGGGAACAGAAAATGTTCTGGCAGACTATCTGAGCAGAACAACGATTCTGTCGGGAGAATGGCAATTGCATCCAGATGATTTTCAAATGATATCATTAAGGTGGGGCACAACTCAGATCGACTTGATGGCTTCATACTGGAATGCTCAAGTCCCAAAGTATTTCTCCCTACAAGCGGATTATTGACAAGATGCCTTTTCCCATCCCTGGGATTTCGATCTGGGGTATGCATTCCCTCCCCTACCTATGATTCACCGATTATTGAGGAAAATTCGAAAGGAATGGAAGATGGTTATTGCTATAATTCCAATTTGGCCGAGGAGGCCTTGGTTCCTGCTCCTGAATAGAAAGTGCCTAGGTCCTCCATGGCCTCTTCCTCAGAGATCACATTTGTTGATCCAAGGTCCAGCGATTCATCCCAATCCAAACCAATTGAATCTGGGGGTTTGGCTCTTGAGAAGCAGAGACTCTTAGAGCAAGGATTACCAGAATCTGTGATGGATACGCTTTTAAAATCCCGTAAAAGTTCCACTTCCGCATGCTATCACAGAATATGGGATGTTTTTCGCTCATGGTCAAAACAGAAATCTGAGAATTTCCTCCATCCTTCGAATATTGATGTTCTAGAATTTCTACATGAAGGGCTGAAGAAGGGTTTAATCTTAAGCACTTTAAAAGTTCAGTCATCAGCCTTATCTGCTCTGTGTAACAATTCCTGGGCATCGGATCTCATAATAGCGAGGTTCTTTAAGGCAGCGATACGCATAAGACCTCCTTCCAGAAATTACATTCCTCCTTGGGATCTTCCCTTGGTACTGGATGTGCTGTCAGACACCCCCTTTGCTCCTTTGGATGAGTTGGGTATTAATAATCTGACTTACAAGACTTTGTTCTTGGTGGCAATCACAACGGCTAAAAGAATGTCTGAAATTCAAGCCTTATCCAGTGATTTGAATCACGTACAGGTCTTCCATGATAGAATTATCTTAAGTTTTACGTTTCCACTTGGCACAGGAAGTTGTTCTGCCTTCCTTTTACCCAAACCCTTCATCCATGTAAGAAATTAAGCTCCATCAATTGGATGTGAAGGAATGTGTGATTTAGTATCTGGAGGCAGCTTCTACTGCTACTTTGAGGCGTTGGGTTTCAAACACCATAAAAAAGGCCTATCATGTCAAGAAGCTCTCTCTTCCGGAAAAGATAAAGACCCATTCAACTAGAGCATTGGCTACCTCCTGGGCTACTTGGGCAGAGGTTTCTTCTGACGACATATGCAGGGCAGCCACCTGGTCGTCTCCTATGACATTCAGCAGACATTACAAGCTGGATCCTCATCATTTGGGAGAGATGTTTTGTCACCAGCTATCTCTCATGAATAAATTACTTTTGCAGCAGACTGATAGTATATGTTCTTTTATCCCTCCCATTGTTCTAAGCTTGGTTATTATCCATAAGCGATGATGCCATGAATGGCCAGGAATATAGAACATTTTCTCCATACTTAACGTAATTTTCTTTTCCTGGCTATAATTCATGGCAGCATCGGCAACCCTCCCATGTTTTTTGTTTTATAGCTTTATACCGGACTGTGGGTTAGAGGGAGGAGGGACCTTTTATGCCTACAGTCTGGTTATAATTAATTCATTGTTTCCTGTCCTGTTCCTGTTGGGGGCGGCGCTAACCATAAGTGATGAGCCATGAAAATTACAGTAAGTATGGAGAAAATGTTCTATATTATTTTATACTAAAATTTCAGACCCTGTGTTCAATATTAAAAGAAAAAGGATACTATACACAGTCTAAAGTTTTCATATCCAAAATCCAAATAAGTGGAAAAAATTGTGTAATTTACCATGGTTAAAAAAATTAATGATTGTCTGCAATGTAATCTATGCACACCATGACTGTGTTATGATATGTTTAAGTTGGCTATACATTCCTTGCTTCAAATAAACTGAGTATTGTTATACGCTAATAATTTATTCAATCGAAAGAATGCCCAGTATCGAAGGAATTAAACACATACAAAAAACATAGAAAACTGTGCATTGATTACTAAAATAAATTACAAAATAAATATTATTTTAATTACATGATTACTTTCTCTCAGTAAATACTGAAAAGAAAGCAGACACTGTAAATGGTTAAGCAATTAGGTCTAGTCTGAGAAATGTGTGTAGATCTCACTATTTGGCATCAGATCCATGTTGTGCTCTACGGGCAGGGGGAGCAAAAACAAATAAATTACCTTTTCTTACAAACAAAACTCACGTATCTTTGTGTGATTGTTTCGACTCATGCAGATTTGACCAATGAGGGAAGCTAGTGAGTTGTGACATTATATATTCCTGTCACCTGAAGCAGTATGACTTGCAGAGTTTAATGGAACATTCATAGAGATCTCAAAAGCATGGACTATGTTGCCTATGACTCCAAACACCTCCAGGGACATCATTTATATTCATAATAGTTTGGCAGCCATATCATCCCCAGAGATTGTAGTCCACTTAAATATTTCCCAGTGGTTAGTCAAGGAATGTAAAATATTGAAATTGTAATCTATTATCCAAAGCCCACTCCTGTGTTAAAGGACCACTATAGGCACCCAGACCACTTCAGCTTAATCCAGCTAGGATTAACCCTTTTTTCTATAAACATTGCAGTTTCAGAGAAACTTCTTTGTTTATAATAGGGTTAATCCAGCCTCTAGTGGCTGTCTCATTGACAGCCGCTAGAGGGCTTCTGTGTTTCTCACTGTGATTTTCACAGTGAGAAGACGCCAGCGTCCATAGGAAAGCATTGAGAATGCTTTCCCATGGACTGGCTGAATGCACACGTGGCTCTTGCTGCACATGCGCATTCAGCCGAAGAGGAGGAGAGGAGGCGGAGAGGAGGAGGAGAGCTCCCCGTCCGGCACTGGAGAAAGAGGTAAGTTTAACCCCTTCCTCCCCCCTTGAACCCGACGGGAGGGGGACCCTGAGGGTGGGGGCACCCTCAGGGCACTATAGTGCCAGGAAAATGAGTATGTTTTCCTGGCACTATAGTGGTCCTTTAAGTACCAAAGACTCTGTACAAATTCTGCCTGCTGCCTCATGTCTGTAGAACTGTGCCAAAAGACATCTCAACCCACCTCGTTCTATTGTAATTCACAGAAGAATAGCATGTGGCAGCAGCTCACAATCCCTGTATGCTACTGACTCAGTGGAGCAATAGTCTCCTGCTTTTCTTGCCAGACATCCCATGTATATGGATTTAGTAAATCATGATGAATTTAGCCTGAATAATCACATTTGTTTTTGGTGACCACAAGTTGGCATTTGGATTGATACTGTTATATGTATTATGCTATTCAACGGATGCTAAAGTCGTAAGGTATGACATAGGAATCAATGAACTTGATTTTCACACATTATTGGACGACTCTTGCCATCCGCACTATTTGATTAATTTCTATCCACATTCATTATAAAGTGTATTTCCATTCAAACAAGAAATAATTTAGTACAATTCTCAGTGACATAGTTCCCCCACTTTTCAATATTAATTCACAAGTGTATTCAATGCCGTTCAGAACATACTGAGAAAACTAATTTATGTTTGATTAACTTAGACTATGGTAAACAAAAAAAAATAATCCAAGGAAAATACAATACAGCATCGCGCAAGATGAGTAAGAGGTTTGTTTTGAAGTGTACTAATCAATGCCAATTTCAAAGGCAAAAAGGGAACACTTTGTATAACATATAAGTCAAACAAAACATTTTAAATATGTGTGCAGTAGCAATACACTTCAGGCTCAGTCAGGAATTAACAGCCTTACCACTACCAAGGCAACCAGAGTGTGCTAATGTCAGACATAACACACCAAGTAAAATGAACGTGGGTGTAGAACTGAGCAAATTGATCATATGGCACATGCATTCCCATGGTAGCTTGCGTGCAACAACGTTTTGTATTTTTAACAGTTACTTACTATTGAAAATGTAATCTGTCAGAGCCTCAAATAATGTATATTTCCAGAAAATTAAATCGTTTTAAATAATAACAAGGCATAGACATAGTGACGGCTCTGGGAATTGACAAAACATAACGGTAGGAAATAATTGACTAAGTTGTCCAAATTCTGGAGCCGCATTAAACAAAATCTACAAAAGTACCTTTCTCAATATATTCCATTAGGAAGCAAATATAAAAGAAGCAAATTAAAACCAATGTGGCTTAGTAAGGGATCAGTCAAATAAACAATAAGAAAAGGACATTCAATACAATTAAGTCAGATTGGTCAATAGCTCATAGCTGAAGAGAGCAAGACCAAAACCAAAATATATTTAAATACATTAATACTAAAAGGGTTATGAGGGAACGTCTTAGTCAATTGGTGATTTACTACCAACTACTACTAATAATAATGATAATAATGTTATGCACTTAAAATATAACAGAACAAGAACAATATAGTTTATTTACTGTGAGTAGATTTGCTTTAGAGCCCTGTTATACACTACTAAACACTAACAATATGGTGCTCCAAGAAAGGAGAAGAATAACATGAGGGATAGAGGGATGTTTGCACAAAATAGGGACAGAGCGATATGGGGCTAAAATAGGGACATGCAAATAGGTATAAAATAAGGGATTTGAAATTAACCAATAGACCTATAGTTGGAGTTTCAAAGTTACAGAAAGTTGTGGATGATTCTGTGCACCTCCAGTATCTAGAGTGCGTGTGATGGATAACACTGGGATACATTATCTATAAAGGACATACAAAAATAAAAAAAAAGGGAACAGCGCAAAATACCATAAAAACACACAATTAAAAAAACGTAAATATCAGTCACATACACCATGTGCATAAAGTGAGAGAATAATGAATATAAATATACCCTGATGGAGGATCATATATTTCTGTAGGTATAGAGAAAAAGGAGAACTCTCATGGGGTACCACAGCAAGGTCCTACTACAAACAGGTAAGTATAAATAGTAGTTAGTATCACACTCACATATCATTGAGCCTGTTCCTTTAACTGGCTCAGGTAAAAGGGCTGTAGTGTGACACTGGAGTCTGGATGCAAAGTAAGCAGCAGCTATCTCCTCAGAGACAAAGCAGAAGAAAGGCAGGGTACATCACAATAACATCATAAACATTTATTAAAACAAAAGTAATACAAGCCTTACATGAAGGTGCGCTGTTCACTTTTTCTATTTTTGTATGTGAATGTTTTTTCTATTTTTGTATGTATGGTGAAATTTGAGTGATTAATTTCACAGTGAACAGAGATGCACTTTTTTCACTTTCTAGCACCAGTTTTCACATACTCTTTTTAGTTTGTAAAATGATCTCTGAAGGCCCTCTTCTGTTCAGTTTAACAAAATCAGATATGGAAACATGCACTAAGAGGCTCTAAAACTATTGAGATACTTTGACATCTGCCTAGATTAGCTAGTAACGAACATATCCTTTTATAGCTTATTTAATTCACATTATTATAACATTTTAGTAAAACAGTACCATGTAGCAGTATGGGAGGGATGTGAGTCCAATAATTTAAAAAGAAGTCAATATTTTATATCTTTTTTTTATATATATGTATTGTTGGAGGTTTACAAAAGTAGAGAATAAAGCACATGAAACATCTGAACAAAAAGGTATATTTTAATTATTGTCCTATATTATAAATATATCATATATTCAAGTTTGTAATGTTAGCAAAAGAAAAAAGCATAAAGCATCTGAATTCAATAGAGACATTTTCATTGTATTATCTATATTACAAATGCCTTATATATTTAATGCAAGATTTTTTTTTTTTATAAAAGGACAACAGGTAAGAGCATGTCTGAGAACAATAGATATCCTCATTATTGCTAATGCAAAAACGCAGGCATGATTATGCTACAGTAGGACACTGAGCTAGAAAAACCCAGTGAGTGATCTTCACTGATGATGTTACTGTATGCAGAAGGAGACATACAGGGAGAGGAGACTTCTGCTGAAGTCATTGTTAGTGAGGTATTCATTATTCTTTAAACATGGTAAATGTCATTAAACAGGTTAAATCCTTAGTCCAAGCTAACTGTTGGGCCACACACATTCCCGTGGATCTAGCCTCTGTGTTAAACAGTATGATACCTTCAGATCTACAGTGCATAATTAAGAATTCCAAAGGCTTATAGCTGAAAATAGTGATTGTCCAGGGTTGCTGTATTTCTTGTGCATGTGAAACTTGCTCCCATTTTGGCATTTTGTGTGTCTGGGAAACTTGCTGGACTGATCCTTATGGGTGAGATCAGTCCGATATGCTAATCAAAGGGCATGCTATTGAGTTTTCTGAGATTTTGCAGATACACAGAGTTCTCATATTCTCTGTTTTTGCTTCAGTGCACATACTTATTGTCTCCCTAAGTTAGTAGGGTAATCTATACGTGAACCGCATGCTTACTGTGGCTAGCAGGGTATCAGCTACACCTTGCGGACGAGGCTTGAAGAACGCCAAAATGATCATCAGGGGTTGCTATATCCCTTGTGGAAAGGGAAAATGCTGTAGTTTCAGATCTGGAATGCTTATGTGGATGGGACCAGTCTGATATGCAAAAGATATAGGTTCACTCTGTAATGAAAGTGAGTGAAAACATGTTTGAGAATTAAGTGGGAACTAACTGACAAGCCTGCTATTGAGTGTGCTGAGCTTTTCCTCATTCTCAGAGTTCTCATATTCTCTGGTTTTGATTCAATTCACATGTTTTTCACTCTCAATCCCTCAACATGTTCAGTCGTTCTAGATTAACCATTGCTCTTCACTTACAATCTGCAATTTTCCCCTCCATGTCCTCCTTTTGTTTTCTACCACTATCCAATATTTCATACTTTTCGTTCATAGGACATGATTCACTATTTGTGCATCAGGATAAGGAAGGACCATCAGCAAGATTTGTCAGCAGCCTAACCAAAAGACACAGTAATAAAGGATAAACGGTAGTATTACCACACCTTAGAGTGACAGGGCTTAACATTTAGATAGCAATGGGAAAAGTCAGCACTCTCTATCCAAAATACAGGTCAGGACTAGGAAAGAAAATAATAAATAGGTTGTAAAAACAGAATACAGAATCTGAATAAAGTAGAGCCAGAGAAAATGCTGTGCCTGCTACACAGGAACACTGTAATGGATAATATCAAGGTCAGGGATGTAGCCAGGTCTGGTACATGGGAAAACTGGACAGGACAAAATTGAAGTTAGGGACATATTGAGGTCTGGTACACAGGAACAATAATGATATAGAAGAACACACTTAAGAGCTGTGAAACCATAAAAGGGCACTGAGCTGAAGCTAAGTGGAGTTTACATCGGCCCAGGCCCTTGCATCATGTTTGAATCATTTCTGTACTAGCGTATTGTCCAAATTAGAATGCCAACTTAAAAAAAAAAAAACTATAAAAGGTGCAAAGGTCACTGTCACAGAAGCCCCTGTGCCTCTGGCTCGTGGAGACTTGGAAGGCCAGCCTCTTCCCCAAATACTATGGAACCTGTCCCAGGACACAATTTTCCAGATTTGAGGATGGCTGTGACCTGGTGGAACTTTAAAGTATTGTCGCTTGGGGTGTATACATCAGATTCTGGCACTTTTTTGACAGTCGGTAAGGGGGCTAGCTAGCCAGAGAGGTATGGTTTGTGGTAATGCTGTGTTGGGGAAGCACTCTGCCTGAAGAGGACACAGCAGGGGGGAAATATTATCTCTGGATTTATCAAATTAACTGATCTAATTTACACTTATCAGTCCAGACAATATGGAAACGGATTGGATTGTTCTAAAATGTATCTGTTAAGACACTCACAGCTTAAATGGGTGAAACCGCAGTTTAGTTAATCTTCCCCCTTTCAGAGACACAGGCTCCATTGCAGTAGACCACCAAACTCCCGAACGGAGTATAAAGGAATGCGATAAACCTACGAACAAAGAATCAGCCAAACTCCTTCCACGGTTAAAACAGGCGAAATAATACTTCCAAGTAGCAATCCTCCCAAACACGAGTCCAAGCTCCATCTTGAGGGTAAAACAGGAATCTGCTTTAATGAGGACTACCTGCCCGGTATTTATGCAGGTCTCCCATCTGGTGGACACTCCCCTAGGGGACCAGATGGGAGACTGGGACATATATCGTACAGTAGCCAATCACAGCTCAGGTTTAAACACTTCCCTTTACACAAGTAAATCCAAGTAAAACAAGTAAAATAAATAGAGGCAAACCGCCATTTTACATGATACATTAAAAATGCATAAAAATACATAACTTTAAAAATACCGAATACATTTGATTCGTGTAACGTATTCCCAGATAGCCTGGATCTGAGCGCACATTACTACCAAATAGCGCTCAGACCCAATGCACACAGTTCAATCGCCATGGAGTCAAAGTCTTTCACACTGTCCTTTCGGTATACGATTGACTCCATGGGATGGCTATCTGGGTTAAGTCCATTTGTATGATCCAAAGTCCCGAACAGACCAGCGTTCATATGCCCAATGATAAGAAGGGCGGTCGGTAGTTTCAGCGGTGTTCGATAGGAAAAAGTGACCGTTTAGAGTTCCATAAGTTCTTCGTCGAACACCGCTGTTCATTCGCGTGGTTAAAATGGCCGCCGCCTCATGGTCAGCATAGGAACGACAAACACCCTGCATACGGTTAGAATGAAGAGGTGTCTGCAGTTAACCACAACGATCTAATTGGGGCCAAGAGGTTAACCAGCAGCAAACTTCTCTTCTGGGTGGCCGTCCATTCGGTAGTTTTGTTCGGTATAACTTGCAATAAACGAACAGGGACGTACGGGCAGGTAATTCCACGAACATAAATGAAACAGACAAACCAGCAATTAGTCTTTACACAGATGGATCTGTCACAGTATTGTATGGATCAACTCCTGCAGGGCATACTTACATCTGGGAAATATAAATACATGTGCTTTGTGCTCATCTAGTGGCTTGGTGAAAATGTGTAAAGATGGTGATTGGATAAAAAGAGGATCATATCTGCTGGTAGCATGATTGAAGTACTCCCAGAAACTGACCTGGTGTAGGTACTCTGCCTGAGTATAGGAGTTCCATCCCAGTCACAACTTGCATCATTTGAGTTAGATCAGCGCCAGATTAACACAACTGTGACCTTGTAGAAGTAATGCTGTTTCAATATTGCCTTGACCACGGCTCAACTGTCACTGGTGCATCAGCATGGGAGAGATGACCAGCTGATGGTGACTGAATTAATGAACCTGTGTCATATTAAATGAGTGCACTTGGTGAAGCAAGCATGTAGAGATGGTACAGTCTTGACGTGGGCTGTCCAAGTCAGAAGGTGGCCTCCTTATATTTTACATCTGCCTCTCCCTTTTTTCCTTCACTAATTCCTCCAAGTTTTCTCCCTTCCACATTAATCATCTTTTTCTTTTACATTTCATTACACATGATCACTTGTAATTATTTTTTTCACTCTTCCCACTGTACCACTGTGTCCCTCTGCATTCTGGAACTGTATTTTTAAAGGGGAACTGTGCTACTTGGGGTCTTTGGTGATGGGGATAGTTAGGAAGCATCAATGGTTGTGACTCCATATCGGAGAGATGCTTAATTTACTTGTGGGTTGAATCTGGTAATAGGTACTGTCCTATGGAAGATTCAAGTGATGTGCACTGTTGAAGAACTGTGACCCCTAGAAAGCTCTGATCTGGAATGTAGTTGTAGTCAAACATTCTGTGAAGGGAGTATGAGGTTGGAGTCTGATCTTTTGGATACACTCTCGGAATAAGTACTATGATGTGCTCTCAGATTTTTATGCTTCTGGTGGGGATTGTACTTTGACCATAGTCATCAAGTTAAATACAGTTGTAAGTAATTTTGTTTTCTAACTGTTGATAATTAGGCTATGTTATCTTGCAGCACACAATCTGGCCAAAAAACAAACAAACAAAAAAACATACAAGTAGTCTGAGTGAGGCAACAGGCAAATAACCTCCCACAGAAAAACACAATTTCCATGATGCCATAAAAAAAAGGTGGAAGAGTTCTGAATTTATATTCTCATTGGCACTGGGTAGCTAAATGGTGATTGTGCAGTGACAGCCAAGTCGATATAGACCAGTCACTGCTTAATACTGCTCCATACATATCACCTACAATACTCAGGACAAAAATCTAAAATACATTTGCATTGAAAATCATGATGTTTAACCAAGATCTACAAGAAAAATCACAAAATCTCATGGTTAGTTTACTTGGATGTATTGTTTTACTCTTTTTGAATATATCACGTTTATCCTAAGTTTGTCATCTGGATCCACCCCTGAACTATGCATGGAAATTAAAGGATGTATTGTTAAGATATATCAATAACTTCAAGGACTATGTTCACAGCCCAATGGGGCTGGATATGGTTAGCAAAGCAGAGGCAACATTTTTTTAATTACAACTGACTATTAAAAAAAAAAAGGGATTCTCTATAAGAAACTATTGGGGTTTCCAAAAATAAAAAGTAATTCATTTCTACATTAATCTAATGCTAGCTGTTTTTTGTTTTTTGTTAATGTAAAGGATCACGTAAAGAATTATGAATTTTGATGACAATGTAAAATACTTGCACAATAAAAATTGTAATCTACACAACCCACTGCTTATGGGTTAATACAAGGAGAACTGTGGTGACATATACTGCAGGAATTGTAGCATAATGCATTTAACTCTTCAAGCTCCAGAGGAATGAGCGATACAGCATAAAGCACGGCAGTTATTCAAAATCACCTCATATAGTTTAGAATTCATTCAAATTCACACAAAACTATGTGGATATAAACTCTTGAAGATAAATCCCGTACAGTGAATTCCTCTCTGCAATGTTGAAAGAGTCAGCACCATTATCATCATTATCTTGTCCTACCAAACAATTCGGAGTACATCTCAGACTTGATAAAAAAAAAGTAAAATGCCTTACAGATAACAGTGATGCTCTGATATATGTAAAACCTTCAGCATGATTCTTATTTTCATAAAGAAGAAAAAAAGCCTGTATATATGGATATTTTCCAGATATATGTAACATTTTAAAATCCACCAAAATGAACTATGCACGTAGCACTGCTATCTCAGTGGCTATAATATAGCTGTAGCTCCAGGCTCCTGCCCTAAAAAGGTCCATTGAAAAATGTTTTTCATCCATGCTTTTTAGATCCTAGTAAATCCCTTTTTACAATACACTGTAACATGAGTTTTCGTACAAGCTAAGGGCTACCAGTTGAACAGTATTGATAGAGAGCTGCTACTAAATATTCTATATATCTCAACTGTAAGAACAAAATAGGCAGGATCTATATTAAATTGTATTCCAAACCTCAAAAACACATAAAACCATTAAATTATGTTGCCATGTTGATAAAACAAATAACATTTTAATTTGTTGCTGAGGTTGATCCAATTATTATCTGATTTGTATGTCATAATGGAAGGGATTTGTATCATGGCAACAAAATCCTTACTGTGAGATGGTTAGAACGTTGTTTATACAGGTAAAGATGCTATGAATATTATCTACAGCCATTCTAATGTATCCTGTATAATTACCAGTGAATCACTGTCATTTCTTTTGAAATAGGTCTTTTGATCCAAATGATTGGATTGTGATATAAGTATTACATGAGGAAATATTGTACAAGTAATTCTCTTTGGCAAATAGATTTTCTACAAATATAAATTTCCGAGCTTGCCACTTGTAAACTGTATTACTAGTCACTTAATAAGGCATTACTACTTGCTTACAATGCTAAAGGGAATAGACATTGAAAAGCATAATTATTTATTTAAAGATAGGCAGAGAAAGCAGCACAATGGATGGGCATGTAAGATCAACCCGTATCATTCTGCTGTAGATGACACTTTGACTAAATAGCCTATTAAATATTGTGTTACTTTTGAAGACCATGGGTCAATTCACTAAATCAGTGACCAACGGTCAGCTCAAATTGTGCCATCAATGCACTGAAGAAATAGAGTGGGGATAATGAAAAGGACTTGGGGCGGAGAGGGATTCAAAGTTATCCTTTATGACAAAGGGTTAGAGTGTTGTGGAGAAATTGCTGTGACATAGTCCCATGGAAGAGCAGTAGTTTTCATAGCACATTGATGTTCCTCAAAACCAACTCAAAATGTGCCATGAATGCATTGACATCAGGGCTGTAATAAATGTGCCTGATTTAGTTTGAGATTGGTATTCCTAAATGGCAATTAATAAAACTAAGAAATCACATTTGCTAAAATAAGGAATATTTCTTTAGAAAGGCTGCAGGTAAATGTCACATTTCAAGACCACACTATCTGTGGTTGTCTAATCAGACTTCCCAATGGAAAGTCTTTGCACGGCAGGTGCTCTATGCAACTGTCTGCCTCTTGAGTTTAGCTGCACTGAGCTAAGCAACCAGGAACAAAACTGCTTGTCTATTTGAAAGTCAGGGGGTGTAACAAAATCCATGTACAAAATTTCTATTCAAATCTGCACTTTTTGTAAAATATTATTTTATTTTTTAAAGTACCCGCTCTTCACACAAAGCATTTAAGCAAGCTAAATAAATATCCATCTGTAGGAAATTATTGGGTTGTGCCCTAAATGTAAAAATCAAACAAAGTCGATCTAACAGAAAAACTTTATTAGCACGTAAAGATTGTGTTCTATACTCGTTACTTGATCCATATTAACCCTTTAAGGATGGTGGGAGTGCTATGCCGTCCTTGGAGACACGGCTCTAAACGCCGGTGGGCAGCATTGCACGTCCCCCTTCGTGCTATTTACATACCCGCTCGCCGGTGATCGCAGTGTGGGGACTCACCTGGCATCCCAGGGAGTACCCCTGATGCCGATCCGGCCCTCCTGGGCCTTGTGATTGCAAGAACCTTGCGAGGACCTCACGGTCTACGTATATTATTTATGTAATATTTTACATCATTAGGTAATCTTATTTATTAACTGTATTTTGATATTAATATATATTGATATCAAAATACACATAGAATGAAATAATATATATCTATATACATAAGTATAAACATATATATCACAATATACCTATATATAAATAAAAATTTGTATTACATATATATTTATGTAATAATTTTACATAATTAGGTCATTTTATTAATTACAATTTGTGGGACCTGCCTGACAACCAAGGCAGAAAGTCCAGGGAATTTAATTTGCTAGCACTATATTTAACCCTGTAACCTTCCAAGACACCATAAAACCTGTACATGGGGGGTACTGTTTTACTCGGAAGACTTCGCTGAACACAAATATTAGTGTTTCAAAACAGTAAAATGTATTACAGTGATGATATCGTCAGTGAAAGTAAAAAATTTTGCATTTATCATACACAAATATCACTTTCACTGAGGATATCATCGTTATAATACATTTTACTGTTTTGACACACTAATATTTGTGTTCAGCAAAGTCTCCTGAGTATAACAGTACCCCTCATGTACATGTTTTATGGTGTTTTCAAAAGTTACATAGTCAAATAAAAGGCTTGCGTTTCAGTTTTTTCACATTGAAATTCGCCAGCATGGTTACGATGCCTTTGAGACCGTATCGTAGCCCAGGATGAAAATTATGGCATACCATTTGCAATAGTAGACAACAAAGATATTGCAAATGGGGTATGTCCAGTCTTTTTTAGAAGCCACTTAGTCACAAACACTGGCCAAAATTGGCGTTCAATTTAGTCTTTTGCATTTTTCACACACAAATATTAACACTAACTTTGGCCAGTGTTTTTTTATTATTTAATGTATTTAAATTTTTATTTATTTTTTTATTATATATAAATATATATATACACAATTATAATTGTATATATATTTAATCAATATCATTCTACATGTATTTTGATATTTATATTTATATATAAATATTAAAATACACTTAGACAGTATGTATATGCATATATATTTAAACTGTTATTAACCTTTTATTTACTTTTTACAGGCAGCAGGGGGTGTACCTGTCTTTACAGGCACTCTCCCTGCTGGCATTGCTGTTGATGGCTATGCCGTCCATGTGATCGTGAGGTCCTCACAAGGACCTCACAATCACATGGCCCAGCAGGACCGGAACGGAAGCAGGGGGACTCCCTGGGATGCCAGGTGAGTCCCCACACCGGGATCGCTGGCAACCGGGTAAGTGCTATGCCACCCCCTGGCAATTAGAGCCGGGTCCCCAAGGATGGCATAGCACGCCCGCCGTCCTTACGGGGTTAAGGGGTTAAAGGAGGGGTTGATGCACAAATCACTGCCACGTTTTGATAATGGGACAACCATTTTATATTTATTTTTTTGCAGGAAAAAACAAACTTTCTGCTTCCATAAAATGGAGAACAAGGAGTCATTCCTGTGAAAACCTAAAACGAAGAACAATAAAATTCTAATAGCTAAATCCAAGACTTCATCTGTATGAAACAAAGAAAGGACAAGAGATATGATTAACATTAACCTTTAATTAATTTTTTAAAAAGTGCAAGAAAGATTAGAGGGGAAAAAAGCAGCAAATTTTAAAAGAATTTTAACTCAGGATAATTTAAGGCGACATATGCCAACATGTCTTCATATGAGAAAATGTTTTTATGGATGTAAATTGAGTGGACTAAAACACTAAAAAGGTATTGTAAAATTTAGGTCTCAGTAGAACGATAAAGATTTTTAAATAGGATCATTATTAAAGAAACAAAAGATTGAATTAGTTTGCTCTCTTTCTTTATTTCCCTGAGCAGTAGAGAAGCATAGAGAAAAAAGCATATGAAACATAATGGAAAAACCATAGGGAAAGACATCATGTGGCATGACAACAAGGTCACACCATAAGAAATCAAAGAAAGTGTTATTGAGATCAGTAACGCTCTCTTTTCTGCTCCCTCTGTTAAATATACTGGCTTGCTGGTTCTCTTGGGTGCCTTATTACTGCTGTTCCTTGTGCATTGTTATTGTTATTGTACTGCTTTTTGTTATTTCATTTCTGTGGGCAGACTGCACCCTTTCCTGGCACTCTTTTTAGTCTAGTTTTATACACCCTCAGAGTTGGGACATATTGAGAAAGAGCAGCTTTTCAATTACTCTGCTAGATGACCAGAGTCTCTGTATCCAGGGCCGGCACTACCTGTAAGGCGGACTAGGCAGCCGCCTAGGGCGCCCCTTGGGAGGGGGCGCCAACACGAGCGCCGGCCCCCCCATGCTGCAGCCGCCCGAGCGCTCTGCAGAGAGCCTCAGGCAGCTGCAGCTTTGCCCGGGCGGTGCGTCCATGAGGGCGGACCGCACCGCCAGGGCCCAGCCTGAGGAGAGGGGCTGACAGGAGGGAAGCTCTCAGCGCTCCCTCCTGTCACTCCCTCTCTGTAGCGTGGCTGAGCCCTGCAGCATGATGGTCCGCGGGTACAGGGAGCATCTGCCTCCTGTACCCGGCCGGACTAACAGGAAGTGCACACAGAGTCCTGTTAGTCCGGCAGAAAACAAAGCTACCTGTACCCGCAGACTATACTGGGCTCAGCCACGCTACAACTGAGGTAGGGAGGAGGGGGGTAAATAGAAATTGGGAGGGAGGGGGAAGAAGAAATTGTCAGGGGAGGGGGGAGAAGAAATTGGGAGGGAAGAAGAAATTATCAGGGGGGGGGGAAGAAACTGGAGGAGGAGGAAGAAGGAATTGTCAGGAGGGGAGGGAGAAGAAATTGGGGCGGGGAGAAGAAATTGGTATGGTGGAGAAAAGAAATAGGAGGGGGGGAGAAGAAATGGGGGAGGTGGAGAAAAGAATTGGTAGGGGGAGAAGAAATGAGGGGGGGAGAAGAAGAAATTGGTAGGAGGGGAGAAGAAAATGGGAGGGGAGAAGAAGAAATTGGTAGGGGAAGGGGGAGAAGAAGAAATGGGGAGGGGAGGGGGGAGAAGAAGAAATGGGGAGGGGAGGGGGAGAAGAAATGGGGAGGGTGGGAGAAGAAGAAATTGGTAGGGGGGGGGAGAAGAAGAAATTGGTGGTGGGAGAAGAAATTGACAGGGGTGAGAGTGACAGGGGAGGGAGGGGCAATGAGAGTGGGAAGGGGGAGGGGAGAAGAGAGTGACAAGGGAGAGGGGGGAGAAGAGAGTGACAAGGGAGGGAGTGGGGGAGAAGAGAGTGACAAGGGAGGGGGGAGAGATTGACATCCATCACACACACATGCAATGCACCCCTTGCACACAGAAAAACACACAATGCATCACACACACAGACACACACACACACACAAACAATGCAACCCTTACACACAATGCATCCCTTACACACACAGAAACACACAATGCACCTCTTACACACATTCAATGCACCCCTTACACACGGACACACTGCATCCTTTAAAACAGGCATGTCCAAGCTGCGGGACGAAACCGCTAGTAATGCGGCCTGGTTGCCAGACCTCGAGGGAAGCAGGGAGCACTTGACTCACTGTGCTC